>LPNX011020671.1:135879-390639 GCA_001517045.1 Pseudotsuga menziesii | reverse complement strand
CTCGAAGACAAACATCCAAAGATAAATATACACAAAAGCAATGCCATACACATACAACATACCTATCTCAATGTTTACATGTTTATAGTTTACACAACCATAAACATTCTTTACCTTTTGTTAATTGTTTCAAAGATAGAAATATGTTAAGTACTAGTAATTTATTTATTATTCATTATGAATGCACTTAATTTGGATAGACAGAAATAGTGGTAAATTCTATATTGTTTTGGAAAGCTATAATTAAATTTGTATTTAAAGGGATTATGCCCAAAAATAACCAAAATTATAGAGTAAAACTCAGTTATTAGTATTTAAACACAAAAGATCACTCATAAATAACGATATAAACATTGTCACATACCTAGGAGTATGTTCGATGCAATTGATGTAAACAACGCACAAATTGTACAAGTATTGTTTAAAACAGAGCATCAATGGCCATTTGGTAATGGTTATGAATTGGATGAGAGGGGCCGCAGAACTACCAAATATTATGCTGCAAGGTCTCGATATGGATTTGGTTGCCATAGTTGGTGCTTTCCATATCTTCCACATTACCCACGTGTATCGAGAACATAACCAGAGAGTTGATGTTATTTTGAAGGAGGGTGAAGTAATGATGACTGGTGTAGCTTCTTATACTTCACTTTTGGAAGGGGAGGATCATGAAGGTATAGTAAATTTGGACCGGGAATAGGGAATGAGCATGTCTGCATTTTCTCTGAATTGCATCCTTATTTCTAACAATGTATTAGGGGATTCATATATGCAAATGATTTTAGCCAATGAGTATATAGAGTTAATGGGATCATGAGCAACCGGCTCATAAACTGATAGCTGGTGAAATTGCCTCTGCTCCGAGTGTTGCTTCAACTGGTGCAGATGAGTATGTATATGGACAAGGTGGTGGCTATAAAACATGCAGCTTTGGATTTGGATCTGTTTGAGTGGTGCATCATATATAATGAGAATTCTCACAAATCCTCACTAAATTCTATTGGCATCTGTGTTGGTTTGCGCCATGAGATTGAACCCTTTCACCATTCGCAGGAAACATGTGAAATCTGAGTATAATTGTGAACACATGATTGAAGATAGATGTAACACAATATGAATCTGTTTGTATTCCTTTCACGGTAATAGAAATATGAACTTTTTTTTTAACATTAAAAATGAATGTTTAAATTGATTAATAATCACGACTTGCGATTTATTTATAATATATATATATTTTGTGAAAACTCTACAACATAAATAAGAAATGAGATGCGATTGGAGGCTGTAATAAGTAGATATTTTACTATCCACTATTTGATCATGGGATATTGAATGAAATATCTGTCCTCCCTGGACAGCTATTATATCAAATTAATTAGCTTCTAAACGCCGGACAGAACTCCAAAGAAATTACATGATCTCTGACCTTCAAGGGTTACAAAATCTTTTATTTACATGGCAATTTCTCATTTGGAATGTAATTATGATATTCGCAATCATATTACTATGCAGATTTCACAACCGAACATATTGTATACATTATTTTTAGATTTAACTACATGAGATATTTGAAACCTAACAGTTTGGGTGAACTGTAACCCATCAATAGGGGAACTCGTCAAAATATAAAAGCAATCATATGATATTTTAAGCGCAATCATAAGCCGGCTGTACTAAGCTGAAGAGCATATGGGGTAGGCGCAGTGTACAGAGCTTCGATGCCAGGTGTTGTTAGATGCTCTAAGTTAGAAGAGCTATGAAGAGCATACGGGGTAGGAAAAGTCTACAGAGATTCGATGCTAGGTGTCGTTTTATGCTCTGAGATAGAAGAGCTATGAAGAGCATAAGGGGGTAGGCACAGTGTACAGAGCTTCAATTCCAGGTGTTGTTCGATGCTGAAGAGTTGTGAAGAGCAAAGTGGGTAGGCGCAGTGTACAGAGCTTCGATGCCAAGTGTTTTTCGATGTTCTGAGTTAGAAGAGCTTCCAAGCATGGAAACGTTGGTATATTTGGAGGAGTTGTGGGAAAAATGGATGTATCAAGCTGAAGAGCGGGCATACCTGGATTGGCACAGTGTACAAAGCTTCTGATCCTAAATGTTGGTAGGTGCTATGAGTTAGAAGAGCTACGAAGCATGGAAACATTGGTATCTTTGCAGGCATTGGACACAAACAAATGTGTGAATATGAAGAGCTTATGACGGTTGGTGCATTCTACAAAGCTTCAGACTCGAACTATTTATGGGTGCTCTCAGTTAGAAGAAATGCCATGGAAACATGGATATCTTTAGAGGTATTTTGGGCCATGGGATATGTGAAGCTGAAGTGCAGTGCACATAGCTTCAAAGGATAATTATTGGTAGGTACTCTGACTTAGAAGAGCTTTTGCAATGCATGGAAGCCTTAAATCTATTGTTCATAATATTAATCATCACATTGAAATTCCCTTCAGACCAATCTACTGAACAAACTGACTACTAAAATGAATTGGAAATGAAAAAAACACAACTCACCATACTCTTTTGTTTTGTGGCAACAGCGAACCCAAATGCAGTGTAACAACAATGAACCCCAGACGATGAGCCGAGGAAGGGAAAAGTTCAAGGTCGAAGATGGTGGAGCTGCTACGATTTATGGGATTTGACTTTGTTGTCTCTGCACCAAGAGGAAACCTTGCATGGTAAGTTATCTTTCTACCCCCTAAATTCTGGACTGACGGCAGGACAACGATCCAACCAGTCGAGGAGGAAAAACGGGGTATAGCAAAAACCAGTTAATATTGCAAAACCCAGGGAAACAAGGCAGTAGTACACACGGTAAAATTTTATTGGCACAAGCTACGACCTGACAGTACTTTTCAAAATGCAACTCAATAGAAAAAAATGCTTGTCGCCGTAAATATTACGACCTAAAAGACCTTGATACTTCAAATCTATTGATTGATTGGTTGATTCATATAGTTGGATATATCTTTCTTGATCACCAGCCAGGGATGAAAATACAACCAGCCATGATCTCAGTTTTACTACCTCTCATACCCTGAAAGTTTCTTCAAGGAATTGGACGATTGAAATGTTACAAGAGTATTCAAAGTTGTAGAACTAGTGCTTGCTTTAGGAGTGATTGGTATTCTCTAGCACTTTAGATTTGTAGGAATCGTCAACATGTATGCACGTTGAACGTGTCTTTGCTGCTATTTGTTTGATTTTGAATTTTCTGTTGTTGTTGATTCAGTAATTATTTTTTCCACGCTGTTGTTGATTCGTTAACTATTTTTTCCATGATCTTGAAGCGTAGTACATGTATATATGGCAATTTTTATTGATTTTGAAGTTTTGTCGCTGAAAGATTATTCACTAATTATTTTTCCATGATCTTGAAGCCTGTACTATTACTATTGGTATCTATGGCATTTTATTTTTTAATTGTGAAGTGTATTTAATCTTGTATCTTTCTAACAAGTAAAACTTCCAGGGATCCCTATCTTTGATCCATTTTTCAATCCAGCATGTCAAAGTTCATGGTCATCTAGAACTTCGATCCATTTTTATAGCATTTGGGTTGGTTCAAAGCGGCACAATCTTCACAGTATTTTGTTGATGGGCTTTTCTTCGCTAAGCTATTCCATGTTCAGAATAATTTTGGTAGCCTATCAGATAGGAACGAAACCCTCAGTTTTTCATAGGTTAGATGTCATTCATTCATTAACAGTGTTTTGCCACATCTTCATCCAATGCAAGTTTTACGGTTTTGGTGAGCTAAAACCTTGGAGTCAAATGCAATTTTGTCCCTTTTGGTGATCTTAAACCTACTTGGCCGTAGTTCACACTATCTTAGTCAAATGCAATTTTGACCATTTTGAAGAGCCTAAACCTAGTTAGTAGTTAGTTGCTATTATTTTTCCAATTCATCCACTCACTTATTCTTTTTTTTAAAATAAATCTGTGTATGATAATACTTGTAATTTCAAATGCAATTTTGACCATATAATGTGATTGGGTTTCTACTGACCATGGGATTCTTGGGTTTCTACTCATCATGTTTTAGTTCTAGAAAGATGAAGGTATAATGTGATTGAGGAGACCAACCATCTTCTGCGCATCTATTGGCTAGAAGAACATGAAGAGACATTGTTGTCACATTGAATGAATCTTCTTAATGCCTTTTGATTGTTTAAAAAGCCATCTCACATGCGTTGGAGTCATCAAATTATATAGGGCATGTATGATGAATAAATATTGTATAAGATTGTGTCCGTCAATAGTCTATATATCGTTAGATCTGTAAGCTCGACTGAATCAATTTGACTCAGATCAAACCAAGGAGGTGAATGAGACTAGGAACTCTTTGAGGGCACCAACAGAGCCCTAGAATGGATTAAACCTTCCCTGTTATGTCCCAAATGTCCCAATTTCATGCCTAATCACATTAGTAAAATTCTGCTCCATTTTGGTGAGAGGATATCACTTTCTTTGAGCTAGGATTGATCCTGCTTTGGTCACCTAAGACAAGGGAATTGTTTGCATTTTTGTGTGGTGTAATTGATTTCCAACAATGGTGTTGATGGTAAGGGGTTATTGAACATATGTATGGATGTCTTCTAGATATTCAAGACTTAATTTTATCTATTATAAAAGTGGTGGAAAATACAATCAAATAAATTCTACATTGATTATAGGATGCAAACCCATATATGTTGGAATGTGGAGCTTAAAATCATTTTCCCAAACTTTCTCAAGAATAATGCAAGGATGATACTGTAAAGTGTTGGTATTCCTTTGAAATCTAACAAATAGTTTCTTATTAAGATTCAACTACACCTGATCCCAAATTTGAATGAATGAGGAATACGATGCATGTCATTTTGGGATTTGGATTTCTCACTAGACAGAACCAACACCTCTCATGATTATTTTTGAATTACACAAAACATATCTTTGACATTGATTTATTTCTCGAATTCTCAGTTTTCATGGTCTATGTTTATCGAACTTCTTGATTGACCTAATTCAATAGGCGTTAAGCGATTAAATATATAACATACTTCAAACATAGTCTATCTTGTTGAATTGTATCGATGTGCTCAATTATAGCTATGATGAATGTACATGAGAATTTCATTCCATGTTCTGTGATGCTTGTGGTTGTGCATGATAAATAACTGTACCACCTTGTGATTTACAACTTTTGTATTTCTATTGGCTGAGCATGGAACATGATCAGGATAGATAATAGTGTGTTGAGTTGGTGCCATAGTGTTTCCAAACATGCTTGAAGAAAAAATACACAGAATATTTCGTTGTCATAGTATTCTTACAAGGAATAAGGAAAACCCTTTTCGGGAATCTATCAACCACTACCAAGATTATATCATGTTGTTTTTCGGTGATGGGTTATCTAGTCAAGTAGTCCAATGAAATGGATTTCCATGGTTTAATTATAACGAGAAAGGGTGTACACAACCATTTTCATTGATTTAATGGCTTGATGATGTCACAAACCACACATGACTTGATATATTTATCGACATGCATCTTGTGTGAAAGACAATATAAATACTTAGAGTAATGTGAGAGTATTTTCCACTCCAAAATTACATGTTTTTTTTTTTTTAGTAGTGTGAATCCCAAATGAGTGTATGCATGTATTTACATACAACATCTCTCATGCTTATTTGTGAATCACATAAGCCATATCCTTAGCATTGTATGATTTTTCAACTTCTTGTTGTCCATGTTCTATCTCGTTCAAACTTTTCAGTTGATTTATTAAGTCAATAGACATCAAGGGATGAAATCCAAAACAGACTTCGAACATACTCTTTCCTAGAGAATTGTACCGGTGTTCTTGATTATAGCTATGACGAATGTATATGAAACTTTCATCCCATGTTTTGCACTATTTTTGTTTTTCATGCAAAACAACTCTACCACCAATTATGAACACAACTTTTTTCTGTCCATTGGTCTGAGCATGGAACATAATCGACGTAGGTAGTTGTGTGTCGAGTTGCTACCATTGTTTTCAATAAAGTGCTGATAAATATGGAATGTTTGTTAGATACTATTTTAGTCGGTAAGCCATAATTTTTCCAAACATTCTTAAAGAAGAACTAAGTATACTTTTGTATTATCATAGTCTTTTTGCAGGGAATGAAAAAAAATAGTTTTAGAGAGCTTATAAACCGCTACAAAGATTGTATCATGTTGGGTTTTGGTGAAAGGATATCCAAGAAAGTATTCCAAGGAAATGGATTCCCATTGTTGAATTCGAATGAGAAAGGGTGTATGAAAGCATTTGCATTGATTCAATGGCTTTATGATGGAACAAAGGACAAAAGACTTGATATACTTGTCGTCATCCATCTTGAGTAAAGGATAATAAAAATACTTAGGAAGTATTGTGACAGTATTCTCGACTTTAAAATGATTTATTCTTTATTTGAAGTATGCATCCCAAATGAGCTTATGTATGTGTTCAACTATATGTACACAAAGTTGTCCTATCTTGCAACGAAAATTCTCTTTCATGTAGTCATTGAAAACAATAGAAAATTTCTATACCAAGGAAACTCCTTAGCTCATGCATGTTTCTTGGAGTCATCCATTCCCTCAATACTTTTATATTTTATGGGTAGATTTGAATTCATGGTGAGTCGATCACATATCCCAAGTATTTGACACTCTTCATTGCAAAAGAGCACTTATTTCTTTTTTTATATAATTTTTTATTTCGAATTTAGAACTATGCCCATAAAATCAATTTAAGGACTACACTTGTCTCATCTTTATTCAATCTAAAATAAACCATACCTAATAGTCCACCCCAAATTCTAAAATATAAATACCTATAAATATAATATACAGTTTTCCCCAACAAATGATGAAATGATATAATAATTCATGTTATTAAGCATACAAACCAAATAATAAAAGGCTTACTTAAGATTGATTGACTTATTTTCCATGTGCATTTCAAACAAAATCACACAACTAAAGTAAAACAATTGTTGATCGTATGACCACCTACTTTTCAATATACAATGCATGGATCTATCTCAATTGGAAATGGCTAAAAACCTTAAATCAATATCACATTCAGTGGTTAACCGTGGCTTACGGTTGAATAGTTTAAAAATTCTATGAATTGGATTGGAATAGTTTGATTTTTTAGGCACAATTTTAATATAATATAGTTGGATTTTTTTTAAATTGAATCAAATTACAGTTATCAAGTTTTTGGAATTTTAAATATGTTTAATATTTTTAAAACTGATAAATGTATTTTCACCCTTAAAACTGAAATTAAAACATAATTATATTTCTATTTTACAAAAAAAAAAGGGCTGGCGTTTCCAATTTTTTGAAACCAAAAATACAAGTTTAACCATATTGTATTTGAAATCACAAATGCAAGTTTGACCATATTGTTGAGGTGACCATATTGTTGCCCTTAAAACAATTTTTTTTTTTTCACCAAGTAGCATAACCTAACCGCCAATGCATTCACCAATCTATTCTTCCCTTTAAATAGAGCCCCGTGTCATAATCCTGGTTTGTCATAAGCCAAGGAAAGACATGAGCTAGCCTTTCCAACTCAGATGACTGGAACTAAGAGACAATCAAACCATCAAAAAATTTCCTTAGCATTGAGATTGCCACTCTGACTCCTCCTACATACCACAGAGAATTGATGCCTGCCACTACACTTTCTCGAAATTATTAACAATACATAGGCACCAAGTATTTTGTTATGCGAGAGAAGTTTTTCATCTCTTCCAAAGCCAACGAGAGGAGGGATAATGTAGACTTGAAAAACTGCTAAGCCATAACAAAATACTTGTTGCCTATGGCATAACAAGTACGAATGTAGGAGTCACAGTCGTAGAAATTGGATTTCCTAGACAATTTGGCCTAGTCTGAGTGTTATATGAAAGATTTGAACGCTTCTACCTGAGTGGATCAGATCCATAGATTTGAACACTACGAAAGATGAATAGTTGCACATATATCTCTTCCTTTGTTATCAACCAACCAAGGACAAAAATAGAAATGGGGTGTTAGTTAAAAGCATTAATCCGATATTTGATGAAATGGAAAATCATAATCCTTGTTGGTTTATGAAGGATTTCAAAGCTTTTATTTGATTGGATCTGCTCCATCTATTTATCCTCCTTGGTGTTTTACTCTGCAATGCTAAGAAACACGCACAGTTGCACATATCTTTCTTCCCTTGTTATCAACCAATCCAGAAACACAACCTGAATTTTAAGAGCCAACCAACCCTGAAACACAACCTTCACAAATTTTTGTTCAACCACTACCAAGATTGTATCATGTTGTTTTTCGGTGATGGTATATCTAGTCAAGTAGTCCAATGAAATGGATTACAATTATTGAATTATAATGGGAAAGGGTGTACACAACCATTTTCATTGATTTAATGGCTTGATGATGTCACAAACCACACATGACTTGATATACTTATCGACATCGATCTTGTGTGAAAGACAATATAAATACTTATAGAGTAATGTGAGAGTATTTTCCACTCCAAAATTACATGGTTTTTTTTGTAGTGTGCATCCCAAATAAGTGTATGCATGCATTTACATAGAGGTACACAAAGTTGTACTAGATTATCAAGCAAATTTTACTTCATGTAGTAGTCAAGAAGAATTGATTGACTTATCTAGAGTTTCTGATACACTTCAGATAATGAATATCATGCTACAATTTGGATTTCTCACTAGCTCAATACAACATCTCTCATGCTTATTTGTGAATCACATAAGCCATATCCTTAGCATTGCATGAATTTTCAACTTCTTGTTGTTCATGTTATATCTTGTTCAAACTTTTCAGTTGATTTATTAAGTCAATAGACATCACGGGATGAAATCCATAACAGACTTCAAACATACTATTGCCTAGAGAATTGTACCGGAGTTCTTGATTATAGCTATGACGAATGTATAAGAAACTTTCATCCCATGCTTTGCACTATTTTTGTTTTTCATGCAAAGCAACTCTACCACCAATTATGAACACAACTTTTTTCTATCCATTGATCTGAGCATGGAATAGAATCGATGTAGATACTTGTGTGTTGAGTTGCTACCATAGTGTTTTCAATAAAGTGCTGATAAATATGGAATGTTTGTTAGATACTAGTTTAGTCGGTAAGCCATAATTTTTCCAAACATTCTTAAAGAAGAACTAAGCATACTTTTGCATTATCATATTATTTTTGTAGGGAATGAAAAAAAACAATTTTAGAGAGCTTATAAACCAATACAAAGATTGTATCATGTTGGGTTTTGATGAAAGGATATCCAAGAAAGTATTCCAAGGAAATGGATTCCCATGATCGAATTCGAATAAGAAAGGGTGTATACAAGCATTTTCATTGATTCAATGGCTTTATGATGGAACAAACCATGAAAGACTTGATATACTTGTTGTCATCTGTCTTGAGTGAAGGATAATAAAAATACTTAGGAAGTGCCATGACATTATTCTATACTTTAAAATGATCTATTGTTTATTTGAATTATGCATCCCAAATGAGCTTATGTATGTGTTCATCTATATGTACACAAAGTTGTCCTATCTTGCAAAGAAAATTCTCTTTCATGTAGTCATTGAAAACAGTAGAAAATTTCTATACCAAGGAAACTCCTTAGCTCATGAATGTTTCTTGGAGTCGTCCATTCCCTCAAGACTTTTATCTTTTATGGGTTGATTTGAATTCATGGTGTGCTGATCACATACCCCAAGTATTTGACACTCTTCATTGCAAAAAGAGCACTTATTTGTTTTTTTATATAATCTTTTATTTCAAATTTAGAACTATGCCCATAAAATCAATTTCGAGAGTACACTTGTCTCATCTTTATTCAATCTAAAAAAACCATACCTAATAGTCCACCCCAAATTCTAAAGAATAAACATCTATAAATATAATATAAATTTTTTCACAACAAATGATGAAATAATATAATAATTAATGTTATTAGGCATGCAAACCAAATAATAAAAGGCTTACTTAAGATTGATTGACTTATTTTCCATGTGCATTGAAGTAGGTGTCTCATAACTTACACATGCATAAAGAACCTTCGATGGTTTCAGTCATTCCCTTGAGAAAGATTATGTTTAAATAGTTCCCTTGACTTAGAGGGCCTCTCTACTTGATTATTATTGTTTGATTATCTTAAATTAACAAAAGTTGAAATCCATGATAGAAATGGAAACCATTAACATCCGCCTAATGTTTTGATGATTTGCATTGTCATTCCATTTGATTAATCCAACAGAAATTGTTGAAATAGTAGCTTTGGGTTGCTAAATTTGTATAATCAAGGCATTTTAGTTTTTTTAGATTCTTACTAAAATGTAGAAAAGATGCAAATCTCTAAATATTAGCTTACTCCATTAGCATCTATTGAATTTGCATATATAACTTTAAAGTAGAAAACTCAATCAAATTTTGGTCAAATCCAAATCAGCTTAATATATAATTAAAATTATTATAAAACACTGAATTTCAAACAAAATCAAACAACTAAATTACAACGATTGTTGCCCGTACGGCCACCTACTTTTCAATATACAATGCATGGATCTATCTCAATTGGAAATGGCTAAAAACCTTAAATCAATATCACATTCAGTGGTTAACCATCGTTTCTAGTTGAATAGTTTAAAAATTCTATGAATTGGATTGGAATAGTTTGAATTTTTGAATTTTTATACACAATTTTAATATAATGTAGTTGAAATTTTTTAAAATTTAAGTAAATTACAGTTATCAAGTTTTTTGAATTTTAAATATGTTAAATATTTTTAAAAGTGATAAATCTATTTTCCCCATTAAAATTGACATTAAAACATAATTATAATTCTATTTTACAAAATAAAAAAAACTGGGGTTTCCAATTTCTTGAAACCACAAATACAAGTTTGACCATATTGTTTTTGAAATCACAAATGCAAGTTTAACCATATTGTTTTTGAAATCACGAATGCAAGTTTAACCATATTGTTGAGGTGACCATATTGTTGAGCTTAAAACTACTTTTTTTTGGGCCAGACAGCTTAAACTTAGCCCTTTTTTTTCACCGACAACTTAAACCTAACCGCCAATTCATTCACCAATCTATTCTTCCCTTTAAATAGAGCCTTGTGTCATAATCCTGGTTTGTTAGAGGCCAAGGAAAGACATGCGCTAGTCTTTCGAACTCAGAGGACTGGAACTAAGAGGCAATCAAACCGTCCAAAAATTTCCTTAGCATTGAGTATGCCACTCTGACTCCTCCTACATACCACAGAGAATTGATGCCTACCACTGGGCTTTCTCGAAATTATTAACAATAGGTAGGCACCAAGTATTTTGTTATGCTAGAGCAGTTTTTCATCTCTTCCAAAGCCGGTGAGAGGAGGGATAACGCAGACGTGAAAAACTGCTCCGCCATAACAAAATAATTGTTGCCTAAGGCATAACAAGTACGAATGTAGGAGTCAGAGTCGCAGATAAATAGCTGTCAAGGTCAAACGAAAATAGCTGTACTATTTTTGTTCGATTAAATAACAAGGCCTCTTGATTCTTGCATTTCCATGCCTATATTTTTCATAAAAAAAAAGAAAAGATATGGCCGAGTCTTTCATGGCATTGCATTTCAGCAAGATGAACAAGAAGGATTGACAAACCAGTAACCATGGTAAATATCGAAAAATTTGGAAAATTCGTGCAAAAATTCAATGAGCATTCAGTCTCAAACATTGTACATATGGCATATAATTACAGCCATTCAGCTGAATCAATAACATGTTACTAGTAACCGTGGTAAATATCGAAAAATTTGGAAAATTCGTGCAAAAATTCAATGACCGTTCAGTCTCAAACATTTTACATATGTTCGATAATTACATCCATTCAGCTGAACCAATAACATGTTACCTTGCTCTCTTCACACAATGGAATGTCCCGCTGCTCTCTACGAGTCGTTAGAGATAGAGAGACGAGGGTCGAGGCTGGATCAGAGTGTCTAGAGAATTTGTTACAAAGCTCAACGTTGATGATGGACGGGGCCATGCACATCACGAGAAGTTGGTACGCTCCAAAGGAAAACGCTGGAGACCATTTTTGAAGATATCAAATACTGAATTGCAGTGTTGGGTAGTCAATTTGCACACTAGGCGTATGGATCTCCCGTATGCACCCTGTTCTATTAAAAAACAAGTATTTAGCCATTTTATTTTCTGTTTATGTTTATAAACAAGTATAATACTAGAAACATAGTACTAATATTCCTCGATGGTACTTGTTTAGAAACATAAAAATAAGATAAAATGACTAGATACTTCCTCGCCTGCAAAATTGACTTGACTTCCCAACGCTGCAATTCATTGATGGATATCTTCAAAAATGGTCTCAAGTGTCTGGTTTCCAGCCTTTGCCCCTAAAGCATACTAACTTCTCTTTATGTGCATGGCCTCCTAGATCATCAACATTGAGCTTTGTAACAAATTCTCTCGACACTCTGATCGGTCCTCGGCCCTGGTCATTTTTTCCTATCTCAAACGGCTCGCAGAGGGCAGAGGGGCGTTCCATTGTGCGAAGAGAGAAAGGTAAGGTTGCCTACCTTATGTTCTTGGTCGGGAGAAATGGTTGTAATTATCTGCAGGATGTACAATGCAATGTTTGGGACTGAATTCTCAATGAATTTTTCCACGATTTTTCCAATTCTTCCGATAGTTCCCACTGTTACTGATTTGTCAATCCTTCTTGTTTTCTTTTTGAAATGCAACGCCATGAAAGACTTGGCCATATCTTTTCTTTCTTTATGAAAAATAATCAAGAGGCTGTGCTATTTATAAGAATGAATTCGTGGGTGAAGGAATTGAAGAAAACTAGTACAACTATTTTTGTTCGACCTTGACAGCTATTTATTTGCATTTTGAATGGAACATCCCATGATACAAAATGTTATGGGACTAGCTGCGGATTTTCATGTAACCATGCTGAGGCTGAGAAACCATGGAAAGTAAATGCACGTGAGGCTGAGAGTATCTGACTTGGTTATCCCTGTATCCTTAGACCGTGAAGGAATTGAAAAAAAATATGTGCTAGTTCAAAGAGGCCCATGCTGGAGACCGAAGCTTGAGACCATATAGGAAAAGGAGAAGGTGATTTCCTACCACTTGCTGGTAAACAAAATTAAAATATTATGACCTAAAAGACCTTGATATTTTAAATATATTGATTGATTGGTTGATTCATATAGTTGCATATATCTTTCTTGATCACCAGCCAGAGACGGAAATACAACAAGCCATGAAGACCCTGAAAGTTTCTTCAAGGAATTGGACGATTGAAACGCCATCCACTCAATGGTGGTCGTAGTTTTTTTTTTAACAAAAACTGAAAAAAGGATTATATAAATAGGCTGTGCACAACCATTCATTACAGAGGAAGCAAGATATAGTATGCCTGCAGGTCAAAATTGCTACACAATAGGCTTATCCTGAAAGTTTTCCATAAAACAGTGCATATAGTTTCTTCAAAATTGCTATTGTCTCGGGTGGTATAAACCCTTAAGGGTTGCCTCTGAAAGCCTTGGGTTGCACTACGGACTCTTCTTCCATGGGATGATCAGCTGCTTCAGTTGCTCCGTTTACCCTGCTTCCCTGGTTCATGGTGATTAACTTCTCAAGATCTTCCTGAATTCTGTCCACCTTGCCCATCAACTCTCGGAGGTTACTTTCATTATCATCTATTCGGGCATCATGGTTACTAATCTGTAGTGAAGTGTAGCTCATGGTTTCGCCCATGCTTTTGATTTCCCTCCCCATTTCTTTATTATCCATGACCCCAATTGCTGTCATCTCATATAGTCGACGCAGGTTCTTCTGGATGTCCATTAACCTTGCATTTTCCCCAACTTGAGCCATTCTTCCAGCGTCAGCCGTAATCGCTATGCAGGAAAACTGACTGTGTAAAGGACGAACAATACAATCCTGGTTCTCACCCAACGAAGTACTAATAATATGCCTGAGCACTGCAATCTCTTGCTGCAGCACAGAACCCCCAAGTCTGTCTGTGCAGGCCAACGTTCCCATGGTGCCTTCCTGCCAACCAGTGCAGAGGCAACCCAAGACACGATTCAAACTGCCTTCACGTGAAATATTTGCACCAGCGTTACAACCTGATAACCAAGATGCAGAGGGATAGCTGCAATGACAAATGGAGAAAGCAGCAAGAGAAAGGCGCTCCTTCACGAAGGCACGGATGAGAGGGAGAACTTGCCACGGGATGCCCAGCAGCCTCCCTCCCTCAACGCCAGCTACAACATTCAGAAGGAATTGCACTATTTCTGGAGAACCATAACCAAAATCCGAAGCAAAAATATAAAGCATGTCTTTGCAGGGTAGCGTCATAGAGAAAAGGATGGGGAGGCTACGATCGTGCAAATGAGCAGGGCAATAAATCAGAGGCCGGATCGACTTTAATTCTTCTTCAACCAAGGAGAGGATAAAAATCCATGCGGCCTTGAGAGGAAGGAAGACGGGACAGGCTATTGAATGCATGGAGCCGTCGAGAAGAAGGGGNAAGCAGTGAGGGGAAGGAGGGAGGCGACGAGAGGGGGGAATAAGGATAAGGGGGGGGGTGGTAAAGGAGGGATCTTAGAGAAAAGAAGAGGGAGGGAAAAGGGAGAAAGAAGGGGGGAAAGAAGTAGAGGAGGGAAGAAGAAGGGGAGCCTATAAGGCATCCAAAAGTTTGGAGAAAGGATAGGGACTTCACTTTGGTGTTTCGCAAGTGGAGTGCTCGGAAATAAGTCTTAGAACATCTCATCATGGAATGAATTTGAGGTAGGGATGATTTCCATCCTGGCTGTAATGACCTTGAGGAAGTCTGGCACCTATGTTAGCCATATTGTCCGTTGCATTATTATTATGCCAGAGGATGTGAAAAGCCTCGTAGGATTGAGACATGAGAAGTTTAGCTTTTTTATACAAGAGACGACATTTAATTGCTCCAGTAGGATACCTGTTGATCAGCTTGTAGATGACATGCCTAGAGTCTCCAAATATCAAAACCTTCCGAAGCTTTTTAGTACGAAGAAGTTGAAGTCCCTGAAGAAGAGCCATCCACTCAGCTTCATTATTAGTTCTATTACCTAGCCCCCAAACGAAGGTTTGTTCGACATGTCCTCCGGGATCCAACAAGGTCCCTCCCGTGCCTGCCACCCCTAGTGGTGGTTGTAGTTCTTTAAGAGTGATTGATTCATATTGTTACAAGAGTATTCAAAGTTGTAGAACCAGTCGTCGTTTTAGGAGTGACTGGTATTCTCTATCACTTTAGATTTGTACGAATCGTCAACATGTCTGGGTGTAGAACGTGTCTCTGCTTCTATTTGTTTGATTTTGAATTTTCTTATTGTTGTTGATTCATTAATTATTTTTTCCATGATCTTGAAGCGTAGTATAGGTATATATGGCAATTTTTATTTATTTTGAAGTTTTGTCATTGAAAGATTATTTACTAATTATTTTTCCACAATCTTGAAACCTGTACTATTACTATTGGTATCTATGGCATTTTTTTAATTGTGAAGTGTAGTTAATCTTGTATCTTTCTAACAAGTAAAACTTCCAAGGATCTCTATCTTTGATCCATTTTTCAATCCAGCATGTCAAAGTTCGTGGTCATCCAGAACTTGATCCATTTTTATAGAATTTGGGTTAGTTCAGAGCGGCACAATCTTCACAGTGTTTTGTTGGTGGGGTTTTTTCCCCTAAGCTATTCCATGTTCAAAATAATTTTGGCAGCCTATTAGATAGGAACGAAACCCTCAGTTTTTCATAGTTTACGTGTCATTCATTCATTGACAATATTTTGCCACATCTTCCTCAAATGCAAGTTTTACGGTTTTGGTGAGCCTAAACCTTGGAGTCAAATGCAATTTTGTCTATTTTAGTGAAATTAAACCTATTTGGCCGTAGTTCATAGTATCTTAGTCAAATGCAAGTTTGACCATTTTTGGAGAGCCTTTTATTACATGATACTTTCATCCCATGTTCTGTGATGCTTGTGGTTGTGTATGATAAATAACTGTACCACCTTGTGATTTACAACTTTTGTATTTCTATTGGCTGAGCATGGAACATGATCAGGATAGATAATAGTGTGTTGAGTTGGTGCCATAGTGTTTTATAAAAGGTTTTGACAAACCTGGAATCTTTGTTAGAGATGATTTTAGTCAGTAAGCTATAGTGTTTCCAAACATGCTTGAAGAAAAAGTGCACAAAATTTTGCGTTGTCCTAGTATTCTTACAAGGAATGAGGAAAACCCTTTTCGGGAATCTATCAACCATTACCAAGATTGTATCATGTTATTTTTCGGTGATGGGATATCTAGTCAAGTAGTACAATGAAATGGATTCCCGTGGTTGAATTATAACGGGAAAGGGTGTACACAACCATTTTCATTGATTTAATGGCTTGATGATGTCACAAACCACACATGACTTGATATACTTATCGACATCCATCTTGTGTGAAAGACAATATAAATATTTATAGAGTAATTTGAGAGTATTTTCCACTCCAAAATTGCATGTTTTCTTTTGTATTGTGCATCCTAAAGGAGTGTATGCATGTATTTACATAGAGGTACACAAAGTTGTCCTAGCTTATCAAGCAAATTTTACTTCATGTAGTAGTCAAGAAGAATTGATTGACTTATCTGGAGTTTCTGATACAATTCACATAATGCATATCATGCTACGATTTGGATTTATCACAAGCTCAATACAACATCTCTCATGCTTATTTGTTAATCGCATCAGCCATATCTTTAGCATTGTGTGATTTTTCAATTTCTTGTTGTTCATGTTCTATCTTGTTCAAACTTTTCAGTTGATTTATTAAGTCAATAGACATCAAGGGATGAAATCCATAAAAGACTTCAGACATACTCTTGCCTAGAGAATTGTATCGGTGTTCTTGATTATAGCTATGATGAATGTATAAGAAACTTCCATCCCATGTTTTGCACTGTTTTTGTTTTTCATGCAAAGCAACTCTACCACCAATTATGGACACAAATTTTTTCTGTCCATTGGTCTGAGCATGGAATATAATCGACGTAGATAGTTCTGTGTCGAGTTGCTACCCTAGTGTTTTCAATAAAGTGCTGATAAATATGGAATGTTTGTTAGATACTATTTTAGTCAGTAAGCCATAAATTTTCCAAACATCCTTAAAGAAGAACTAAGCATAATTTTGTATTATCATAGCCTTTTTGCAGGGAATGAAAAAAAACAATTTTAGAGAGCTTATAAACCACTACAAAGATTGTATCATGTTGGGTTTTGCTGAAAGGATATCCAAGAAAGTATTCCAAGGAAATGGATTCCCATGGTTGAATTCGAATGGGAAAGGTTGTATACAAGCATTTTCATTGATTTAATGGCTTTATGATGGAACAACCACAAAAGACTTGATATACTTGTCGTCATCCGTCTTGAGTGAAGGATAATAAAAATACTTAGAAAGTGTTGCAATAGTATTCTACACTTTAAAATGATCTATTGCTTATTTGAAGTATGCATCACAAATGAGCTTATGTATGTGTTCATCTATATGTACACAAAGTTGTCCTATCTTGCAAAGAAAATTCTCTTTCATGTAGTCATTGAAAACAATAGAAAATTTCTATACCAAGGAAGCTCCTTAGCTCATGAATGTTTCTTGGAGTCGTCCATTCCCTCAATACTTTTATCTTTTATGGGTTGATTTGAATTCGTGGTGAGTTGATCACATATCCCAAGTATTTGACACTCTTGATTGCGAAAGGGTACTTATTACTTTTTTTATATAATTTTTTATTTCGAATTTAGACCTATGCTTATAAAATCAATTCCAAGAGTACACTTGTCTCATCTTTATTCAATCTAAAAAAACAATACGTAATAGTCCACCCCAAATTGTAAAATATAAACACCTATAAATATAATATACAATTTTCCCCAACAAATGATGAAATAATATAACAATTCATGTTATTAGGCATATGAACCAAATAATAAAAGGCTTACTTCAGATTGATTGACTTATTTTCCATGTGCATTGAAGTAGGTGTCTCGTAACTTACACATGCATAAAGAACCTTCAATCGTTTCTCTCATTCCCTTGAGAAAGATTATGTTTAAATAGTTCCCTTGACTTAGAGGGCCTCTCTACTTGATTATCATTGTTTGATTATCCTAAATTAACCAAAGTTGAACTCCATGATAGAAATGGAAAACATTAACATCCGCCTAATGTTTTGACAATTTGCATTAGTATTCCACTCGATTTTCTAACTAAAATCCGACAGAAATTGTTGAACTAGTAGCTTTGGGTTGCTAAAATTGTATAATCCAGCCATTTATTTTATTTTAGATTCCTACTAAAACGTAGAAAAAATTGCAAATCTCTAAATATTAGCTTACTCCATTAGCATCTATTGAATTTACATATATAGCTTTAAATTAGAAAACTCAATCAAATTTTGGTCAAACCGAAATCGGCTTAAAGGATTATAGATATATAATTAAAATTATTATAAAACACTAAATTTCAAACAAAATCAGACAACTAAATTAAAGCAATTGTTGAGCGTATGACCACCTACTTTTCAATATACAATGCATGGATCTATGTCAATTGAAAATTGCTAAAAACCTTAAATCAATATCACATTCAGTGGTTAACAGTGGTTTCGAGTTGAATAGTTTAAAAATTCTATGAATTGGATTGAAATAGTTTGATTTTTTTATTTTTTAGGCACAATTTTAATATAATGCAGTTAGAATTTTTTAGAATTTAAGTAAATTACAGTTATCAAGTTTCTGGAATTTTAAATATGTTAAATATTTTTAAAAGTGAGAAGTCTATTTTCACCATTAAAATTGAAATTAAAAGATAATTATATTTCTATTTTACAAATAGAAAAAATGGAGTCAATCGAATGAGTCAAGATTTTTTCTGGTGGGAGTGAACAATAATAGACTGGACAAGAAACCAATGTATATAATAACCAAACAAAAAATATTGAAAGTAGAAGACATTACAAATCACATGAAAGTTCAAGTCAAGAATTAATAATGGAGAAACCACAATAGTGAAAGTTCATGTTTGTTTTAGTTGTCATCTATGTCTCATAAGTCTCTTAAGCCCATAAACCAACCTATATCAATGTGTATTAGTCAAAATATGCTTTTGCATGAATAGATGTCAAATAAAGGAACCATGAGTAACTAATCGACCCTTCTCTTTCGGGACTCATATTAGTGCAGTTAAGAACAAGAACCCCTCTCATATATCGGCTTACAAGTATATATACAAATACAAGGGATTCTTGGGTTTCTACTGATCATGTTTTAGTTCTAGAAAGATGAAGGTATAATGTGATTGAGGAGACCAACCATCGTCGTCGCATAAGGTATAATTCAATTATATGTTAATCTGCATGAATTTCTCTTTTATAGTAACATATATAGAATCCAAATGAAGTACAAAGTTAAACCAAACAAAACTCCCAATTGGACTAGAATTAGAGACTCATTTCAGTGGATATCCTCTTATATGTTTAACCTTATTTCACAACTAACCCTTAACTCGATTAACTATCCAATGAACATGTTTTATCCCTTAAATTTGGCCATTTAGTTGGTAGTTAAGTATGTGGCATGCAATGTTTACCCCATTTTCTGAAAATAGTGGGCATGTCACATAACTATTTAAAAACCTCCTAGTTGACCCAATAGACTTTGCTAACAATCCTACTGTCCAATTATGATAGAAACCCATATAGTATTTACAACTCTTCTTTAAATTTACTCAATGTGATTTAAAACTAATGAAGAATTTCTTACATGTGCAAGCACAAAAATGTACAGAATATGACGGTGTATTCATCAAAAATCATAAATGCAGGACAAAACGTTTTCTCATTCTAACATCAAACTTATTAAATTCTAAATGAAACTAGTTCTATAAACATGCAAGCCTTTAAGTAAAATATATTAACATGTAGTAGTGGTAGTTGAGAATTATCAGGTGGAATACTTAGGAGTGGCATCTAATTCATTTCTTACAAAATCCACTCATGATAAAAACAAATCCCTTCATCTTACAACTTCTTCATTACCATATATCAGAGCAGCTTAACATACCTACAACACCCATTGTTACAACTTGCCCCAAAGGATAAAACTAGATTGGTAAGGATAGAACACATATAAAAGACAGACAACTAACTTGATTAATCATGAAACTCTAACAAAGAGATGCAGGTTTTAGCAGATGATTGTATCACTGGAAAGGATATACCATAGGTACCATTTCTACAAGAATTGGCTGATGAAGCTGTATGGAAAGGACAATGGCTTCTAGAATAGATGTTGTTCCATTTCTCTGTTGAGAAATGGCCAAGAAACAAGCAATTCCTCCCAAGAAATGGTAATTTCTTAGTCATTTGTCAATAATTTATTGGGGTTTTTTTCTTGTCGAGGGTGCACTTAAAAAAAAAAACCCGACATAAAATTTTCAAAAAGAAGCAAATAAAAACCCTTAAAAAAAAAGAGCATTCTTACCCATCCTTCACTCTGAATTCAATTACAAGTCCCTTGGATCTAGTTTTATGTTTTAGCTTATCACTATGTACTTGTAAATTAGACTATTACCAAATTTTGGATGCAATTGACAAAACAATGCACGCAACAACATTATAATAAACCCCTTGTTATAAAATCTATTTGATATGAATGGAAATTGTTTTACTCAGATTGAGGTTTTGAGCCAAATTATGATGTGGACCTAATTTGACTTAAACTTTGATGGATCCGCTAAATCATTTTCTTATATTCATATTATGGAGGCAGAATGGTGATGTTTCTTATACTCCAAACCTTCTGACCATGTTTCTCATTTCCTTACCAATGCATGTTTCTCTTTCATTTTTCTTTTAACGTATGGTTCCGTTTACTAAGCTTTGCATTTTCTGATAGGGGTCATGATGGGACATTACAACTTTGTTTTTTTGTTGAGGATGAATTGTAGGTACATGCACGGTTGAAAATATCAATGGGGATCGACTACAACCTTCCGGAATAAGGTACGCCTTCCATCCCTTAGTGTTATTTCTTTTGGTCTCTATTGCATATTGGAAATGAGTTTATTTTTGGTGTCATTGAGTCTTTTGTGGTCGAGCCTAATCCATAGGAAACCTTCTCTGTAACAATTCTAACTTCTGATGTCTAAATAATCTACAATAAAAAAACAAGTATCTAGCCATTTTTTTCTGTTTATGTTTCTAAACAGTATAATACCAGAAACATAGTACTAGTCTTCCTCGATAGTACTTGTTTAGAAACATAAACAGAAAATAAAATAACTAGATACTTGTTTTTTAATAGAATAGGATGCATACTGGAGATCAAGACGCCTAGCCTGGGAAATTGACTTGACTTCCCAACGCTACAATTCATTATTGGATATATTGAAAAATGGTCTCAAGCGTTTGGTCTCAAGCATTTGCCTCTGGAGCGTACCAACTTCTCTTTACATGCATGGCCCCCTAGATCATCAACGTTGAGCTTTGTAACAAATTCTTTGGACACTCTGATCGAGCCTTGGCCCTGGTCATTTTTTTCTATCTCGAATGGCTCGCAGAGAGCAGAGGGGAGTTCCATTGTGCGAAGAGAGCAAGGTAAGGTTTCCTACCTTATGTTCTTGGTCGGGCGAAATGGTTGTATTTATCTGTGGGATGTACAATCTCTGAGACTGAATGCTCAATGAATTTTTCCACGATTTTTCCAATTTTTCCGATATTTCCCAATGTTACTGTTTTTTCAATCCTTCTTGTTTTCTTTTTGAAATGCAACGCCATGAAAAACTTGCCCATTTATTTTCTTTCTTTATGAAAAATAAAGGCATGGAAATGCAAGAATCAAGAGGCTTTGCTATTTATAAGAATGAATTCCTATTTTTGTTTGACCTTGACCATGTCTTTGCTTCCAATCGAAGGTTCTTTATGCATGTGTAAGTTACGATACACCTGCTTGAATGCACATGGAAAATAAGTCAATCAATGTTAAGTAAGCCTTTTAGTATTTGGTTTGTATGCCTAATAATAGGAATTATTATATTATTTCATTATTTGTTGGGAAAAATTTTATATTATATTTATAGGTGTTTATATTTTGGAATTTGGAATGGACTATTAGGTATGATTTTTTTTAGATTGAATAAAGATGAGACAAGTGTACTCTTGAAATTGATTTTATGGGCATAGTTCTAAATTCGAAACAAAAGATTATATAAAAGAAGAAATAAGTGCTATTTTGCAAGGAAGAGTGTCAAATAATTGGGTTATGTGATCGACTCACCATGAATTCAAATCAACCTATAAAAGATAAAAGTATTGGGGGAATGGACGACTCCAAGAAACATTCTTGAGCTAAGGAGTTTCCTTGGTATAGAAATTTTCTATTATTTTCAATGACTACATGAAAGAGAATTTTCTTTGCAAGATAGGACAACTTTGTGTACATATATATGAACACATACATAAGCTCATTTGGGATGCATACTTCAAATAAACAATAGATAATTTTAAAGTGTAGAATATTGTCACAGTACTTCTTAACTATTTTTATTATCCTTCACTCAAGACGGATGACGACAAGTATATCAAGTCTTTTGTGGTTTGTTCCATCATAAAGCCAATGAATCAATGAAAATGCTTGTATACACCCTTTCCCATTTGAATTCAACCATGGGAATCCATCTGAGATGCATACTTCAAATAAACAATAGATCATTTTAAAGTGTAGAATATTGTCACAGTACTTCCTAAGTATTTTTATTATCCTTCACTCAAGATGGATGACGATAAGTATATCAAGTCTTTTGTGGTTTGTTCCATCATAAAGCCATTAAATCAATGAAAATGCTTGTATACACCATTTCCCATTCGAATTCAACCACGGGAATCCATTTCCTTTGAATACTTTCTTGGATGTCCTTTCACCAAAACCCAACATGATACAATCTTTGTAGTGGTTTATAAGCTCTCAAAATTTGATTTTTTTCATTCCCTGCAAAAATACTATGATAATACAAAAGTATGCTTAGTTCTTCTTTAAGAATGTTTGGAAACATTATGGCTTACCGACTAAAATAGTATCTAACAAATGTTGCATATTTATCAGCACTTTATTGCAAACACTATGGTAGCAACTCGACACACAACTATCTACGTCAATTATATTCCATGCTAAGACCAATGGACAGAAAAAAGTCTTGTTTGTAATTGGTGGTAGAGTTGCTTTGCATGAAAAACAAAAACATTGCAAAACACAGGATGAAAGTTTCTTATACATTCATCATAGCTATAATCAAGAACACCGGTACAATTCTCTAGGAAAGAGTATGTTTGAAGTCTGTGGATTTCATCCCTTGATGTCTATTGCCTTAATAAATCAACTAAAAAGTTTGAACGAGATAGAACATGAACAACAAGAAGTTGAAAAATCACACAATGCTAAAGATATGGCTTCTGCGATTCACAAATTATTCTGAGAGATGTTGTATTGAGCTAGTGAGAAATCCAAATCATAGCATGATATGAATTATCTGAAGTGTATCAGAAACTCTAGATAAGCCAGTCAATTCTTCTTGACTACTACATGAAGTAAAATTTGCTTGATAAGCTAGGACAACTTTGTGTACCTCTATGTAAATACATGCATACACTCATTTGGGATGCACACTACAAAAAAAGCATGTAATTTTGGAGTGGAAAATATTCTCACATTAATCTATAAGTATTTATATTGTCTTTCACACAAGATGGATGTCGATAAGTATATCAAGTCATGTTTGGTTTGTGACATCAACAAGCCATTAAATCAATGAACATGGTTGTGTACTCCCTTTCCCGTTATAATTCAACCATGGGAATCGATCATGAAGAATGATGTTTGGGATGTTGTCCCAAGACCACAAGGGAAGTCAGTTGTAACTTTCAAATGGGTATACAAGATCAAGCATGCTGCAAACGGTAGCATAGAGAAATATAAAACAAGATTTGTCGCTCGGGGTTTCTCCCAGAAAGAAGGAATAGATTATGAAGAAACCTTTGCACCTGTAGCCAGATACACTTCCATTAGATTAGTACTTGCTCTGGTTGCAGTGATGAAATAGAAGATATACCAAATGGATGTCAAGACTTCTTTCTTGAATGGTGTATTGGAAGAGGAAGTGTATGTAGAGCAGCCACTCGGTTTTGAAACACATGACAGAGAGTCTCATGTATGTAGACTGAAGAAAGACCTGTACGGTTTGAAACAGGAACCCAGGATATGGTACGATAGAATTGACAGCTTTCTATTGAGTTTGGGCTTTACGAAGAGTAAAGAAGATTCCAACCTTTACTACAAGGTTGAAGATGGCAACCCAGTGATGCTCCTACTATACGTAGATGATATGTTTGTGACAGGTATGGATGGGATGATTGTTGATACTAAGTGAAATCTTGCTGCCGAGTTCGAAATGAAGGACTTGGGTATGATGCACTATTTTCTAGGCATGGAGGTGTGGTAGAGTACGAATGGAATCTTCCTTGGACAAGGGAAGTATGCAGTAGAGATCCTGAAGAGGTTTGGGATGATGGAAAACAAAGCCATGGCCACACCTATGGCATCGAACCTGAAGCTATTGAGCAATGCTTCATTAGATTTGTTTGATTCCAGGATGTATCGTCAGATGATTGGGTCCTTGATGTACATGACGAGCACGAGATGAGATATTTGCTTTGCTGTGAACACCTTGAGCCAGTTTCTGACAAATCCGAGACATGTTCGCTTGATTGCTGCAAAGCATATTTTGAGGTACTTGAGAGGAACAATTGATTATGGGCTCAAGTACTATGCGAATCAGAAGATTAACCTAGAGGGTTATGTTGATTCAGATTAGGCAGGCAGTGCCATCGATAGGAAGAGCACTGCAGGGTGTTGCTTCAGTATGGGATCAAGTGTGATCTCTTGGTTTAGTAGGAAGCAATCCTGTGTGGCACTCAGTACAGTTGAAGCAGAGTATGTCACAGCTTGTTCAGCTAGTTGTGAGGTAGTATGGCCGAGGAAGCTACTGTCTGATTTATTTGATCTTCAGTTGGATGCTACTTGTATACATTGTGACAACTAGAGTTGTGTGAAGTTGTCAGAGAATCTAGTGTTCCATGACAAGTCAAAGCATATCGAGATCAAGTATCACTATATCAGGGATATGGTGCAGAGGGGAGTAGTGAAGCTCCAGTATGTTGCGACGTACAATCATATAGATGATGTGTTGACGAAGCCATTAGCCAGAGTGAAGTTTGATTACTTTAGGGAGAAGCTTGGTGTTCTCCATATTGGGGTCCCTTCCAAAGGGAAGTGACGAGTCTGGAATCCATTCTGACGAGTAGGTCAGATATAAGGGATAAGCCATTCTGTCATGGTGAGAGGATTTGGTTCCTTCCATGTCAAATATGAGTGCTTAATACCATTCTTGAATGGAGGCACCTGGTCAGTTACCAGGAATACTCAGTTTGGGACTGAGAGCCATTCTAACGAGTAGGTCAGATGTAAGGGCTGATCCATTTTGTCATGGTCAAAGGATTAGGTTCCTTCCATGTCAAATGTGAGTGTTGGCCATTCTAACGAGTAGGTTAGATGTAAGGGCAACTGCCATTCTCTAGGAGAATGGAGGCACCTAGCCAGTTACCAGGTAGCTCAGTTCGGGACTCGGGGGCCATTCTGATGTGACTGTAGGATTGGTTCCTACAAGATCAGATGTGAGTGCATGCCTTTCTGACAAGTAGGTCAGATGTAAGTGCTAGCCATTCTAATGAGTAGGTCAGATGTAAGGGAAACTGCCATTCTCTGTGAGAATGGAGGCACCTGGTCAGTTACTGGGTAGCTTAGTCTGGGACTAGGGGCCATTCTGGTGTGACTGTAGTATTGGTTCCTACAAGATCAGATGCCTTTCTGACGAGTAGGTCATATGTAAGTGCTGAGTCTTTTCATAGATGATAGTACTTGTGTCCTATCATGTTGGTGAATGTGAGTGCTGGGCCTTTTCGATGTGATTGTAGGATTGGTTCCTACATGATCAGATGTGAGTGTTGGGCATGCCTTTCTAACGAGTAGGTCAGATGTAAGTGCTGGGTGGGCCATTCTGATGAGTAGGTCAAATATAAGCACTGAAGAAGACCTACATGGTGGCTAGGCCTACAACCAGCATGAAAAAGGGTTGGCTCTGTAGAACTTCTTGTGACGAGAAGAATCATGAGATAGCACATATGATGATGACCCAGTGATGATCCATATCGAGTTATGATTCATATCCACTTATGATGTCTCCGAGATGATCCAGATCCAGTGATGATGATCCAGATCGAGTGATGATCCAGATCCAGAAATGAAACCTATGGACTGATGCAGGTCTCGTCAATGGCGGTCTTGGAGTTATACAACAAATTGTATATAACCCTGAAAGTTCACCTCCAAAACCACCCATGTATGTTTTAATAAAATTCGATAATTATGTAGGGGTACCATGGGATGAATCGTTTCCTCAAGTGGTTCCTATTACATCTATCGAAAGAGGTAATAAAAAACAACTTCCATTGAAACTCGCTTGGGGTTTAACAATTCATAAGTCACAAGGATTGGCATTGGACAAAGCTACTATTAATATTGGAAAGCATTTACAACAATATCTCGAGTTAAAGATTTGGCATGTCTACGATTTCAACCTCCATTCTCATTTGATCGATATGAGAAGATGTCAAAATTGTCAGGTGTGAAGATAAGAAAAGATGAAGAAGATAGATTGAGAGTGATCACAATGTGAACCCTATTTTCATTTATTTAATCCTTAAAAAATTATAGTCTCTATTTTCCAGTTTAACAATTTATTCAGTCCTTATTACTTATTACTTACATTGAGATAATCCTCGAAATTCTATCTGTGTTTTCAACTTAACCTGTTCCTTACAATGTTGATCAAACTCCAGTTTTGTGTCACCGTCCATGACTGAAACCAACCTACATCCAAATCCTAGGCTCTATCAAGCATCAAGAGGGATAAAATCTCCCAGGGTGCAAACCTCTTCTCAGGTATTGTACTCAAGGAGGTTTGCACCTCGAGAGATTTGATCCCTCTCTGCGCTTAATAGAGCCTAGGATTTGGATCTAGGCTGGTGATAACCACATCTATAACTATATTAAATTATATTTAAATAAAAACTAAAAAATATAAAAATGTTATAAAGAGGTTGGACAACATTTAGCTCCTTACAAAAATAAATAAAGGAAATAAAAAATTAGTAATCGAAAATGTTGTGTTTCTTTTAAATACTTATAACCTCAATATAAGTGTATGAATGCCAAAAAGTATGATATAATTTATATTTAAAACTGTAGAGAACTACAGTGAATTTAAATTCCCGTAATAATAAGTTGTCTATAAAGAAAAAAGCAACACTTCCTACAAGATATTATTAACTGAGCTTTACTCAGTAAAATTGGATAGACTGAAAAGCATTGATACAAAGAATAACAACTCCAAATACTAACTTTGGATAATAATAAATAATGGTTAAGCTTAGTTAAAATGAGCTAAAAGTGAAGAAGAAAATATGAACTAGTTGTACACAAAATGGTTTGAATAGTAAGTTAGAGAAAGGAAAAGGTACCCAATAGATAAAAATGGGGTGAAAAGTTATGTAGGAAAATGCTACAAGAAATAAAAATGTAGAAAATAAGGTAAAAGTAAACAACAATACTATGTAAATAAATTCAATAAATAAGAGGAAATCAAAGTGTAAAACTATTTAAAGCTTAGAGCTATCTAATCTTGTAACAAAATTCCTTTTGACTATCAAAATCCTACAAGCCAAAAACTTACAATTCTCTTCAATCGAGAAAGTTGATTTTTTTTTTTATGATTTGAGGTAAGTCAAAATTTGGGCAAAAGTCCTTTTGGCATTGTTCCACCATGCATGGCCATGTGTCATGGTAAAGCTCTTCTTAAAATTGAATTTTGGTAGCATTTTTATCAAATTCGCATATAAAACATGAACTTACTCTCTTCAGCCTTAACATCCGATGGACTGAAAAAATAGGAAACGACACTAGTATCGGAAATTGAGAAGCTGAAATTAAGGAATAGTTTCCCTTGTGCAACATAGGCGTAAATAAGAGTGAGGTCAATTTTACATCTACCTGGAAATTAACATTTCAAGATGACCTAGTGACATGTACAATGTGATTGACTACAAACAAGTTGTAAGCAAGAAGTGGATTTCGAGAGTAGAGTCAACAAGGAATCTAGTCATTGATGTATAATGAAGAACACTTGAAATTAACATTCAGGATGACCTAGTGACATGTACAATGGGATTGACTACAAACAAGTTGTAAGCAAGAAGTAGATTTTGAGAGTAGAGTCAACAAGGAATCTAGTCATTGATGTATAATGAAGAATACATGACTCACTTGAGTAGATCAAGTCCATGATTGGTTTTTCAATTACACAAGTAGTTTTACTTATAATTTATTGCCTTATTCTCTTGGAAAATGGTTCACATAATGTAAGCTTTATTGTCTAAGATGACCATGCAAGTTATAATATTTTTTTAAATGGTGGTTCACTAAACTACATCCATGGAAAATATGCCAACACTCCTTATTCTGAAGAATGAAGGTATGTCTAGAATTATATGAGCCACTACTTCATTATATAGTCAGTACATAGGGGCTTAACGAAAGCATCATGTCTCTTACAAGAATTGAACTTAGGTGAAGTAAAATCATTCTTCCCAACCACGGAGACCACATTCAATGGACAAAAAAATTACTTATTTTAAAACAAGTTGTTAAATACTCTTAAATCACTTTCCATTCAAAACCTATCAACACACCAACCAACATAAATCAAATCATCCTCCATTCAATACCTTTGAACACACCGAACATCATAAACCGAACATCATAAATCATAAGACAACTTTCCCTAAATCGCTTTTAGGCTGAAGTGTGGTACTACAACATGAATCTAGAGATGGAGACAACTTTCCAAGCCACTCGGGGACAAAATGGGGTATAGAAGCATCACCATGCTTGACTTGTGACTACTCCCCCTTGTTCCAATATCTCTTCTGCAATAGGAGAGGCGAAAAACATATCGCTATCATAGCGAGATTTCAAGCATCCGGTAGTCACATATCACAATTTCTATGGTGCTTCTCAAGGGTCCCATCGAAATTGATTGTGCTCCAAGCATTTTATCATTCCAATGTCTCAATGTCGGCCCTACACGATAGTGGAGAAAACCTATATAAACATCCCTTCAGGATGAGAACAAAGCATAACTCTAAAACTTTGACAGTGCGTTTTTTATTTGATTGTGGAGCGAGCTAAACTCAAAAGTCTTTACACTATTTTTTCGGCCGATCTTTTGACCAAAATCCGACCAGAATTGTTAAAATGGTCTCTAGTTCGTGTCTGTTGACGCTTATGTCGAGGAAATCTTTCTCAAAAGTACGTGAAGTAAAACAGGTACTTATGAAGTGTACAAGTGAAGTAAAACGCGCACTAACGAGGTGTGTGTCAGGCAACCTTTCAAATAAGAAATCAGGGAAGAGACAACGTGAGATAAGTATTTCTGTTTCCGCCGGTGCTCCTCGCTATGTGGTAACTCCGACTACCAGTAACTATGGCGTTCTGGGAATGGACTCTTCTCCTCGAGCAGAAGTGAAATGCAAAGCCAAAGAAGAAAAGAATCAAAGCCAGGTCGATGTGAAGAAAAGCTTGAATTGGACAAACAACTCAGAGTCATATCCCATAGAGGAACAGAATGCAGGGAATAGCTATACGGAAGACCATCCGGTTACTACCATCAATATATCGGAGCTCATGGCTGGCCTCGATGATACTGCAGAGTTCCCTGAAAAAATATCTGTGGAGAAACAGTCAATGTTCTTTGAGAAGGCAAAGAGTTTAGACCATACTATTACAGAAATGGATGCTAGGGTTCGAGGTAATGCGAGAGAAAATAAGTATTTTGGTAAGGAGAATGCAAGGCCTAGTAAGGTGAAATATGGATTTGGTCTCAGCAGTCCATCAGGAGAAATCCATTTCAACAAGAATAGCAGTCCACTGGGGGAAATCGATTTCAACAAGACTAGCAGTGCTCTAGCTGAAATCGATTACAACAGGTATAATAGTCACGAGAAGGTGGGTTTTCATGTTGCTTCTGAACCTTCGAAGAAGAGAAATTGGAGGCTGGGTTCTCATGGTTCCATGACAGATTTGAAAGCTGCAGCAAGCAGGAGACAGGATTCAAGCCGTAGTGTTTTTCTTGACCTTATCGAGGGACCCAACAGTCCTATCTTTGATTCTAACTTGATCGCTTCGTTCGAGAAGGAGCTGAAGAATTCGTCTGAGGAAGAAGAGTGGAATGCCATTAGAAACGTAGAGGGGCAGTGTCACAGAATGAGCCCAAGAGATAGCGGTTTTTCTTGGGCGGTTGAATCTTATAAAAACAAGGATGACACACTTGGGAACTTTGAGGAAAAATGCCCTCCTGGGGAGCACCCACTTGGGAACTTTGAGGAAAAATGCCTTCCTGGAGAGCACCGATTTGGGAACTCGGAGGAAAAACGCCCTCCTGGAGAGCACCCACATGGAAACTTTGAGGAAAAATGCCTTCCTGGAGAGCACCAATTTGGGAATTCGGAGGAAAAATGCCCTCCTGGAGAGCACCCACTTGGGAACATTGAGGAAAAATGCCCTCCTGAGCACCCAGCTGGAGACTTTGATGAAGAATGCGGGAACATTGAGAAAAAACGCCCTCCTGAGCACGCAGTTGGAGACTTTGATGAAGAATGCCCTCTTGAATCTGATAAAAACAAGGACGACTCACTTGGAAACTTTGAGGAAAAATGCCCTCTTGGAGAGCACCCACTTGGGAACTTTGAGGAAAAATTCCCTCCACCACCAGAGCACCCACCCGGGAACTTTGCGGTAACATGCGCTCTTGAAGAGCACCCATTTCGGAACTTTGAGGAAAAATGCCCTCTTGGGGAGCACCCACATAAGAACTTCGAGGGAAAATGCCCTCCTGGAGAGCATCCACTTGAGAACATTGAGGAAAAATGCCCTCCTGGAGGGGCTAATGCTGTGGTTCTCTATACCACTACATTGGGGGTTATCAGGAAAACTTTTGATGACTGCAAGAACGTGAGAAATGTGCTTGAGAGCTACAGGATTTGTATTAGTGAGAGGGACTTATCCATGCATCTTGAGTTCGGAAATGAGTTGAGGAAATTGAGGGGTGGTAAAGTTGTAACGTTGCCTACAGTGTTCATCAAGGGCAAATACATTGGTGGTGCTAAAGAGGCCTTTCGCCTCCATGAAGAAGGTAAAATGGCCGACCTTATAGTAGGGATTCCGAATAGTATGGCAGGCAAGATCTGTGATGGGTGTAGAGGGTTCAGATTTGTGCCTTGCTTGCGATGCAGTGGAAGCTGCAAGCTTGTGACTGTGGATAACCAGTTTGTAAGGTGCCCTAAGTGCAATGAGAATGGCTTGATTCAATGCCCTGCTTGTTGCTGATACCATTTTGGTTTCACCCTTTCGTTTCATACCATACCGTATACGTCAAAATTTCTTGTTTTCCTTAACCAATATTATTTAGAGAAATAAATGGTTCCTCCTTGTCATTGATTTTTCTAGTACAAATGAATTAATCACAATTGCACAATTCTTTCAGGTAACTAACACTATAATAGTTTGGCTAGCTGGAAATAATATTTATTAAGAAAAAAATCAAATTAAGGTATAGTGATGGATATTTCTAATTTTCAATTTCGTTTACTTTTATGGTGGGTGGCAAACTCTAATTTTGAATTACATTGACTTTTAGAATGGTAGGCTATAAAATGAGGTTCTAAACTAAAAAAAGGTTAGGTTGCTCCATATAAATAAAGTGCACATTCCTCTAATTTGTAACAAGAGTATGGGTTCAAACATGATCTTATTACTTTTCATCTTGGTCGAGAGGAGCTTCTAAGGTTTGTGCAGTTATTTCTCTGGCATGTTTCTATTCTTTGAAGAATGATTGATGGATTTCTAGGGTTATGCTATCTCATGCAAAGTTTATTGAGAAATCGTTGTGATAACTCGTGGTTAAGAAACATCTTAGGTTTGTATTTCTCTTTTCTTCATTTAGTTGGTAAGATTTTCTAATCTCTTTTCTAGCATTGCCTCGTGTGCACCTTGGCAAGGTGAGTTAGGTTTTATTTTACATATTGTTAAATTTTTCAGAGACTTTCCTCTTCAAGTGGATCTCCATAGTGGCCCTTGGAATTCATTGTATTTGCTAATTAAGCTAAGGACTACTTTAACTTGCCTAGGGTTACTTTTCCATAATTCCTATCAAAATGATACTATTCCTATCTTCAAACTTGGACTTTGATACAAACTTTGTTTCATATCGCTAAATTATTTTTATACTAAAAGTAATACAAAACATAATTCATTATTTCTATAGTACAACGCATACAAAGCAAAAGATATCATAGAAGAATATTTAAATTCTTCATAATATAAGGCATCTTCAATTGATCCAACAACTTTTTTTGATAAGCTATCAACTAGTGATTATTCACTTTCACATTATGTATTTCATGAAATTATTATTCACTTTCACATTATGTATTTCATTGAAAAAAAATTATCTGAGAATCTTTTGAATCCAAGGAGCCCATCCAATCAAAGCAAGACACACAACCCTCAATGCCAAAAAATCGGGGCGCAATATTACGACTCAAAGATCATTTCCTTCTGGTTGGTATGAGAGGTGGGTGCCAGGTAGCAGGCTAGTGGTGGGTGAGGATCCTCGGTGGGGGAAAATTTATGGCAACGATGCCATGTTCAAGTTCAAAATTGTTTTCGCTTCTAGAGATATCGAGAGGGATTAGTTTAGATTTGTGGGTCACATTTCTCTTGTCTCTCTGAATGGCATATCACCTACACTTTTCCCCACATTAAAGAAACAGTTTCTAATAATGGTGGAAGCAGGTTATAATGCTTGCAACTACAATTTCTTTTGCTTTAAATTAAACTCCTTAGAAATCTTAATCCTACTACGCTTAATATCTTCAAATTTTCTTTGGACCTCTTCAAAATCCTTTCTAATATATAGAAGAGAGCAGAGTTGGATGAATGAGGGAGGAGGAGAATATGGAACATTTGGTAGTTAAGTGTATTCCTATGCACAACGACTAACGAAGGAGGTTCAACAATTGAATTCTCTGTCAAATTCTTCGAAAGGCGATTCAGTGTAGGAGATCTTGCGTGCATGGTTTGATAAGAAGAAGCCGAGTTTGGAGCGCTGTCCTACATAATGTTGTCGGGTATCTAGTTGGTCCACAATGACCATATTTTTTAAGACGAACAATTTCATACCTTTTAAGTCTTCTCTCATATTCAAGTAATGCTTCCATCTTGTATAATTCCAAAGAGTCTAAAGACACCCCCCCCGGAGTGTGATTAAAGACTTCTAATAGATACTAATAGATATAGCTCACCTGTGTTTTTTTTTAATTAGGTCGAGCAGCGCCCACAAGACTTATGTAGTGTTGGTGGTGTTTTATTTATTTCTCCTCCTCTTTCTCGGAAGTGCATGTCAAGAATGTGGACATGATCGAACAGCTTTGCAACATGGTAGTAAGCATCCTGATTCAAGATGTCAAGCACTTTCATATTTTCGAGGATTCTTGTATAAAGTTATTAATTTTTATGTCTCCATCAACATAGATTGAATGTGCTTCTCAGACCTATTGTAGGACAATGTTTGGAGGTATCACGATGCTTTAAACATGTTTCCTTTGTCCATGTTGTTAGAGGGCATAATATTGAACCTGATGCTTTATCCAATGTTTGTCAAAGTGTGATAGAAGGATCTGTATTGTTTAAAGAACTAGGGAGGGGGACTCTGTTTCCTCTATTCTCATGGTCTTATGCTCTTTTCTCTCTTAAAATAGTGGCCCACAAGGCCGTCTTTTATGATAATGTATTTTTATATTATATGATCATATGTTGATAGATATGTAATGTTGGAAAATGGAAGGTGAATTTTTTGGTTGCTAGGAGTTTCCAATCGAGAGTTTTTTAGGTTTGGCATATAGAGAGTTTTGTTGTGAAGCTATAAAGATCAATTGCTAAAGATAGATAGAGTTCAATTTAGTTTATCTAAATATAATCTTGATAAAAAAAATGTGGTTTTCCATTCTCATCATAAATAAAAATTGAGATTTAAAAAAAAAATTATGTAAATGTATTCATCTTGGAATTGGTAATCTCAAAGAATCAATTAAAAATAAAACCAACACCAACACGTTACTTATTTGTCATAATGACTTTATTTGTTAGTAATGAATATTAATATATTAAATAAATATAACATTAGAAATATCTGATGATTATTTTTCCTTCATAGTGTAGTTGGAATGTTTGTGGGTAGTTGGATTGTTTATGACTAGGACAATGCAAGTTCAAAATTCGAAACCAAGTGGGAAGCTGTAATCTTTATTTGACCAAGTTTTTTCAATTGGTCATGTTTTGGAATGTAATATATCATATGTGATTGAATGAACACTAAGTGTAAATCAAATTTATGGTCATGTTTTGTAATGTAATATCTCATATGTGATTGAATGAACACCAAGTGTAAATCAAATTTACATGAATAAATATTATTATGTTTTCATGTGTTGTAATGTAATATCTCATAATTGATTAAACAAATATAAAGTGCAAATCAAATTTATGTGAATAAATACTTGTGTTGTAGTATTTACATTATTTAACAAAAAGCAAGTAAAATTCATATTATTAAAAAAAAAACAATTTATTCAATTAGAGGAAAATTCCATATTAAAAAAAAAACAATTCACTTTAACTAAACTTCGAAAAACACAAGTTTCTACTCCTCATCATTCACACATTTATTACAAAGGGCTCCACAAGAGCATCATGTCAGATCATGTCACTTACAGGAGTACAAGAGTAGAACCTGGGTGGAGAGGATAACATTCATTCCTCCCAACCACCCACGCTACATCCACTTGACTACTGAAAAAACACAAGTTAAAAACTCCGTTCTTACTATATTCGATGAAAAAAGTGACTTACTAATAAATACTTAATTATTTGAATAAACAATCATCTATTACACCGAGTTGTTCATTGGTCGTTGTGACAAGGTTCGAAGGGTAGGAGACCACTGGGATAGAGGCTCAGCCCAGTGGGCTTCAAGATGTCTCAGCTCCCAACGAGTCACAAGGTATTGTTATATCTGGCTTGCGGGTTGTTGGATATACCTTTGGGAGGTTGATGTTCCCATGGTCTAAAAAAAATCGTCTATTACACTTAACAAAAATAAATTAATTAAGGAATATTTTGCTTTAGTTAAAGTCATTAAACACTCAGAAAATACTTAATTAAAAGATCTCTTAAGAACTTGCCAAAAAGCCTATTGCTTTAATATAAAAATTACTCAAAACAGTGAAAAAAAATCTCTTTTATTAATAAAAAAATTGCTTTAACTAAAGTCATTCAAACACTCAAATAATACTCCATTAAAAAATCCATTAAAAACTTTCCAAAAAAGTATATTTCTTTTAAACAAACACTCAAAACATTGAAAAACATACATCTTCCTTGTTTTAAAGAGTTCCATATATTACACAAAATATAATTGAGATTCCAAACTTTTGCCAAGTTTCAGGACTTCAACAAAAAAAAAAATACTTTACATCTAATAATATAATTGGGTTTCCAAACATGTGTGACAAGTTTAAAGCAAGTCAAATGATAGTGGTAATTAGACAACCACTACTATATCCATAGCTGGTAAGTTTAAAGCAAGTCAAATGATAGTGGTAATTAGACAGCCACAACTATATCCATAGCTGGTAATTAGATAGTCCAAGATAGCAAGTTCAGAATTCGGTAATTAGATAGAAACCAACATGGACGTTGAAAGCTTTATTTGACCAAGCTTTTCCAATGGGTCATGTGTTGTAATGTAATATTTTATAGTTCACTCAATGAACATTAAATGAAAATCTAGCTTACCTAAATAAATACTTTAGTTGTAACATCTACATTTTTTAACAAAAAGTAATTTATTAATAAATTTATACACTAACGAAAAAGCAATTTACTTTTACTCTATTACGAGAAACTCAAAATAAATACTTTATTACCTAAATAAAAGTATAAATATTCCTCTATTACACATAACAAAAAGCAATTTATTAATAAAGAATTTGGTGTGTAAGGTCATTCAAAAACTCATAGAATAGGATCTTTAAAAACTTGCTAACCCTGCATAAAAAAAACCATCTTTTTTAATTCAATATATTACGTTGAAATATAATTAAGTTTTCAAACTTTTGTCAAGTTTCAGGCTTTTAAAATAATTTGAATAAATTACATGTAATATAATTGGGCTTCCAAACTTTTGTGCCAAGTTTGAGGCATGTCAAACTACAACCTATATGTAGAGTCCATAATTAGATGATCCAAAAGTGCTGATAAGTAATTTTATCTGTCAATATGTACCTACAACCTAGAATTTCTATTAGATTCCTTATAATGCAAAGCACCAATCCTAAAACTCTTGGATTACAATATTTTACTTACCATGCAAATTATTTATTTTCTCACTGCATGCTGATCATTTCATATCTATCTTTCCAATGTCAACTCAATTTTCTTATTAGATATAGATAGAAAACCCTTAGCATTACATTGTCTTTGACATTTAAACCAAAAGATTTGGATTGATTCACTCTATGCTAGTTATGACATATCTATTTTTTCATTATCAAGCTAGTTTTTTTTACTAGATTAGATACAACGCCCTTCACATTAGATTCTCTTCAACATTTACAAAAAGAATTTAACATTTGAAACAGTCACATATATTGCATTTATCGTAGAAATGTTTTTGTAAGGATTGTACCATCCTTCTCAATCCCAAATGAGGACTCAAAAGAAAAAGGATGCATTGGTCTTTAAAGTCTTTGTGCATGTCATAAGTTGACACTACACGTGAACTACCATAAAATATTTCAAAATGCTTTTTTGTCACATCTTTGAAAATCATCATATGAGAGAGTTGTTTCTGTCTCATGTCTGGTCTCTGAATGAGGTCCAGATGTGTAAAGCATGTTATGTTTTTGTCTTTGATCAAGGCACAATTCCAATTGCAAAACCCATCCAACATTATAGTTATAGGAAAAAACCGTCCAAATTATAGTTATAGGCACACACATGTACAAATATAAATGGAAATGCATAAGCACAGAAACATATAGAAACAAATCTATGCATATTTATATATACATGCACACATATATTTGCCCATATACATACATACTTACTTATAAAGCAATGTACATTCACTAGCACATAAACATAAACATACACATCTATCCATATCTATATATACATATACACATATTTACCTAACTACATACATACTCACATCTAAAATAATGTACTTTCATACATATAATATACACATAATCAAAGTTTGTAGAGAATCTATGCATATTTCAGTATGTACATGCAAATACTCGAAGACAAACATCCAAAGATAAATATACACAAAAGCAATGCCAACACATACAACATACCTATCTCAATGTTTACATGTTTATAGTTTACACAACCATGAACATTCTTTACCTTTTGTTAATTGTTTCAAAGATAGAAATATGTTAAGTACTAGTAATTTATTTATTATTCATTATGAATGCACTTAATTTGGATAGACAGAAATAGTGGTAAATTCTATATTGTTTGGGAAAGCTATAATTAAATTTGTATTTAAAGGGATTATGCCCAAAAATAACAAAAATTATAGAGTAAAACTCAGTCATTAGTATTTAAACACAACGGATCACTCATAAATAACGATATAAACATTGTCACATACCTAGCAGTATGTTCGATGCAATTGATGTAAACAAAGCACAAATTGTACAAGTATTGTTTAAAACAGAGCATCAATGGCCATTTGGTAATGGTTATGAATTGGATGAGAGGGGCCGCAGAACTACCAAATATCATGCTGCAAGGTCTCGATATGGATTTGGTTGCCATAGTTGGTGCTTTCCATTTCTTCCACATTACCCACGTGTATCGATAACATAACCAGAGAGTTGATGTTATTTTGAAGGAGGGTGAAGTAATGATGACTGGTGTAGCTTCTTATACTTCACTTTTGGAAGGGGAGGATCATGAAGGTATAGTAAATTTGGACTGGGAACAGGGAATGAGCATGTCTGCATTTTCTCTGAATTGCATCCTTATTTCTAACAATGTATTAGGGGATTCATATATGTAAATGATTTTAGCCAATGAGTATATAGAGTTAATGGGATCATGAGCAACCGGCTCATAAACTGATAGCTGGTGAAATTGCCTCTGCTCGGAGTGTTGCTTCAACTGTTGCAGATGAGTATGTATCTGGACAAGGTGGTGGCTATAAAACATGCAGCTTTGGATTTGGATCTGTTTGAGTGGTGCATCATATATAATGAGAATTCTCACAAATCCTCACTAAATTCTATTGAGCACAAGCATCTGTGTTGGTTTGCGCCATGAGATTGAACCCTTTCACCATTCGCAGGAAACATGTGAAATCTGAGTATAATTGTGAACGCATGATTGAAGATAGATGTAACACAATATGAATGTGTTTGTATTCCTTTCACGGTAATAGAAATATGAACTTTTTTTTTAACATTAAAAATGAATGTTTAAATTGATTAATAATCACGACTTGCGATTTATTTATAATATATACATTTTGTGAAAACTCTACAACATAAATAAGAAATGAGATGCGATTGGAGGCTGTAATAAGTAGATATTTTACTACCCACTATTTGATCTTGGGATATTGAATGCAATATCTGTCCTCCCTGGACAGCTATTATATCAAATCAATTAGCTTCTAAAAGCCCGACAGAACTCCAAAGAAATTACATGATCTCTGACCTTCAAGGGTTACAAAATCTTTTATTTACATGGCAATTTCTCATTTGGAATGTAATTATGATATTCGCAATCATATTACTATGCAGATTTCACAACCGAACATATTGTATACATTATTTTTAGATTTAACTACATGAGATATTTGAAACCCAACATTTTGGGTGAACTGTAACCCATCAACAGGGGAACTCGTCAAAATATAAAAGCAATCATATGATATTTTAAGCGCAATCATAAGCCGGTTGTACTAAGCTGAAGAGCATATGGGGTAGGCGCAGTGTACAGAACTTCGATGCCAGGTGTTGTTAGATGCTCTGAGTTAGAAGAGCTATGAAGAGCATACGGGGTAGGAGAAGTCTACAGAGATTCGATGCTAGGTGTCGTTTTATGCTCTGAGATAGAAGAGCTATGAAGAGCATAAGGGGGTAGGCACTGTGTACAGAGCTTCAATTCCAGGTGTTGTTCGATGCTGAAGAGTTGTGAAGAGCAAAGTGGGTAGGCGCAGTGTACAGAGCTTCGATGCCAAGTGTTTTTCGATGTTCTGAGTTAGAAGAGCTTCCAAGCATGGAAACGTTGGTATATTTGGAGGAGTTGTGGGAAAAATGGATGTATCAAGCTGAAGAGCGAGCATACCTGGATTGGCACAGTGTACAAAGCTTCTGATCCTAAATGTTGGTAAGTGCTATGAGTTAGAAGAGCTACGAAGCATGGAAACATTGGTATCTTTGCAGGCATTGGACACAAACAAATGTGTGAATATGAAGAGCTTATGACGGTTGGTGCATTCTACAAAGCCTCAGACTCGAACTATTTATGGGTGCTCTCAGTTAGAAGAAATGCCATGGAAACATGGATATCTTTAGAGGTATTTTGGGCCATGGGATATGTGAAGCTGAAGTGCAGTGCACATAGCTTCAAAGGATAATTATTGGTAGGTACTCTGACTTAGAAGATCTTTTGCAATGCATGGAAGCCTTAAATCTATTGTTCATAATATTAATCATCACATTGAAATTCCCTTCAGACCAATCTACTGAACAAACTGACTACTAAAATGAATTGGAAATGAAAAAAACACAACTCACCATACTCTTTTGTTTTGTGGCAACAGCGAACCCAAATGCAGTGTAACAACAATGAACCCCAGTGCCAGACGATGAGCCGAGGAAGGGAAAAGTTCAAGGTCGAAGATGGTGGAGCTGCTACGAATTATGGGATTTGACTTTGTTGTCTCTGCACCAAGAGGAAACCCTCATGGTAAGTTATCTTTCTACCCCCTATATTCTGGACTGATGGCAGGACAACGATCCAACCGGTCGAGGAGGAAAAACGGGGTATAGCAAAAGCCAGTTAATATTGCAAAACCCAGGGAAACAAAGCAGCAATACACACGGTAAAATATCATTGGCACAAGCGACGACCTGCCAGTACTTTTCAAAATGCAACTCAATAGAAAAAAACGCCTGTCGCCGTAAATATTACGACCTAAAAGACCTTGATAGTTTAAATCTATTGATTGATTGGTTGATTCATATAGTTGGATATATCTTTCTTGATCACCAGCCAGGGATGAAAATACAACCAGCCATGATCTCAGTTTTACTACCTCTCATACCCTGTTCAAGTTTCTTCAAGGAATTGGACGATTGAAATGCCATCCTCTCAGTGGTGGTCGTAGTTCTTTCAGAGTGACTGATTCATATTGTTACAAGAGTATTCAAAGTTGTAGAACTAGTGCTCGCTTTAGGAGTGACTGGTATTCTCTAGCACTTTAGATTTGTAGGAATCGTCAACATGTATGCGCGTTGAACGTGTCTTTGCTGCTATTTGTTTGATTTTGAATTTTCTGTTGTTGTTGATTCATTAATTATTTTTTCCACGTTGTTGTTGATTCGTTAACTACTTTTTCCATGATCTTGAAGCGTAGTACATGTATATATCGCAATTTTTATTTATTTTGAATTTTTGTCATTGAAAGATTATTCACTAATTATTTTTCCATGATCTTGAAGCCTGCACTATTACTATTGGTATCTATGGCATTTTATTTTTTAATTGTGAAGTGTATTTAATCTTGTATCTTTCTAACAAGTAAAACAAGTAAAACTTCCACGGATCCCTATCTTTGATCCATTTTTCAATCCAGCATGTCAAAGTTCATGGTCATCCAGAACTTCTATCCATTTTTATAGCATTTGGGTTGGTTCAAAGCGGCACAATCTTCACAGTATTTTGTTGGTGGGCTTTTCTTCGCTAAGCTATTCCATGTTCAGAATAATTTTGGTAGCCTATCAGATAGGAACGAAACCCTCAGTTTTTCATAGTTTAGATGTCATTCATTCATTAACAGTGTTTTGCCACATCTTCATCCAATGCAAGTTTTACGGTTTTGGTGAGCTTAAACCTTGGAGTCAAATGCAATTTTGTCCCTCTTAAACCTACTTGGCCGTAGTTCACACTATCTTAGTCAAATGCAATTTTGACCATTTTCGAGAGCCTAAACCCAGTTAGTAGTTAGTTGCTATTATTTTTCCAATTCATCCACTCACTTATTCTTTTTTTTTAAATAAATCTGTGTATGAAAATACTTGTAATTTCAAATGCAATTTTGACCATATAATGTGATTGGGTTTCTACTGACCATGGGATTCTTGGGTTTCTACTCATCATGTTTTAGTTCTAGAAAGATGAAGGTATAATGTGATTGAGGAGACCAACCATCTTCTTCGCATCTATTGGCTAGAAGAACATGAAGAGACATTATTGTCACATTGAATGAATCTTCTTGATGGCTTTTGATTGTTTAAAAAGCCATCTCACATGCGTTGGAGTCATCAAATTATATAGGGCATGTATGATGAATAAATATTGTATAAGATTGTGTCCGTCAACATAGTCTATATATTGTTAGATCTGTAAGCTCGACTGAATCAATTTGACTCAGATCAAACCAAGGAGGTGAATGAGACTAGGAACTCTTTGAGGGCACCAACAGAGCCCTAGAATGGATTAAACCTTCCCTGTTATGTCCCAAAGGCCCCAATTTCATGCCTAATCACATTAGTAAAATTCTGCTCCATTTTGGTTAGAGGATATCACTTTCTTTGAGCTAGGATTTATCCTCCTTTGGTCACCTAAGACAAGGGAATTGTTTGCATTTTTGTGTGGTGTTCTTGATTTCCAACATTGGTGTTGATGGTAAGGGGTTATTGAACATATGTATGGATGTCTTCTAGATATTCCAGACTTAATTTTATCTATTATAAAAGTGGTGGAAAATACAGTCAAATAAATTCTAAATTGATTATAGGATGTAAACCCATATATGTTGGAATGTGGAGCTTAAAATCACTTTCCCGAACTTTCTTAAGAATAATGCAAGGACCATGTCGTAAAGTGTTGGTATTCCTTTGAAATCTAACAAATATTTTCTTCTTAAGATTCAACTACATCTGATCCCAAATTTGAATGAATGAGGAATACGATGCATGTCGTTTTGGGATTTGAATTTCTCACTAGATAGAAGCAACACCTCTCATGATTATTTTTGAATCACACAAAACATATCTTTGACATTGATTTATTTCTCGAATTCTCGGTTTTCATGGTCTATGTTTATCGAACTTGTTGATTGACCTAATTCAATAGGCGTTAAGTGATTAAATATATAACATACTTCAAACGTAGTCTATCTTGTTGAATTGTATCGATGTGCTCAATTATAGCTATGATGAATGTACATGAGACTTTCATCCCATGTTCTGTGATGCTTGTGGTTGTGCATGATAAATAACTGTACCACCGTGTGATTTACAACTTTTGTATTTCTATTGGTTGAGCATGGAACATGATTAGGATAGATAATAGTGTGTTGAGTTGGTGCCATAGTGTTTCATAAAAGGTGTTGACAAACTTTGGAATCTTTGTTAGAGATGATTTTAGTCAATAAGCCATAGTGTTTCCAAACATGCTTAAAGAAAAAATACATAGAATATTGTGTTGTCATAGTATTCTTACAAGGAATGAGGAAAACCCTTTTCGGGAATCTATCAACCACTACCAAGATTATATCATGTTGTTTTTCGGTGATGGGATATCTAGTCAAGTAGTCCAATGAAATGGATTCCCATGGTTTAATTATAACAAGAAAGGGTGTACACAACCATTTTCATTGATTTAATGGCTTCATGATGTCACAAACCACACATGACTTGATATATTTATCGACATCCATCTTGTGTGAAAGACAATATAAATACTTAGAGTAATGTGAGAGTATTTTCCACTCCAAAATTACATGTTTTTTTTTTGTAGTGTGAATCCCAAATGAGTGTATGCATGTATTTACATAGAGGTACACAAAGTTGTCCTAGCTTATCAAGCAAATTTTACTTCATGTACTAGTCAAGAATAATTAACTGACTTATCTAGAGCTTTTGATAGACTTCAAATAATGCATATCATGCTACGATTTGGATTTCTCACTAGCTCAATACAACATCTCTCATGCTTATTTGTGAATCGCATAAGGCATATCCTTAGCATTGTAAGATTTTTCAACTTCTTGTTGTCCATGTTCTATCTCGTTCAAACTTTTCAGTTGATTTATTAAGTCAATAGACATCAAGGGGTGAAAACCAAAACAGACTTCAAACATACTCTTTCCTAGAGAATTGTACCGGTGTTCTTGATTATAGCTATGATGTATGTATAAGAAACTTTCATCCCATGTTTTGCACTGTTTTTGTTTTTCATGCAAAGCAACTCTACCACCAATTATGAACACAACTTTTTTCTGTCCATTGGTCTGAGCATGGAATATAATCGACGTAGGTAGTTGTGTGTCGAGTTGCTACCGTAGTGTTTTCAATAAAGTGCTGATAAATATCGAATGTTTGTTAGATATTATTTTAGTCTGTAAGACATAATTTTTCCAAACATTCTTAAAGAAGAACTAAGCATTCTTTTGTATTATCATAGTCTTTTTGCAGGGAATGAAAAAAAATAGTTTTAGAGAGCTTATAAACCACTACAAAGATTGTATCATGTTGGGTTTTGGTGAAAGGATATCCAAGAAAGTATTCCAAGGAAATGGATTCCCATTGTTGAATTCGAATGAGAAAGGGTGTATACAAGCATTTTCATTGACTCAATAGCTTTATGATGGAACAAACGACAAAAGACTTGATATACTTGTCGTCATCCATCTTGAGTAAAGGATAATAAAAATACTTAGGAAGTATTGTGACAGTATTCTCGACTTTAAAATGATTTATTCTTTATTTGAAGTATGCATCCCAAATGAGCTTATGTATGTGTTCAACTATATGTACACAAAGTTGTCCTATCTTGCAAAGAAAATTCTCTTTTATGTAGTCATTGAAAACAATAGAAATTTTCTATACCAAGGAAACTCCTTAGCTCATGCATGTTTCTTGGAGTCATCCATTCCCTCAATACTTTTATCTTTTATGGGTAGATTTGAATTCATGGTGAGTCGATCACATATCCCAAGTATTTGACACTCTTCATTGCAAAAGAGCACTTATTTCTTTTTTTATATAATTTTTTATTTCAAATTTAGAACTATGCCCATAAAATCAATTTAAGGACTACACTTGTCTCATCTTTATTCAATCTAAAATAAACCATACCTAATAGTCCACCCCAAATTCTAAAATATAAATACCTATAAATATAATATACAATTTTCCCCAACAAATGATGAAATAATATAATAATTCATGTTATTAGGCATACAAAGCAAATAATAAAAGGCTTACTTAAGATTGATTGACTTATTTTCCATGTGCATTTCAAACAAAATCACACAACTAAATTAAAGCAATTGTTGACCGTATGACCACCTACCTTTCAATATACAATGCACGGATCTATCTCAATTGGAAATGGCTAAAAACCTTAAATCAATATCACATTCAGTGGTTAACCGTGGTTTCTGGTTGAAGAGTTTAAAAATTCTATGAATTGGATTGGAATAGTTTGATTTTTTTGGTACAATTTTAGTATAATGTAGTTGGATTTTTTTAAAATTGAATCAAATTACAGTTATCAAGTTTTTGGAATTTTAAATATGTTAAATATTTTTAAAACTGATAAATCTATTTTCACCCTTAAAATTGAAATTAAACCATAATTATATTTCTATTTTACAAAATAAAAAGAGTTGGCGTTTCCAATTTTTTGAAACCAAAAATACAAGTTTAACCATATTGTATTTGAAATCACAAATGCAAGTTTGACCATATTGTTGAGGTGACCATATTGTTGACCTTAAAACAAGTTTTTTTTTTCACCAGGTAGCTTAAACCTAACCGCCAATGCATTCACGAATCTATTCTTCCCTTTAAATAGAGCCCTGTGTCATAATCCTGGTTTGTCATAAGCTAAGGAAAGACATGAGCTAACCTTTCCAACTCAGATGATTGGAACTAAGAGACAATCAAACCATCAAAAAATTTACTTAGCATTGAGTTTGCCACTCTGACTCCTACATACCACAGAGAATTGATGCCTGCCACTACACTTTCTCGAAATTATTAACAATACGTAGGCACCAAGTATTTTGTTATGCGAGAGAAGTTTTTCATCTCTTCAAAATCCAACGAGAGGAGGGATAACGTAGACTTGAAAAAATGCTCCGCCATAACAAAATACTTGTTGCCTACGGCATAACAAGTACGAATGTAGGAGTCACAGTCATAGAAATTGGATTTCTTGGACAATTTGGCCTAGTCTGAGTGTTATATGGAAGATTTGAATGCTTCTACCTGAGTGGATCAGATCCATAGATTTGAACACTACGAAAGATGCATAGTTGCACATATATCTCTTCCCTTGTTATCAACCAACAGGGACGAAAATAGAAATGGGGTGTTCGTTAAAAGCATTAATCCAATATTTGATGAAATGGAAAATCATAATCCTTGTTGGTTTATGAAGGATTTCAAAGCTTTTATTTGATTGGATCTGCTCCATGTATTTATCCTCCTTGGTGTTTTACTTTGCAATGCTAAGAAACACGCATAGTTGCACATATCTTTCTTCCCTTGTTTTCAACCAATCTAGAAACACAACCTGAATTTTAAGAACCAACCAACCCTGAAACACAACCTTCACAAATTTTTGTTCAACCACTACCAAGATTGTATCATGTTGTTTTTCGGTGATGGTATATCTAGTCAAGTAGTCCAATGAAATGGATTACAATTGTTGAATTATAACGGGAAAGGGTGTAGACAACCATTTTCGTTGATTTAATGGCTTGATGATGTCACAAACCACACATGACTTGATATACTTATCGACATCGATCTTGTGTGAAAGACAATATAAATACTTATAGAGTAATGTGAGAGTATTTTCCACTCCAAAATTACATGGTTTTTTTTGTAGTGTGCATCCCAAATAAGTGTATGCATGTATTTACATAGAGGTACACAAAGTTGTCCTAGATTATCAAGCAAATTTTACTTCATGTAGTAGTCAAGAAGAATTGATTGACTTATCTAGAGTTTCTGATACACTTCAGATAATGAATATCATGCTACAATTTGGATTTGTCACTAGCTCAATACAATATCTCTCATGCTTATTTGTGAATCGCATAAGCCATATCTTTAGCATTGCATGATTTTTCAACGTCTTGTTGTTCAAGTTCTACCTTGTTCAAACTTTTCAGTTGATTTATTAAGTCAATAGACATCACGGGATGAAATCCATAACAGACTTCAAACATACTCTTGCCTAGAGAATTGTACCGGTGTTCTTGATTATAGCTATGACGAATGTATAAGAAACTTTCATCCCATGCTTTGCACTATTTTTGTTTTTCATGCCAAGCAACTCTACCACCAATTATGAACACAACTTTTTTCTATCCATTGATCTGAGCATGGAATAGAATCGACGTAGATACTTGTGTGTTGAGTTGCTACCATAGTGTTTTCAATAAAGTGCTGATAAATATGGAATGTTTGTTAGATACTAGTTTAGTCAGTAAGCCATAATTTTTCCAAACATTCTTAAAGAAGAACTAAGCATACTTTTGTATTATCATATTATTTTTGTAGGGAATAAAAAAAAACAATTTTAGAGAGCTTATAAACCACTACAAAGATTGTATCATGTTGGGTTTTGATGAAAGGATATCCAAGAAAGTATTCCAAGGAAATGGATTCCCATGATCGAATTCAAATGGGAAAGGGTGTATACAAGCATTTTCATTGATTCAATGGCTTTATGATGGAACAAACCACGAAAGAATTGATGTACTTGTCGTCATCCGTCTTGAGTGAAGGATAATAAAAATACTTAGGAAGTGCCGTGACATTATTCTACACTTTAAAATGATCTATTGTTTATTTGAATTATGCATCCCAAATGAGCTTATGTATGTGTTCATCTATATGTACACAAAGTTGTCCTATCTTGCAAAGAAAATTCTCTTTCATGTAGTCATTGAAAACAATAGAAAATTTCTATACCAAGGAAACTCCTTAGCTCATGAATGTTTCTTGGAGTCGTCCATTCCCTCAAGATTTTTATCTTTTATGGGTTGATTTGAATTCATGGTGAGTCGATCACATATCCCAAGTATTTGACACTCTTCATTGCGAAAAGAGCACTTATTTCTTTTTTTATATAATTTTTTATTTCTAATTTAGAACTATGCCCATAAAATCAATTTCAAGAGTACACTTGTCTCATCTTTATTCAATCTAAAAAAGCCATACCTAATAGTCCACCCCAAATTCTAAAGTATAAAAATCTATAAATATAATATAAAATTTTCCACAACAAATGATGAAATAATATAATAATTCATGTTATTAGGCGTACAAACCAAATAATAAAAGGCTTACTTAAGATTGATTGACTTATTTTCCATGTGCATTGAAGTAGGTGTCTCATAACTTACACATGCATAAAGAACCTTCGATGGTTTCAGTCATTCCCTTGAGAAAGATTATGTTTAAATAGTTCCCTTGACTTAGAGGGCCTCTCTACTTGATTATCGTTGTTTGATTATCTTAAATTAAGAAAAGTTGAAATCCATGATAGAAATGGAAACCATTAACATCCGCCTAATGTTTTGACGATTTGCATTATCATTCCATTTGATTTTCTAACTAAAATCTGACAGAAATTGTTGAAATAGTAGCTTTGGGTTGCTAAAATTGTATAATCAAGGCATTTTAGTTTTTTTAGATTCTTACTAAAACGTAGAAAAAGATGCAAATCTATAAATATTAGCTTACTCCATTAGCATCTATTGAATTTGCATATATAACTTTAAAGTAGAAAACTCAATCAAAATTTAGTCAAATCCAAATCAGCTTAATATATAATTAAAATTATTATAAAACACTAAATTTCAAACAAAATCAAACAACTAAATTACAGCAACTGTTGACCGTATGGCCACATACTTTTCAATATACAATGCATGGATCTATCTCAATTGGAAACGGCTAAAAACCTTAAATCAATATCACATTCAATGGTTAACCGTCGTTTCTAGTTGAATAGTTTAAAAATTCTATGAATTGGATTGGAACAGTTTGAATTTTTGAATTTTTATACACAATTTTAATATAATGTAGTTGAAAATTTTTAAAATTTAAGTAAATTACAGTTATTAAGTTTTTTGAATTTTAAATATGTTAAATATTTTTAAAAGTGACAAATCTATTTTCCCCATTAAAATTGAAATTAAAACATAATTATAATTCTATTTTACAAAATAAAAAAACTAGGGTTTCCAATTTCTTGAAACCACAAATACAAGTTTGACAATATTGTTTTTGAAATCACAAATGCAAGTTTAACCATATTGTTTTTGAAATCACAAATGCAAGTTTAACCATATTGTTGAGGTGACCATATTGTTGACCTTAAAACTAGGCTTTTTCTTGGGCGAGACAGCTTAAACTTAGCCCTTTTTTTTCACCGACAGCTTAAACCTAGCCGTCAATTCATTCACCAATCTATTCTTCCCTTTAAATAGAGCCTTGTGTCATAATCCTGGTTTGTCAGAGGCCAAGGAAAGACATGCGCTAGTCTTTCGAACTCAGATGACTGGAACTAAGAGGCAATCAAACCGTCCAAAAATTTCCTTGGCATTGAGTCTGCCACTCTGACTCCTCCTACATACTACAGAGAATTGATGCCTGCCACTGGGATTTCTCGAAATTATTAACAATAGGTAGGCACCAAGTATTTTGTTATGCTAGAGCAGTTTTTCATCTCTTCCAAAGCCAGCGAGAGGAGGGATAATGCAGACGTGAAAAATTGCTCCGCCATAACAAAATAATTGTTGCCTAAGGCATAACAAGTAGGAATGTAGGAGTCAGATTCGCAGATAAATAGCTGTCAAGGTCAAACGAAAATAGTTGTACTATTTTTGTTGATTAAATAACAAGGCCTCTTGATTCTTGCATTTCCATGCCTATATTTTTCATAAAAAAAAGAAAGGGTATGGCCGAGTCTTTCATGGCATTGCATTTCAACAAGATGAACAAGAAGGATTGACAAACCAGTAACCGTGGTAAATATCGAAAAATTTGGAAAATTCGTGCAAAAATTCAATGAGCATTCAGTCTCAAACATTGTACATATAGCATATAATTACAGCCATTCAGCTGAACCAATAACATGTTACTAGTAACCGTGGTAAATATCGAAAAATTTGGAAAATTCGTGCAAAAATTCAATGACCATTCAGCCTCAAACATTGTACATATGGCAGATAATTACAGGCATTCAGCTGAACCAATAACATGTTACCTTGCTCTCTTTGCACAATGGAACGTCCCTCAGCTCTCTACGAGTAGTTAGAGATAGAGAGACGAGGGCCGAGGCTGGATCAGAGTGTCTAGAGAATTTGTTACAAAGCTCAACGTTGATGATGGACGGGGCCATGCACATCACGAGAAGTTGGTACGCTCCAAAGGCAAACACTGGAGACCATTTTTGAAGATATCAAATACTGAATTGTAGTGTTGGGTAGTCAATTTGCACACTAGGCGTATGGATCTCCCGTATGCACCCTATTCTATTAAAAAACAAGTATTTAGCCATTTTATTTTCTGTTTATGTTTATAAACAAGTATAATACTAGAAACATAGTACGAATCTTCCTCGATGGTACTTGTTTAGAAACATAAACATAAGATAAAATGACTAGATACTTCCTCGCCTGCAAAATTGACTTGACTTCCCAACGCTGCAATTCATTGATGGATATCTTCAAAAATGGTCTCAAGTGTTTGGTTTCCAGCCTTTGCCTCTGGATCATACCAACTTCTCTTTACGTGCATGGCCCCCTAGATCATCAACGTTGAGCTTTGTAACAAATTCTCTCGACACTATGATCGATCCTCCGCCTTGGTCATTTTTTCCTATCTCGAACGGCTCGCAGAGAGCAGAGGGGCGTTCCATTGTGCGAAGAGAGCAAGGTAAGGTTGCCTACCTTATGTTCTTGGTTGGGCGAAATGGTTGTAATTATCTGCAGGATGTACAATGCAATGTTTGAGACTGAATGCTCAATGAATTTTTCCATGATTTTTCCAATTCTTCCGATAGTTCCCACTGTTACTGATTTGTCAATCCTTCTTGTTTTCTTTTTGAAATGCAACGCCATGAAAAACTTGGACATATCTTTTCTTTCTTTATGAAAAATAATCACGAGGCTGTGCTATTTATAAGAATGAATTCGTGGGTGAAGGAATTGAAGAAAGCTAGTACAGCTATTTTTGTTCAACCGATAGCTATTTATTTGCATTTTGAATCGAACATCCCATGATAAAAAATGTTATGGGACTAGCTGTGGATTTTCATGTAACCATGTTGAGGCTGAGAAACCATGGAAAGTAAATGCATGTGAGGTTGAGAGTATCTGACTTGGTTATCCCTTTATCCTTAGACCGTGAAGGAATTGAACAAAAATATGTGCCAGTTCGAAGAGGCCCATGCTGGAGACCGAAGCTTGAGACCATATAGGAAAAGGAGAAGGTGATTTTCTACCACTTGCTGGTAAACAAAATTAAAATATTATGACCTAAAAGACATTGATAGTTTAAATATATTGATTGATTGGTTGATTCATATAGTTGCATATATCTTTCTTGATCACCAGCTAGGGACGAAAATACAACAAGCCATGAATACCTTGAAAGTTTCTTCAAGGAATTGGACGATTGAAATGCCATCCTCTCAGTGGTGGTTGTATTTTTTTCTTTAAAAAAAACTGAAAAAAGGATTATATAAACAGGCTGTGCACAGCCATTCATTACAGAGGAAGCAAGATATAGTATGCTTGCAGGTCAAGATTGCTGCACAATAGGCTTATCCTGAAAGTTTTCCATAAAACAGTGCATATAGTTTCTTCAAAATTGCTCTTGTCTAGGGTAGTATATACCCTTACATACTTATTACATAGTAAAATGCAGAAAAACATTAACAATACGAAATTAAAACAGTTTAACCAAAGGACATAAGTTAAGGGTTGCCTCTGAAAGCCCTGGGTTGCAATACGGACTCTTCTTCCATGAGATGATCAGCTGCTTCAGTTGCTCCATTTACCTTGCTTCCCTGGTTCATGGTGATTAACTTCTCAAGATCTTCCTGAATTCTGTCCACCTTTCCCATCTACTCTCGGAGGTTACTTTCATTATCATCTATTCGGGCATCATGGTTTCGCCCATGCTTTTGATTTCCCTCGCCATTTCTTTATTATCCATGACCCCAACTGTTGTCATCTCATACAGTCGGCGCAGGTTCTTCTTGATGTCCATTAACCGTGCATTTTCCCCAGCTTGAGCCATTCTTCCAGCGTCAGCCGTAATCGCTATGCAGGCAAAATGACTGTGCAAAGGACGAACAATACAATCCTGGTTCTCACCCAACGAAGGACTAATAATACGCCTGAGAACTGCAATATTTTGCTGCAGCACAGAACCCCCAAGTTTGTCTGTGCAGGCCAATGTTCCCACGGTACCTTCCTGTCAACCAGTGCAGAGGCAACCCAAGACCCGATTGAAACTGCCTTCACGTGAAAGATTTGCACCAGCGTTACAACCTGATAACCAAGACGTAGAGGGATAGCTGCAATGACAAATGGAGAAAGCAGCAAGAGCAAGGCGCTCCTTCACAAAGGCACGGATGACAGGGAGAACTTGCCACGAGATGCCCAGCAGCCTCCCTCCCTCAATGCCAACTACAACATTCAGAAGGAATAGCACTGTTTTTGGAGAACCATAACCAAAATCCGGAGCAAAACTATAAAGCATGTCTTTGCAGGGGAGCGTCATAGAGAAAAGGATGGGGAGGCTACGATCGTGCGAATGAGCAGGGCAATAAATCAAAGGCTGGATGGAATTTAATTCTGCTGCAACCGAGGAGAGGATAAAAATCCACACGGCCTTGAGAGGAAGGCAGACGGGACAGGATATTGAATGCATGGAGCCATCGAGAAGAAGGGGGAAATGGGGGCCAGCTGGGGGGAAGCGGTGAGGGGAAGGAGGGAGGTGACGGGAGGGGGGAATAAGGATAAGGGGGGGGTGGTAAAGGAGGGATCTTAGAGAAAAGAAGAGGGAGGGAAAAGGGAGAAGGAAGGGGGAAAAGAAGTAGAGGAGGGAAGAAGAAGGGGAGCCTATAAGGCATCCAAACGTTTGGAGAAAGGATAGGGACTTCACTTTGGTGTTTCGCAAGTGGAGTGTTCAGAAATAAGTCTTAGAACATCTCATCATGGAATGAATTTGAGGTAGGTATGATTTCCATCCTGGCTGTAATGACCTTGAGGAAGTCTGGCACCTGCATTAGCTATATTGTCCGCTACATTATTATTATGCCAGAGGATGTGAAAAGCCTCATAGGATTGAGACATGAGAAGTTTAGCTTTTTTATACAAGCGATGACATTTAATTGCTCCAGTAGGATACTCGTTGATTAGCTTATAGATGATATGCCTGGAGTCTCCAAATATCAAAACCTTCCGAAGCTTTTTAGGACGAATAATTTGAAGTCCCTGAAGAAGAGCCATCCATTCAGCTTCATTATTAGTTCTATTACCTAGCCCCCAAGTGAAGGTTTGTTTGACATGTCCTCCGAGATCCAACAAGATCCCCCTCGCGCCTGCCACCCCTAGTGGTGGTTGTAGTTCTTTCATAGTGATTGATTCATATTGTTACAGGAGTATTCAAAGTTGTAGAACCACTCCTCGTTTTAGGAGCGACTGGTATTCTCTAGCACTTTAGATTTGTACGAATCGTCAACATGTCTGGGTGTAGAACGTGTCTCTGCTTCTATTTGTTTGATTTTGAATTTTCTTGTTGTTGTTGATTCATTAATTATTTTTTCCATGATCTTGAAGCGTAGTACAGGTATGTATGGCGATTTTTATTTATTTTGAAGTTTTGTCGTTGAAAGATTATTCACTAATTATTTTTCCACGATCTTGAAACCTGTACTATTACTATTGGTATCTATGGCATTTTTTTAATTGTGAAGTGTAGTTAATCTTGTATCTTTCTAACAAGTAAAACTTCCAGGGATCCCTATCTTTGATCCATTTTTCAATCCAGCATGTCAAAGTTTGTGGTCATCCAAAACTTGATCCATTTTTATAGAATTTGGGTTAGTTAAGAGCGGCACAATCTTCACAGTATTTTGTTGGTGGGGTTTTTTCCCCTAAGCTATTCCATGTTCAAAATAATTTTGGCAGCCTATCAGATAGGAACGAAACGCTCAGTTTTTCATAGTTTACATGTCATTCATTCATTGACAATATTTTGCCACATCTTCCTCAAATGCAAGTTTCACGGTTTTGGTGAGCCTAAACCTTGGAGTCAAATGCAATTTTGTCTATTTTAGTGAAATTAAACCTACTTGGCCGTAGTTCACAGTATCTTAGTCAAATGCAAGTTTTACCATTTTTGGAGAGCCTTTTATTACATGAGACTTTCATCCCATGTTCTGTGATGCTTGTGGTTGTGTATGATAAATAATTGTACCACCTTGTGATTTACAACTTTTGTATTTCTATTGGTTGATCATGGAACATGATCAAGATAGATAATAGTGTGTTGAGTTGGTGCCATAGTGTTTTATAAAAGGCTTTGACAAACCTGGAATCTTTGTTAGAGATGATTTTAATCAGTAAGCTATAGTGTTTCCAACCATGCTTGAAGAAAAAGTGCACAAAATATTGTGTTGTCCTAGTATTCTTACAAGGAATGAGGAAAACCCTTTTCGGGAATTTATCAACCATTACCAAGATTGTATCATGTTATTTTTAGGTGATGGGATATCTAGTCAAGTAGTACAATGAAATGGATTCCCATGGTTGAATTATAACGGGAAAGGGTGTACACAACCATTTTCATTGATTTAATGCCTTGATGATGTCACAAACCACACATGACTTGATATACTTATCGACATCCATCTTGTGTGAAAGACAATATAAATACTTATAGAGTAATGTGAGAGTATTTTCCACTCCAAAATTACATGTTTTCTTTTGTATTGTGCATCCCAAAGGAGTGTATGCATGTATTTACATAGAGGTACACAAAGTTGTCCTAGCTTATCAAGCAAATTTTACTTCATGTAGTAGTCAAGAAGAATTGACTGACTTATCTGGAGTTTCTGATACAATTCACATAATGCATATCATGCTACGATTTGGATTTCTCACAAGCTCAATCCAACATCTCTCATGCTTATTTGTTAATCGCATCAGCCATATATTTAGCATTATGTGATTTTTCAATTTCCTGTTGTTCATGTTCTATCTCGTTCAAAATTTTCAGTTGATTTATTAAGTCAATAGACATCAAGGGATGAAATCCATAAAAGACTTCAGACATACTCTTGCCTAGAGAATTGTATCGGTTTTCTTGATTATAGCTATGATGAATGTATAAGAAACTTCCATCCCATGTTTTGCACTGTTTTTGTTTTTCATGCAAAGCAACTCTACCACCAATTATGGACACAACTTTTTTCTGTCCATTGGTCTGAGCATGGAATATAATCGACGTAGATAGTTGTGTGTCGAGTTGCTACCCTAGTGTTTTCAATAAAGTGCTGATAAATATGGAATGTTTGTTAGATACTATTTTAGTCGGTAAGGCATAAATTTTCCAAACATCCTTAAAGAAGAACTAAGCATAATTTTGTATTATCATAGCCTTTTTGCAGGGAATGAAAAAAAACAATTTTAGAGAGCTTATAAACCACTACAAAGATTGTATCATGTTGGGTTTTGCTGAAAGGATATCCAAGAAAGTATTCCAAGGAAATGGATTCCCATGGTTGAATTCGAATGGGAAAGGGTGTATACAAGCATTTTCATTGATTCAATGGCTTTATGATTGAACAACCACAAAAGACTTGATATACTTGTCGTTATCCGTCTTGAGTGAAGGATAATAAAAATACTTAGGAAGTGTTGCAATAGTATTCTACACTTTAAAATGATCTATTGCTTATTTGAAGTATGCATCACAAATGAGCTTATGTATGTGTTCATCTATATGTACACAAAGTTGTCCTATCTTGCAAAGAAAATTCTCTTTCATGTAGTCATTGAAAACAATAGAAAATTTCTATACCAACGAAGCTCCTTAGCTCATGAATGTTTCTTGGAGTCATCCATTCCCTCAATACTTTTATCTTTTATGGGTTGATTTGAATTCGTGGTGAGTTGATCACATATCCCAAGTATTTGACACTCTGATTGCGAAAGGGTACTTATTACTTTTTTTATATAATTTTTTATTTCGAATTTAGAACTATGCTTATAAAATCAATTCCAAGAGTACACTTGTCTCATCTTTATTCAATCTAAAAAAACAATACGTAATAGTCCACCCCAAATTGTAAAATATAAAGACCTATAAATATAATATACAATTTTCCCCAACAAATGAAGAAATAATATAATAATTCATGTTATTAGGCATACAAACCAAATAAGAAAAGGCTTACTTCAGATTGATTGACTTATTTTCCATGTGCATTGAAGTAGGTGTCTCGTAACTTACACATGCATAAAGAACCTTCGATCGTTTCTCTCATTCCCTTGAGAAAGATTATGTTTAAATAGTTCCCTTGACTTAGAGGGCCTCTCTACTTGATTATCCTAAATTAACCAAAGTTGAAATCCATGATAGAAATGGAAAACATTAACATCTGCCTAATGTTTTGACGATTTGCATTAGTATTCCACTCGATTTTCTAACTAAAATCCGACATAAATTGTTGAAATAGTAGCTTTGGGTTGCTAAAATTGTATTATCCAGCCATTTATTTTATTTTAGATTCCTACTAAAACGTAGAAAAAATTGCAAATCTCTAAATATTAGCTTACTCCATTAGCATCTATTGAATTTGCATATATAGCTTTAAATTAGAAAACTCAATCAAATTTTGGTCAAACCGAAATCGGCTTAAAGGATTATAGATATATAATTAAAATTATTATAAAACACTAAATTTCAAACAAAATGAGACAACTAAATTAAAGCAATTGTTGACCGTATGACCACCTACTTTTCAATATACAATGCATGGATCTATGTCAATTGAAAATTGCTAAAAACCTTAAATCAATATCACATTCAGTGGTTAACAGTTGAATAGTTTAAAAATTCTATGAATTGGATTGAAATAGTTTGATTTTTTTATTTTTTAGCACAATTTTAATATAATGCAGTTGGAATTTTTTAGAATTTAAGTAAATTACAGTTATCAAGTTTTTGGAATTTTAAATATGTTAAATATTTTTAAAAGTGAGAAGTCTATTTTCACCATTAAAATTGAAATTAAAACATAATTATATTTCTATTTTACAAATAGAAAAAATGGAGTCAATCGAATGAGTCAAGATTTTTTCTGGTGGGAGTGAACAATAATAGACTGGACAAGAAACCAATGTATATAATAACCAAACAAAAATTATTGAAAGTAGAAGACATTACAAATCACATGAAAATTCAAGTCAAGAATTAATAATGGAGAAACCACAATAGTGAAAGCTCATGTTTGTTTTAGTTGTCATCTATGTCTCATAAGTCTCTTAAGCCCATAAACCAATCTATATCAATGTGTACTGAGTCAAAATATGCTTTTGCATGAATATATGTCAAATAAAGGAACCATGAGTAACTAATCAACCCTTCTCTTTTGGGACTCATCTTAGTGTAGTTAAGAACAAGAACCCCTCTCATATATCGGCTTACAAGTATATATACAAATATGAGGGATTCTTGGGTTTCTACTGATCATGTTTTAGTTCTAGAAAGATGAAGGTATAATGTGATTAAGGAGACCAACCATCGTCTTCGCATCTATTGGCTAGAAGAACATGAAGAGACATTGTTGTCACATTGAACGAATCTTCTTGATGCCTTTTGATTGTCTACAAAATCATCTCACATGCGTTGGAGTCATCAAATTATATAGGGCATGTATAATGAATAAATATTGTCTAAGATTGTGTCTGTCAACATAGTCTATATATCGTTAGATCTGTAAGCTCGACTGAGTCAATTTGACTCAGATCACAGCAAGGAGTTGAATGGGACTAGGAACTTGTTGAGGGAACCAATAGAGCCCTAGAATGGATTAAACATTCCCCATTATGTCGAAAAGGTCCCCATTTCATCCCTAATCACATGAGTAAAATTCTGCTCCAATTTGGTGAGAGGATATCACTTTCCTTGAGCTAGGATTTATCCTGCTTTGGTCACCTAAGACAAGGGAATTGTTTGCATATTTGTGTGGTGTTCTTGATTTCCAACAATGGTGTTGACGGTATGGGGTTATTGCACATATGTATGGATGTATTCTATATATTTAAGACTTAAGTTTGTCTATTATAAAAGTGGTGGAAAATACAATCAAGTAAAGTCTACATTGATTATAGGATGCAAACCTATATATGTTGGAATGTGGAGCTTAAAATCATTTTCCCAAACTTTCTCAAGAATAATGCAAGGACCATATCATAAAGTGTTGGTATTCTAATGAAATCTAACAAATATTTTCCTCTTAATATGCAACTACACCTGATCCCAAATTTGAATGAATGAGGACTACGATGCATGTTGTTTTGGGATTTGGATTTCTCGCTAGACTGAAGCAACACCTCTCATGATTATTTTTGAATCACACAAAACATATCTTTGACATTGATTTATTTTTTGAAATCTCGGTTTTCATGGTATATGTTTATCGAACTTGTTGATTGACCTAATTCAATAGGCGTTAAGGTATTAACTATATAACATACATCAAACATAGTTTATCTTGTTCAATTGTATCGATGTGCTCAATTAAAGCTATGATGAATGTACATGAGACTTTCATCCCATGTTCTGTGATGCTTGTGGATGTGCATGATAAATAACTGTACCACCATGTGATTTACAACTTTTGTATTTCTATTGGCTGAGCATGGAACATGATCAGGATAAATAATAGTGTGTTGAGTTGGTGCCATAGTGTTTTATAAAAGGTGTTGAAAAACTTGGAATCTTTGTTAGAGATGATTTTAGTCAGTAAGCTATAGTGTTTTTAAACATGCTTGAAGAAAAACTACACAGAATATTGTGTTGTCCCAGTATTCTTACAAGGAATGAGGAAAACCCTTTTCGGGAATCTATCAACCATTACCAAGATTGTATCATGTTGTTTTTCGGTGATGGGATATCTAGTCAAGTAGTCCAATGAAATGGATTCCCATGGTTGAATTATAACGGGAAAGGGTGTACACAACCATTTTCATTGATTTAATGGCTTGATGATGTCACAAACCACACATGACTTGATATACTTATCGACATCCATCTTGTGTGAAAGACAATATAAATACCTATAGAGTAATGTGAGAGTATTTTCCACTCCAAACTTACATGTTTTCTTTTGTATTGTGCGTCCAAATGGAGTGTATGCATGTATTGACATAGAGGTACACAAAGTTGTCCTAGCTTATCAAGCAAATTTTACTTCATGTAGTAGTCAAGAAGAATTGACTGACTTATCTGGAGTTTCTGATACACTTCACATAATGCATATCATGCTACGATTTGGATTTCTCACTAGCTCAATACAACATCTCTCATGCTTATTTGTCAATCGCATAAGCCATATCTTTAGCATTGTGTGATTTTTCAATTTATTTTTGTTCATGTTCTATCTCGTTCAAACTTTTCAGTTGATTTATTAAGTCAATAGACATCAAGGGATGAAATCCATAAAAGAATTCAAACATACTCTTGCCTAGAGAATTGTATCGGTGTTCTTGATTATAGCTATGATGAATGTATAAGAAACTTCCATCCCATGTTTTGCACTGTTTTTGTTTTTCATGCAAAGCAACTCTACCACCAATTATGGACACAACTTTTTTTTGTCCATTGGTCTAAGCATGGAATATAATTGACGTAGATAGTTGTGTGTCGAGATGCTACCCTAGTGTTTTCGATAAAGTGCTGATAAATATGGAATGCTTGTTAGATACTATTTTAGTCGGTAAGCCATAAATTTTCCAAACATCCTTAAAAAAGAACTAAGCATACTTTTGTATTATCATAGTCCTTCTGTAGGGAATGAGAAAATTTTTTTTTAGAGATCTTATAAACCACTACAAAGATTGTATCACTTTGGGTTTTGCTGAAAAGATATCCAATAAAGTATTCCAAGGAAATGGATTCCCTTGGTTGAATTCGAATGGGAAAGGGTGTATACAAGCATTTTCATTGATTCAATGGCTTTATGATGGAAGAAACCACAAAAGACTTGACATACTTGCCGTCATCCGTCTTGAGTGAAGGATAATAAAAATACTTGGGAGGTGTTGCAACAATATTCTACACTTTAAAATGATCTATTGTTTATTTGAAGTATGCATCACAAATGAGCTTATGTATGTGTTCATCTATATGTACACATAGTTGTCCTATCTTGCAAAGAAAATTCTCTTTCATGTAGTCATTGAAAACAATAGAAAATTTCTATACCAAGGAAACTCCTTAGCTCATGAATGTTTCTTGGAGTCGTCCATTCCCTCAAGACTTTTATCTTTTATGAGTTGATTTGAATTCGTGGTGAGTTGATCACATATCTCAAGTATTTGACACTCTTCATTGCGAAAGAGCACTTATTTCTTTTTTTTATATAATTTTGATTTCAAATTTAGAACTATGCTTATAAAATCAATTTCAATAGTACACTTGTCTCATCCTTATTCAATCTAAAATAAAAATACGTAATAGTCCACCCCAAATTCTAAAATATCAACACCTATAAATATAATATACAGTTTTCCCCAACAAATGATGAAATAATATAATAATTCATTTTACTAGGCATACACACCAAATAATAAAACGCTTACTTCAGATTGATTGAGTTATTTTCCATGTGCATTGAAGTAGGTGTCTCGTAACTTACACATGCATAAAGAACCTTCGATAGTTTCTGTCATTCCCTTGAGAGAGATTATGTTTAAATAGTTCCCTTGATTTAGAGGGCCTCTTTACTTGATTATCGTTGTTTGATTATCTAAAATCAACCAAAGTTGAAATCCATGATAGAAATGGAAAACATTAACATCCGCCTAATGGTTTGATGGTTTGCATTAGTATTCCACTCGATTTTCTAACTAAAATCCCACAGAAATTGTTGAAATAGTAGCTTTGGGTTGCTAAAATTGTATAATCCAGCCGTTTTAGTTTTTTTTAGATTCCTACTAAAAAGTAGAAGAAAATGCAAATCTCTAAATATTAGCTTACTCCATTAGCATCTATTGAATTTGCATATATAGCTTTAAACTAGAAAACTCAATCTATCTCACTTGAAAATTGCTAAAAACCTTAAATCAATATCGCATTCAGTGGTTAACCGTGGTTTCGAGTTGAATAGTTTAAAAATTCTATGAATTGGATTGAAATAGTTTGATTTTCTGTTTTTTTAGGCACAATTTTAATATAATGTAGTTGGAATTTTTTAAAATTTAAGTAAATTACAGTTATCAAGTTTTTGGAATTTTAAATATGTTAAATATTTTTAAAAGTGAAAAGTCTATTTTCACTATTAAAATTGAAATTAAAACATAATTATATTTCTATTTTACAAAATAAAAAAGTTGACCTTTCCAATTTTTTGAAACCACAAATACAAGTTTGACCATATTCTTTATCAAAACAAAAATGCAAGTTTGACCATATTGTTGAGGTGACCATATTGTTGACCTTAAAACTATTTTTTTTCACAAGACAGCTTAAACCTAGCAGCCAATTTATTGACCAAACTATTCTTCCCTTTAAATAGAGCGTTGTGTTGTAATCCTTGTTTGTCATAAGCCAAGGAAAGACGTGCGCCAGAATTTCCAGCTCAGATGACTGGAACTAAGAGACAATCAAACCGTCCAAAAATTTCCTGAGCATTGATTCTGCCACTCTGACTCCTCCTAAATACCACAGAGAATTGATGCCTGCCACTGCGCTTTCTCAAAATTATTAACAATAGGTAGGCACCAAGTATTTTGTTATCCGAGAGCAGTTTTTCATCTCTGCCAAAGCCAGCGAGAGGAGTGATAACACAGACGTGAAAAACTGCTCCGCTGTAACAAACTACTTGTTCCCTACGGCATAACAAGTACGAATGTAGGAGTCAGAGTCGCAGAAATTGGATTTCCTGGACAATTTGACCGAGGCTGAGTGTTATATGAAAGATTTGAACACTTCTACTTGAGTGGATCAGATCCATCGACTTTTCCTCGTTTTTTTTAATGTGCAACGCTACGAAAGACGCATAGTTGCACATATATCTCTTCCCTTGTTATCAACCAAACAGGGACGAAAATACAAATGGGGTGTTAGTTAAAGGGATTAATCCGATATTTGATGAAATGGACAATCATAATCCTTGTTGGTTTATGAAGGAATTCAACACTTCTATTTGATTGGATCTGCTCCATCTATTTATCGTCTTTCTTGTTTTTCTGTGCAATGCTAAGAAACACATAGTTGCACATATCTTTCTTCCCTTGTTATCAACCAATCAATCCAGAAACACAACCTCAATTTTAAGAACCAACCAACCCTGAAACACAACCTTCACATATTTTTTCAATTCCTTCACCCTCAGTTCAACCTTCCCATATTTTTTTAATTCCTTCACCCTCAGTTCAACCTTCACATATTTTTTCAATTCCTTCACCCACTGAGGATAGAGGGATAATCATGTGCGTTTCCTTTCCAAGGTTGCTCGGCCTCGGCCTCAGCGTGATTACATGAGTCCCATCACATTTTGTATCGTGGGATGTTCCATTCAAAATGCAAATATGTCAAGGTCAAACGAAAATAGCTGTACTAGTTTTGTTCGATTAAATAACCCAGCCTCTTGATTCTTGCATTTCCATGGCTATATTTTTCTTAAAAAAAAAAAAGATATGGCAGAGTGTTTCATGGTGTTGCATTTTAACAAGAAGAATTGACAAACCAGTAAGAGTGGTAAATATCGACAAGTGTGGAAAATTCGTGCAAAAATTCGCTGAGCATTCAGTCTCAAACATTGTAAGAGTGGTAAATATCGACAAGTGTGGAAAATTCGTGCAAAAATTCGCTGAGCATTCAGTCTCAAACATTGTACATATGGCAGATAATTACGGCCATTCAGCTGGACCAATAACATGTTACCTTGCTCTCTACGAGTCGTTCGAGATAAAACGACGAGGGCCGAGGCTGGATCACAGTGTCCAGAGAATTTGTTACAAAGCTCAACGTTGATGATGGACGGGGCCATGCACGTCACGAGAAGTTGGTACGCTCCTAAGGCCAACGCTGGAGACCATTTTTGAAGATATCCAATACTGAAATTTTTGATACAAAGCTCAACGTTGATGATGGACGGGGCCATGCACGTCACGAGAAGTTGGTACGCTCCTAAGGCCAACGCTGGAGACCATTTTTGAAGATATCCAATACTGAAATTTTTGAAGATATCCAATACTGAATTGCAGTGTTGGGTAGTCAATTTGCATACGAGGCGTCTGGATCTCCCGTCTGCACCCTATTCTATTAAAAAAACAAGTATTTAGAGATTTTATTTTCTGTTTATGTTTCTAAACAAGTACTGGTACTTGTTTATAGATACTTGTTTAGAAACATAAACAGAAAATAAAATCTCTAGATACTTGTTTTTTTAATAGAATAGGGTGCATACTGGAGATCAAGACGGCTAGCCTGCAAAATTGACTTAACTTCACAACGCTGCAATTCATTATTGGATATCTTCCAAAATGGTCTCAAGCGTCTGGTCTCTAGCCTTTGCCTCTGGAGCATACCAACTTCTCTTTACGTGCATGGCCCGCTAGATCATCAATGTTGAGCTTTGTAACAAATTCTCTCGACACTCTGATGGGGCCTCGGTCCTGGTCATTTTTTTCTATCTCAAACGGCTCGCAGAGGGGCGTTCCATTGTGTGAAGCGAGCAAGGTAAGGTTTCCTACCTTATGTTCTTGGTCCGGCGAAATGGTTGTAATTATCTGAGACTGAATGCTCGCTGAATTTTTCCACGATTTTTCCAATTCTTCCGATATTTCCGACTGTTGCTGATTTGTCGATCTTTCTTGTTTTCTTTTTGAAATGCAACTCCATGAAAGACTTGGCCATATCTTTTCTTTCTTTATGAAAAATAAAGGCATGGAAATGCAAGAATCAAGAGGCTGTGCTATTTATAAGAATGAATTCGTGGGTGAAGGAATTGAAGAAAACTAGTACAGTTATTTTTGTTTGAACTTGACAGCTATTTATTTGCATTTTGAATGGAACATCTCACGATACAAAATGTTATGGGATTGGCTGGCGGATTTCCATGTAACCGTGCTGAGGCTGAGAAACCTTGGAAAGGAAATGCACGTGAGGCTGAGAGTGTCCGACTTGGTTATCGCTGTATCCTTCGACGGTGAAGGAATTGAACAAAAATATGTGTCAGTTGGAAGAGGCCCATGCTGGAGACCGAAGCTTGAGACCAAATAGGAAAAGGAGAAGGTGATTTTCTACCACTTGCTGGTAAACAAAATTAAAATATTACGACCTAAAACACCTTGATGGTTTAAATCTATTGATTGATTGGTTGATTCATAGAGTTGCATATATCTTTCTTGATCACCAGCCAGGGACGGAAATACAACCAGCCATGATCTCACTACCTCTCATACCCTGAAAGTTTCTTCAAAGAATTGGACGATTGAAACGCCATCCTCTCAGTGGTGGTCGTAGTTCTTTCAGAGTGATTGATTCATATTGTTACAGGAGTATTCAAAGTTCTAGAACCAGTCCTCGTTTTAGGAGCGACTGGTATTCTCTAGCACTTTAGATTTGTACGAATCTTCAACATGTCTGCGTGTTGAACATGTCTCTGCTACTATTTGTTTGATTTTGAATTTTCTGTTGTTGTTAATTCATTAATTATTTTTCCCTGAACTTGAAGCGTAGAACAGGTATATATGGCAATTTTTATTTATTTTTGAAGTATTGTCGCTGAAAGATTATTCACTAATTATTTTTCCACGATCTTGAAACCTGTACTATTGGTATCTATGGCATTTTTTAACTGTGAAGTGTAGTTAATATTGTATTTTTTTTGGAAGTTTTTTTTTGCAAGTAAAACTTCCAGGGATCCCTATCTTTGATCCATTTTTCAATCCAGCATGTCAAAGCTCGTGGTCATCCAGAACTTCGATCCATTTTTATAGCATTTGGGTTGGTTCACAGCGGCACAATCTTCACAGTATTTTGTTGGTGGGCTTTTTTCCCCTAAGTTATTCCATGTTCAAAATAATTTTGGCAACCTATCAGATAGGCAGTTTTTCATAGCTTACATGTCATTCATTCATTGACAGTATTTTTCCACATCTTTCTCAAATGCAAGTTTTACGGTTTTGGTGAGCTTAAACCTCGGAGTCAAATGCAATTTTGTCAGTTTTGGTGAAATTAAACGTACTTGGCCGTAGTTCACAGTATCTTAGTCAAATGCAAGTTTGACCGTTTTGGAGAGCCTAAACCTAGTTAGTAGCTACTTGCTATTTTTTTTCCAATTCATCCACCCACTTATTCTTTCCTTTAAATAAATCTGTGTATGATAATACTTGTAGTTTCATAAAACTCTGTCTTAATTTTTGTAGAGTTCAATCATTCACTGGTTCTCTCCTTTAAATAAAACAACTTTGTGCCTTCATGTTTGATAATAAGGGAAGAAAAGACATGTGCTACTCTTTCATCGCATTGCTCAAAGGGCACAAGCAAAGTTTAAGTATAAAAAATTATTTCCCATTGTGTTTTTCACTCTAAATCCTCCTACATCCAATAGATTGGAAACTAAACCTCTTTGGTTGTTTGTTGTACCTTTAGAAAAAATTCTAGATTCTTGTACAAGATGTAAAAGGAGAAGAGTGACCAACTATATGCTATAGGATTTATTGGATAAGTTGGTCAATTATATGTCTTTAGAGTTTAAATTTTAAGATATTTCATTAACAGTATTTTATAAAGTTAACATGAATATAAGTTCATTTATTTTATTACCAAACATAGATTTATGTTAAACTCAAATGTACAAAATAGTTCAGAGGGATGCAATTTTTTGAGATGTAAATTAGAAAAAAATTATAGTAAAAATATTTTATCACTCCTCTCAATGCAATCATAATCCATTTTGTTAATTTTTCATTTCTATTAAATCAATGTTTTTAAAATTTAATTAGACTCTAACATTTTTTGTGAAAAAGATTTCCTTATCATTTTCTTCTCTTCTAGCTAACCACTTATAACATCTTTCTTTATCTTCAACAATCTACCTCCATATTTGAAGGGATGCAATGCCAAGCAATATCACCAATAGGAAGGAAGAACATAGGCTATTCAATGAAGGTATGATATATATTGTGAAAAGGCTTTTAGTTGGGTTGATGCATCTCTTCATGTTTAAATTTTTTATTAATTGAATTCAAGATGTGAAAGTTTTATATCAAACTTTGTATTTTAATTTTCTTCTTTTATATATATTTGCTATTATAGTGACTAAGTTCCTAGTTGAGACAATGATGGATTGGAAGGGTTTTTGTTTGGTTAATGGATTTCTTCATGTATTTACAATATTTTAATAGAGTTAAAAATTGAAATATTCTATGTAATATGTCATTAATTATTTTTAGATATTTAATGATTTAAATATTTATATCAAATAAGTCATATGTTGTTGAAAATTTTGTTTAAATGACAAAACATAAAGGGAGAGTTGGAGGCATGAATTCCTCAATAAAGTGTTTGGACCATTACTATGACATATTAGTTATATGTTTTTTCTTGACGATGTGCTCTCTTTAGGTGGACTATAATAATGAGAAGAGAAGAGTGATGAATTGTTTTAATGCAACGAAAATAAATGAACCAAGTTATGCCAATGAATTCTATATTTTTTTAGTGAGATTAGTTGATTTATTCTATGTTTTATTTTATTTTATTGTGAGTTTCGGTGTTTTCAAAAAATCCAAATTGATAAGTGTTGAAATTGTATCTATAAATTCATAAATAGATTTAGCACCCTCAAATACCCCATGGTGGCACCCAAATTATTCAATCTGTAAATAATTTATGTTATTCTAAGATTTTTTTAAGATTTTCAACCATCAATCAATCTATGTATAATTTTGTTTATAAATAAACATGTTATCACATCATCAACACAATATGTTAATTTAAATATTTTTTATTATATTTTAAAATTTTTTAATTTTATTATTATTATTATTTTCAATATCTAATGATGACGATGATTATAGTTAATGGCTACATAGACAATATTTTTGTCTATTGGATCCACTATTCCTCAGGTTGTACCCCTCAATTATTTTCTCTTCTTAAGGCATGAATGGATCTGATAAAATAAGCAATTGATGCTCATAGAAGGTTGCAAGGCTAAGGAGGGTTATTCATGATGCACCTTCCCACTCCTCTTTAGACAATTGATTCAATCCTTGCGTTAAGGGAGGATACCCTAAGTTTGGGATGTAGAATTCCTTAGTTTGTCCCTGTAAGGTTCCTTAGGGATTGATATATGCTTTCATTGACTAGATTTGCAACTAAAACCTATGGTGCATGTAGTGATTTCTAAATGATGCTAGGGGAATTTAAAATGTTTTTTTGGGTGGGGAGGAGAAAAATGTCTTTGGGAAACATAAATTAAATGGAACAGAACAACAGGGATGCCCTATTCATAGCTTATTTCCCTGAAAGAATAGGAGAAAATCATGCATGAACAATAACTATAGATCAATGCATTCAAGGAAAAAAATAGAATTCAACCGTGAAGAGAAAAATTAACAACACATATGAGATGTTATTTTCTCAATCCCTATGCCAAATTTCCCCGGTTCTAGTTTCAATTAAAAAAAGGCTCATTTTAGAAAATATTTCCTCAAATACTAGTGAAAAATTGCATTCGTATTGATTTCAATTAAAAAATTGTCCCCTTTAAACATAATAACATGAGATAGAATTTTCCTAAAAAAAAGAGTGGCAAATCACATATGTCCTAGCTTAAATTCAATAAAAATCTCACTAAAAAACACAATAAAAATCAAGGGGGACCCATTGATCTTGTCCATGATCCTATTGTCTTTCTCCAAGAGAGGAATGTCTTTGATTTCATTACAATGAGGAGATAGTGGATTGATGGAAGCTTGTTATAATAATAAATGGACATGTTGAGTAGCCTTGATTCATCATTCTAACCCTCTTTATTATTGAAACCTCTCTTTGTTAGATATTATATTTTACACTCTATGTTTATTGGACATTGGGTTCAACGCACAGTGTGAGTTTCATGACATGAACTAACCACCTCCCAAGATCCTAACTATGGATATTGTAGAAAATATTAACACCCGGGGGTTGTGTTCTAACAACAATAATAAGTCCAACAAATTGTATGAGAGCTATAGGTCAATTGTTTGAAACTCATGCAACTTGTGCGGGGGTGCGATTGTTGGGAATTTAGTTCAACACTCCCAATGAGTTTCGTAACATGGACTAATCGCCTCCTTAGATCCTAACTTTGGCGATTGTACTAGAGATTAACACCTTCGGGTTTTAGTCTAACAATAATCGTAAGTCCAACAATAATGACTTTATCAATGTCGTTGTGGGAGTCAACAAGAGAAAAATGGATTCAATTGAATGAGTCAATATTTGTTCTGGTGGGAGTGAACAATAATAGACTAAACAAGAAACCAATGTATATAATAACCAAACAAAAATTATTGAAAGTAGAAGACATTACAAATCACATGAGAATTCAAGTCAAGAATTAATAATGGAGAAACCCTAATGGTGAAAGCTCATGTTTTTTTTAGTAGTCATCTATGTGTCATAAGTCTCTTAAGCCCATAAACCAACCTGGATCAATGTGTACTGAGTCAAATATGTTTTTTCATGAATACATGTCAAATGAAAGAACCATGAGTACCTAATCGACCCTTCTCTTTCAGGACTAATCTTAGTGCAGTTAAGAACAAGAAACCCTCTCATATTTCGGCTTACAAGTATATATACAAATATTAAGGATTCTTGGGTTTTTACTGATCATGTTTTAGTTCTAGAAAGATGAAGGTATAATGTGATTGAGGAGACCAACCATCTTCTTCGCATCTATTGGCTAGAAGAACATGAAGAGACATTGTTGTCACATTGAACGAATCTTCTTGATGCCTTTTGATTGTTTAGAAAGTCATCTCACATGTGTTGGAGTCATCAAATTCTATACAGCTTGTATGATGAATAAATATTGTATAAGATTGTGTCTGTCAACATAGTCTATATATCGTTAGATTTGTAGCCTCGATTGATTCAATTTGACTCAGATCAAACCAACGAGTTGAATGGGACTAGGAACTTGCTGAGGGCACCAATAGAGCCCTAGTATGGTTTAAACCTTCCCTGTTATGTCGCAAAGGTCCCAATTTCATGCCTAATCACATTAGTAAAATTTTGCTCCAATTTGGTGAGAGGATATCACTTTCCTTGAGCTAGGATTTATCCTGCTTTGGTCACCTAAGACAAGGGAATTGTTTGCATTTTTGTGTGGTGTTCTTGATTTCCAATAATGGTGTTGATGGTAACGGTTTATTGAACATATGTATGGATGTCTTCTAGATATTTAAGACTTAAGTTTATCTATTATAAAAGTGGTGGAAAATACAGTCAAATAAATTCTACATTGATTATAGAATGCAAACCCATATATCTTGGAATGTGGGGCTTAAAATCATTTTCCCAAACTTTCTCAAGAATAATGCAAGGACCATATCATAAAGTGTTGGTATTCCTATGAAATCTAACAAATATTTTCTTCTTAAGATGCAACTACACTTGATCCCAATTTTGAATGAATGAGGAATACGATGCATGTCATTTTGGGATTTTGATTTTTCACTAGACCGAAGAAACACCTCTCGTGATTATTTTTTGAATCACACAAAACATATCTTTGATATTGATTTATTTTTCGAATTCTTGGTTTTCATGGTCTATGTTTATGGAACTTGTTGATTGACCTAATTCAATAGGCATTAAGCGATTAAATATGTATTATACTTCAAACGTACTCTATCTTGTTGAATTGTACCGATGTGCTCAATTATAGCTATGATGAATGTACATGAGACTTTCATCCCATGTTCTCTGATGCTTGTGGTTGTGCATGATAAATAACTGTACCACCTTGTCATTTACAACTTTTGTATTTCTATTGGCTGAGCATGGAACATGATCAAGATAGATAATAGTGTGTTGAGTTGGTGCCATAGTGTTTTATAAAAGGTGTTGACAAACATGGAATCTTTGTTAGATATGATTTTAGTCAGTAAGCCATAGTGTTTCCAAACATGCTTGAAGAAAAACTACACAGAATATTTTGTTGTCATAGTATTTTTACAAGGAATGAGGAAAACCCTTTTCGGGAATCTATCAACGACTACCAAGATTGTATCATGTTGTGTTTTGGTGATGGGATATCAGGTCAAGTAGTCCAATGAAATGGATTCCCATGGTTGAATTATAACGGGAAAGGGTGTACACAACCATTTTCATTGATTTAATGGCTTGTTGATGTCACAAACCAAACATGACTTCATATACTTATCGACATCCATCTTGTGTGAAAGACTATATAAATACTTATAGAGTAATGTAAGAGTATTTTCCACTCCAAAATTACATGTTTTCTTTGTAGTGTGCATCCCAAATGAGTGTATGCATGTATTTACATAGAGGTACACAAAGTTGTCCTAGCTTATCAAGCAAATTTTACTTCATGTAGTAGTCAAGAAGAATTGACTGGCTTATCTAGAGTTTTTGATACACTTCAGATAATTCATATCATGCTATGATTTGGATTTCTCACTAGCTCAATACAACATCTCTCATGCTTATTTGTGAATCGCATAAGTCATATCTTTAGCACTGTGTTATTTTTCAACTTCTTGTTGTTCATGTTCTATCTCGTTCAAACTTTTCAGTTGATTTATTAAGTCAATAGACATCAAGGGATGAAATCGATAACAGGCTTCAAGCATACTCTTGGCTAGAGAATTGTACCCGTGTTCTTGATTATAGCTATGATGAATGTATAAGAAACTCTCATCCCATGTTTTGCACTGTTTTTGTTTTTCATGCAAAGCAACTCTACCACCAATTACAAACACAACTTTTTTCTGTCCATTGGTTTGAGCATGGAATATAATTGACGTAGATAGTTGTGTGTCGAGCTGCTACCATAGTGTTTGCAATAAAGTGATGATAAATATGTAATGTATGTTAGATACTATTTTAGTCGGTAAGCCATAATTTTTCCAAACATTCTTAAAGAAGAACTAAGCATACTTTTGTATTATCATAGTATTTTTGCAGGAAATGAAAAAAAACAAATTTTGAGAGCTTATAAACCACTACAAAGATTGTATCATGTTGGGTTTTGCTGAAAGGACATCCAAGAAAGTATTCCAAGGAAATGGATTCCCATGGTTGAATTCGAATGGGAAATGGTGTATACAAGCATTTTCATTGATTTAATGGCTTTATGATGGAACAAACCACAAAAGACTTGATATACTTATCGTCATCCGTCTTGAGTGAAGGATAATAAAAATACTTAGGAAGTACTGTGACAATATTCTACACTTTAAAATGATCTATTGTTTATTTGAAGTATGCATCTTAGATGAGCTTATGTATGTGTTGCTCTATATGTACACAAAGTCACTCCTATCTTGCAAGGAAAATTCTCTTTCATGTAGTCATTGAAAACAATAGAAATTTTCTAAACCGAGGAAACTGCTTAGTTCATGAATGTTTCTTGGAGTCGTCCATTCCCTCAAGATTTGTTATGTTTTATGGGTTGATTTGAATTCAGGGTGAGTCGATCACATATCCCAAGTTTTTGACCCTCTTCATTGCAAAAGAGCACTTATTTCTTTTTTTATATAATTTTTTATTTTGAATTTAGAACTATGCCCATAAAATCAATTTCAAGAGTACAGTTGTCTCATCTTTATTCAATCTAAAAAAAACCATACTTAATAGTCCACCCCAAATTCTAAAATATAAACACCTATAAATATAATATACAATTTTCCCCAACAAATGATGAAATAATATAATAATTCATGTTATTGGGCATACAAACCAAATAATAAAGGGCTTACTTAAGATTGATTGACTTATTTTCCATGTGCATTGATGTAGGTGTCTCGTAACCTACACATGCATAAAGAACCTCCGATAGCTTCAGTCATTCCCTTGAGAAAGATTATGTTTAAATAGTTAACCAACTTTGAAAACCATGATAGAAATGGAAAACATTAACATCCGCCTAATGTTTTGACGATTTGCATTAGTATTCCACTCGATTTTCTAACTAAAATCCGACAAAAAATGTTGAAATAGTAGCTTTGGGTTGCTAGAATTGCATAATCCATCCATTTTATGTTTTTTAGATTCCTACTAAAATGTAGAAAAAATCCAAATCTCTAAATATTAGCTTACTCCATTAGCATTTGCATATATAGCTTTAAATTAGAAAACTCATTCAAATTAAAATTATTAGAAAACATTGGATTTCAAACAAAATCACACAACTAAATTAAAGCAATTGTTGAGTGTATGACCACCTACTTTCAATATACAATGCATGGATCTATCTCAATTGGAAATGGCTAAAAACCTTAAATCAGTATCACACTTATCAACTAGGAGTTTTAAATATGTTAAATATTTTTTAAAAGTGATAAATCTATTTTTCACCATTAAAATTGAAATTAAAACATAATTATTATTTTAATATAATGTACATGGAATTTTTTAAAATTTAAGTAAATTATAGTTATCAAGTTTTTGGAATTTTAAATATGTTAAATATTTTTAATAGTGATAAACCTATTTTCACCCTTAAAATTGAAATTAAAACATAATTATATTTCTATTTTACAAAATAAAGAAAACTGGGTTTCTGATTTTTTGAAAACCACAAATAGAAGTTTGACCATATTGTTTTTGAAATCACAAATGCAAGTTTGCCATATTGTTGAGGTGACCATATCGTTGACTTTAAAACTAGTTTTTTTTTCTTTTTCACCAAGCTTAAACCTAGCCACCCATTCATTCACCAATCTATTCTGCCCTTTAAATAAAGGCTTGTGTCATAATCCTGGTTTGTCATAAGCCAAGGAAAGACATGCGCTAGTCTTTCCAACTCAGATGACTGGAACTAAGAGACAATCCAACCGTCCAAAAATTTCCTTAGCATTGAGTCTGCCACTTTGACTCCCCCTACATACTACAGAATTGATGCCTGCCAGAGCGTTTTCTCGCAATTATTAACAATAGGCAGGCTTTGTTATGCGAGAGCATTTTTTCATCTCTTCCAAAGCCAGCGAGAGGAGGGATAACACAGACATGAAAAACTGCTCCGCCATAACAAAATACTTGTTGCTACGGCATAACAAGTACCAATGTAGGAGTCAGAGTTGCAGGAATTGGATTTCCTGGACAATTTGACCCAGGCTGAGTGTTATATGAAAGATTTGAACGCTTCTACCTGAGTGGATCAGATCCATCGAATTTTCCTCCTTGTTTTTTTAATGTGCAATGCTACGAAAGACGCATAGTTGCACATATATCTCTTCCCTTGTTATCAACCAACCAGGGATGGAAATACAAATGGGGTGTTAGTTAAAGGGATTAATCCGATATTTGATGAAATGGACAATCATAATCCTTGTTGGTTTATGAAGGATTTCAACCTTGTTGGTTTATGAAGGATTTCAACGGTTCTATTTGATTGGATCTGCTCCATCTATTTATCCTCCTTGTTACTGTGCAATGCTAAGAAACACGCATAGTTGCACATATCTTTCTCCCCTTGTTATCAACCAATCTGGAAACACAACCTCAATTTTAAGAACCAACCAACTCTGAAACACAACCTTCACATATTTTTGTTCAAGTCCTAAACCCACTAAGGATAGAGGGATAATCATGTCGGATAATCGCGTTTCCTTTTCAAGGTTGCTCGGCCTCAGCGTGATTACATGAGTCCCATAACATTTTGTATCGTGGGATGTTCCATTCAAAATGCAAATAAATAGTTGTCAAGGTTAAACGAAAATAGCTGTACTATTTTTGTTCGATTAAATAACAAGGCCTCTTGATTCTTGCATTTCCATGCCTATATTTTTCAAAGAAAAAGAAAAGATATGGCTGAGTCTTTCATGGCGTTGCATTTCAACAGGAAGAACAACAAGGATTGACAAACCAGTAACAGTGGTAAATATCGAAAAATTCGGAAAATTCGTGCAAAAATTCACTAAGCATTCAGTCTCAAATGTTGTACATATGGCAGATAATTACATCCATTCAGCTGAACCAATCACATGTTACCTTGCTCTCTTCGCACAATGGAACGTCCGTCTGCTCTCTATGAGTCGTTCGAGATAGAGAGAAACAACGAGGGCCGAGGCTGGATCAGAGTGTCCAGAGAATTTGTTACAAAGCTCAACGTTGATGATGGACGGGGCCATGCACGTCACAAGAAGTTGGTACGCTCCGAAGGCCAACGCTGGAGACCATTTTTGAAGATATCCAATACTGAATTGCAGTGTCGGGTAGTCAATTTTCACACTAGGCATCTAGATCTCCCGTATGCACCCTACTCTATTAAAAAACAAGTATCTAGCCATTTATTTTCTGTTTATGATTCTAAACAGTATAATACCAGAAACATAGTACTAGTCTTCCTCGATGGTACTTGTTTAGAAAGATAAACAGAAAATAAAAATGACTAGATACTTGTTTTTTAATAGAATAGGATGCATACTGGAGATCAAGACGCCTAGCCTGCGAAATTGACTTGACTTCCCAACGCTGCATTTCATTATTGGATATCTTCAAAAATGGTCTCAAGCGTGTGGTCTCAAGCCTTTGCCTCTGGAGCGTACCAACTTCTCTTTACTTGCATGGCCCCCTAGATCATCAACGTTGAGCTTTGTAACAAATTCTCTGGACAGTCTGATAGGGCCTTGGCCCTGGTCGTTTTTTTTCTATCTCGAACGACTCGCAGAGAGCAGAGGGGAGTTCCATTGTGCGAAGAGAGCAAGGTAAGGTTGCCTACCTTATGTTCTTGGTCGGGCGAAATGGTTGTAATTATCTGTGGGATGTACAATGTCTAAGACTGAATGCTCAATGAGTTTTTCCACGATTTTTCCAATTTTTCCAATAGTTCCCACTGTTATTGGTTTTTCAATCCTTCTTGTTTTCTTTTTGAAATGCAATGCCATGAAAAACTTGGCCATATCTTTTCTTTCTTATGAAAAATAAAGGCATGGAAATGCAAGAATCAAGAGGCTGTGCTATTTATAAGAATGAATTCCTATTTTTGTTTGACCTTGACCATGTCTTTGCTTCCAATCGAAGGTTCTTTATGCATGTGTAAGTTACGAGACACCTGCTTCAATGCACATGGAAAATAAGTAAATCAATGTTAAGTAAGCCTTTTAGTATTTGGTTTGTATACCTAATAACAGAAATTATTATATTATTTTATTATTTGTTGGGAAAAATTGTATATTATATTTATAGGTGTTTATATTTTGGAATTTGGAGTGGACTATTAGGTATGATTTTTTTTAGATTGAATAAAGATGAGAGAAGTGTACTCTTGAAATTGATTTTATGGGCATAGTCCTAAATTCTAAATAAAAAATTATATAAAAAAAAAATAAGTGCTATTTTGCAATGAAGAGTGTCAAATACTTGGGATATGTGATCGACTCACCACGAATTCAAATCAACCCATAAAAGATAAAAGTATTGGGGGAATGGATGACTCCAAGAAACATTCTTGAGCTAAGGAGTTTCCTTGGTATAGAAATTTTCTATTATTTTCAATGACTACATGAAAGAGAATTTTCTTTGCAAGATAGGACAACTTTGTGTACATATAGATGAACAAGATAACAATATTTATGGAATAAGTCATTTCCAATCTTTGAGTGGTGCACATAAGATCATTTAAGGATAATAATTCCTAGTTAGCTTCTTTGCTCCAAATGTTTTTTAGTGAGTTAAAGGAGATGTAATTTTTTGCATAAGTTTTCAAAAAAATTATGTATTATCCCATGATTCCTAGGAATCCATGCAATATTTTTTAGGGTCTTGGGGAATATTTAATCTTTCATAGCTGCCACTTTGTTTAGTTCCACTCATACTCTTTCCTAACTCACAATTTGACTTAAGTATTCAACCCTTGAAACCTAAGTGTAACGTCCCCCAAAATATCTTGTTGCAGAATGAGATAAAATGGGGGAAAAAAAAAATTCCATGTTTCTTTTTGTTTATTAAAGCTTTACACTATCCAAGTAATGTGCTTCCTAATTAGGTGTCTGCAAAAATACGCTTAGTAACTTTTCCATTCAACAAACCTTTATAGTGCTTTAACATCACCATGAACAACTTAAACATGCACAACATAAAAGTACAAAGGACGAGACAAATAGAGACAACCATATTCACGTGGTTCACCTTGTCCATGAGGCTACATCCACCAATTTGTTCTCTTTTATTGCTTAGGGGAGAGTAATTACAATGTCATGGTACACCCACATCCATGGCTAGTTCACCTTGCCAGAAGTCTCCTCAGAGAGACGTTTGCAACTCGAAATTGCCTTCTTTATTACAGCTCATAATAATCCTTCACAGTTCCATGGACATATAACGAACTTGGATTTAAATCAACATTTCCTAACTGGATTTGGCATTAATCATCATACCTTTTTAAGGTGTGCTCTGTTGAAGTAAAATATTAACATCTTAAAAGTAAATGGCATATTCAAAAATAAAACCTTAAACTTAAGATGGCCAAAACGGACGGTATAGCGATACTATTTGCAATGTCTGCCATTCCATTATCTACATTTATAACCTTATTCTAAATACTGAATCATACAAGAGATAACAATTTTGTGGTCAATTGTCTGTTCAACCACTGCGGCAATTATACCAAACATACAACAATCTCCAGCCCACATCAAACACAACAAAATCAAACGTTTTCCCTGTCAGCAATTAAGCAGAAGTCAACTTTATATGCTGGTAAATTACCAGATCTATATAATATTGAAAATGAACAGATTCAGAATGCCTCAAATCGTGAGTATCAAATAGGAGAGAAAATTAATAAGCATGTTATTCAAACTATCAGTAAATCAGTATCACAAACAACATTTAAACTATGAACCTCCAAGCATTCATCAATAGTATTCAAACTCTGATCTATTTTTCCAGAGATATTTAAAGAACAACATTCAAAATATCATTCAAACTCAGATAGATTTTTTTTGCAGAGATCTTTAAAGAACAGCATCCAAAAATATCATTCAAACTCAGATCGATTTTCCCAGAGATCTTTAAAGAACAGCATTCAAAAATAACCTTCAAACTCAGATCCATCTTTAAAGAAGAGCATTCAAAAATAACATTCAAACTCATATCGAATTACCTCTCTAAAAATCATGGCTCAAACAAAGGGTTTTAAAAAAAATCAATCTTCCAATAAACAATAAACCTCGATCGCCTTCCTCTCTGTGATCGTGGACTAGACAGAGGAACAGCACACACAGTATAAATTTAACGCTATCGCTGCATCCACCAGATCATGGACATAGAGAATAACATAGTATACACTCATGCCATCGCTACATCCATCAGATCTAAAATCGTGGGCATAGGCTTAAAGCCACACATAGAGTTTTAACACAAATAAAAACTAGGCAATCGTTGCATCCACCAAACCTGAGATCGTGGCATAGGGATAAAGCCACATGTAGGGTTTTAACACAAGTATTTATATTGAAAGCTTCGAGATCAAACGCATCAATACAAAAACCACATTTCAATCCAATAACCAAAATCCATGCGTTCATGTCCAATCTATGTATTATTAAAATGTGGCATATATACATTAATAAGAAAACGCATTCAGGAAAAATAAATCTATCAGATTCCAAAACGTATTAATAAATTACAACATTTTGATCTAGCATTCATTCATAACTAGTCATTCAGATCCAACACTTAAACGTAGGCACAAAAGAATTGAAGTGCTGGTTAGATCATAGGCACAAGAGAATGGTCATGTCACTCATATCGCAGGAACACCATGTGGAGAAGGAGTCAGATCCAAAATGTATTAATAATTCACACATTTGAATCCAACACTTGTTTATAAAACCAAGCATTTAGATCCAAACCAGCGAGATTGATCACTCAAAATGCAGCATTCGGATAAAATGAATATCATATTCTAAATAAATCACAACAACGTTTTTCTTTGAAGAACTTCCTAGGCATATAACCTGATCGGTATAAAAAAATAAAACTCTATAAGGAATAAAAATCTGTACTATAGAATCAATATCCCTTCTACAATAAGAGATTATAAAAGAATAAAAATCAATTCGCTAGCTCCAAAAATCAAGCACAAAATAGAGATTTATAAAAGAATAAAAACTCAGTACTCAGCTTAAGCATCAACGCCCTTTGGAGCGGATTTCTCTTCAAGTTTATGGTCCAGAATTCAAAACTAGAATGCATGCCTTCCTCGGCATCTCGCTCCCCTTTAGATAGGAAAAAACGTAAGGACAAGTGGCAATATTTTTCTGTCAAGGTGAATAAAAAAATAGCCAACTTTCCTCTTTTAATTTTGTTTCCACTGCTAGAATAAAACGCATGCCTACCTTCCTGCCGTAAAACCAGCAATTTCCTAAAAGTCTGAGGCGCCCCTTCAAATTAATGAGAGACTCAATTAATAGTAACAGAAATTAACAGATTTGGACATTCTTATTAAAAGAGAAATGAAATTATCATTAAATCTTTTTTCAAACAAAGGACTTGAGTTCTTCAATGCCATTAACATTTATCTCTCAATATAATTATATTTCCTGGTAGTTCTTCTTCATGTGCAAAAATATTTAAAGTTGGTTGAATATAACCTTATGTATAATTACTAAAACAATTTCCTTATCAGAGGGTAAATGGATCATGAAACAATGATTATAAATACATACATACATATATATATGCGCACCTTTGCATGCTTCAAATAGTAATTCTTGTTAGAATTTGTGCATGTATTCTTGTATCTAAGGTGTAGTTTGTGGTTATACTTATAAAAGTAAGTTACCTCCCTAAGCGTAAATTACTTTCTTAGATAATCATGTGGGCGACATGACCATAATATAGATCTTTCAAGAGCAAGCTTTAAGTTTCTTAGTATAAGTTACAGGGAGGACTCCTTTGCTCTCTATGCCTCAATTTGGTTTTAGTTATGAATTTTCCATAATGACTCAAAGTAAGAACACCTAAGCACTTAGTTTATTATACCTTCAATTCCCAAGTCTTCATTCACCGTTTATTATTAAGTTTTGCATTTACGGATGGGGGTTGTGAGGGGATCTTACACTAAGAATAACATTTGTAATGCTTCATAAATAAATGGTGGTCACTAAATAATTACAAGGCACAATCAACATGATTTAGGTAGAGTTTACATGTTGTTTTTTATATCAAGATATCATTAAAGAATACCATCACAATTTATCGCAAACGAAAGGTTAAGAGATATTATTTAGGAGGTTATAAAAGGTGGATAAATTAGTGTAAAGTCCAACGGGACTCACTAAAAAGTCAGAATGACCTTCATCGGTGTAAAAATGTTTCTTAGGGATATCTATGTATTTCATCCTTATTTGGTGGTATCCTAAACAAAGGTCTAGTTTTGTGAAAATATTAGTTCCATGAAGTTCATCCAAGAGGTCATTAATGATTAGGATAGGAAATTTATCCTTGATTGTCAACTTACTAAGAGCCCTAAAATCACCATCAAGGAGGAATAAGCGATCATATTGGGACGAATGATGCCAACCTCCAACAACTCCTAAACAACATTTTCTATTTCATTATCTTGTACAAAAGGGTTCCTATAAGGGTATACATTATGGGGCTGACTCCCTAGAATTAGTGGAATTCCATGGTGCTTCTCCCCATGAGACAGGGGCAAACCTATACATGTTTCAAAAACCTGTTAGTGTTTGGAGATAAACAGACACATGTCAAAGTGAACATCATGTAGGGGTGTGTCCACTATTTGTATGGGATTGAATTGTGTAATAATACCTTAGCAATATTTCTTCAATAACATCTCCATATGGTGGGAGATGATAATTTCAATACAATTCAAGGTGACCACCCTTTAAGTTCTATTTATTCCCTCCCTTATTTAAGTTTATGTATAGGTCCTTGAAATGTGATGTAATAAAACCCAAGGTCTATAGCCATTAAAACCTTAAAACTACATGAAAACCACCCATTTATATAGAAACATGTGCATTTTTAGATGGAAATCACCCATATGGACTTTCACATTTTCACATTGGCCCTAACATTTCATCATACCACCATTTGGAAAATTCATATAGGATGGATGTATCAATGGACTTATTCTACCACTCTTCTATGAATAAAATTGTGGCTATCGACATTGTCAATTACTTTGTGGTGCTTAATCTATATTATCACCCTAGATGTTTGGGGTATTAAGAACCCTAATATAAATCCATGGAGATATATTAAGGGTTCCTCACTATGAGATTGCAAAGTGGTGCCATCTTCCATAGGTGGAGTAATATCTTCCATTTTTGCTTCTCACTACCTTTGTTATATATTGCAGGTGATCTTGTAGGAGTACATCTATTTAAAAACAACTCTTATTCTTTACATCTATTCCCTTTGAAATACTTTTCATCATATTTATATAAAACTATGAGGTGTTGGCATTCTTACATCTCATTTGGAGACAACTTTTGGATTCTTAATGGTGCAGGGATGGAGATGCTACAAGTACATTGCATGAGTGGCATAGTGTAAGTTGGCAAAGAAGGTCTTTTGGTTTAGAAATTTATTACCATCTCAACTTCTCTAGATCTATCACAAGCTTCCAACCATGTTTTTTGGTGTTGCATTATGACATGTGCTCTATTTTCTTCTTTGAGGATATTGATGAAAAAATATTTTCAAAATGAATCAAGGAGGCCTCTGTGTGAGTTTCTACTTAATAAAAGCATGTACTATTATCCATAACCTTGCATTTTGGCCATATTTTTGTCAATGTTCGTAGGTAGTGAATGCCATTTTCAAAATGATCATGAAGGATATTTACAAATTGAGTCCAAGGAACATAGCTATGATAAGATTTATGATACTATTATGACAATATTTATGATACCATTAGTGCCATTGCCAATTTTCTAAGTCTAAATACGAGACCCCCCCCCCCGGGTGCTTGTAATTTCTGGAGATCAACAATAATTCCATGGAGAGAAACGTAGTGTTTGATTTGGGTAACCCAACCTCAGGGGTTCCCCCCCCCCCAGGCGCTTGTAATTTCTGGAGATCAACAATAACTCCATGGAGAGAAACGTAGTGTTCAATTTGGGTAACCCAACCTCAGGGGTTTGAGCCATCAAATTTATGCATTTCTACTTACATAGAGTGATGACATGAATTGTTGTCCTTAGAGGGTGGATGATGGGTATGTATAAAGAAAGTGTAAGATACATGCACTCCATTTACAAATGCTTCCGTGCTTGGATCCTCTTTTGTTTTATCTAGATCCACACATTTACATAACTTCGACAATATTTGGTTCTAATGATCCACCTTTGTATTGATACTTGTGACTAAAACTTGCAAGTCTATGATCGTTGATTCAATATCCTTAGGTTCCTTGGGTGCATTTATGTTTTGGTTATCCATGGGTATTTATTTGCAAGTGTGGATGAAGACAACTTATGATCTAGAAAGTATTAATACCAACTTATCTCAAAATGACTAGTGGTTAAAGAGGAGTCTTTTGAAATGCACCTCCCAATATTGTATTTTTGGGCCACGTCAAAAAGGGTTATTGTAGATGTATACCAACATGATTAACAAGATGTAAGGATGATTTTGAGATATCTCTCCATACCAAAATTTTGTTTTTAACTCTCCATTAAATGTTATTACAAATTGACAAAATTGCCAAATTCCTCCTGGATACAAAAGATGTAGAAATTTTATTGGCTGGTCACATATGACATAGTTCCTAGGGTTTTGAGGACAAAAGAGTGCCATTTGCTATGTTTTTTCGATATACTTGTAAGGCCCAATAGGATTATTCATCTAAATATCTTAAGGAACTAACTAAAAAGGCTCAACCATGTCCTTAGTTGTACTACTTAACTAACCAAGTACGCGATTATAACCTTCTTGAATGTTATGCTTGGCACCACTTTAGTCGAAACATGGTCAATTGGATTATCTAAAGATGGTTTTAGGTTTTCGAGGGGACTTCCAATATACCAAGGGTATATGGAAACAATTTCATATACATGTGGTATATGGTGTGGTATAAATCTAAGGGCTACCAACAAAGGTTACAAGGGTGTCTAACTATGTGAAACTGCTTGTATTTTCTACATGTGTCATTCTCCAACTACAATTTTACTTGTTGAATTACATGTCTTAGTATGTTGTTTAAATACGTTGGAACAACTCTATTGCTTTTAAAAAATCCACAAAAAATATAAAGGCATGTAGGCTTAGAATAGTTCTTTGATACCACTTGCAACATTATTTAACCCTTAAACTTAAAACACAATCGAGTATACATAAGTTCATAATGCAAACAACTAAAAATTATAGAGTGGGGTGACCTTTCACTAAGAAAAACCCCAATTGCAACAATAATAGATAGAACAATCTCTAGCCTCCTCACTCTTTAAATAAGCTTCCAATAATGAAATGCCTAACTACTTGTGATCCCATAATTAATGAGTATCGAGTACCTAGTAGACTTTAATTAACAAAACACCATTTTATATTAATTAATTATCCACTACTATATTATCAATTTTATTTAATGAAAATGGTTACATACATTAATTTACTAATTCCTATGTATCCTAAAATAGAGAGGTTACACTAAAACTCTAGCTTTCTACTCCAAAAGAGCACATAATAAGACTATAAATATTAATAGACATAATTTTAATTTTTTAAGACTTTCAAAATTCTTAAATATAAGTCAACAAAGAGTAAACTTGATAACAAAAGTTCTTAATTGTTTTTCACAAATTAGCTATTATTATTAACACTTTTCCTATATTGAAATTATTTCTCTATTTCCCAATTCCACCACCTTCCCAATGTCTAGATTAGTATATTAATCATCCACCTCTTAGTCACCTTCCCAATATACCTCTTAGTATATTAATCATCCACCTCTTAGTATAGTAATCATCCTTTGATGTTTCAAATTTAGGCCATGAAACTATACCACTGCACTATGTTATAATCAAGGAAATTGTTTAGGCTATGTACAATTCACACTCCTACCCTCCTTTTAGGTTAAAATGAATGTGACCATTATGTTTATAAATGTTGATTATTATTAATTAATTAATTGTAATATTGATTATTGTTAATTAATTGTATATGACTATGTAGCATCACTTTATTAATTAACTATTTTAAGGTTGATCATTATTAATTAATTATTTGCATATGGCAATTGAGCATCACTTTAAATAAAAATGAAGGATAAACTTTGATAATTTAAGTTATTATTAAAAAAATTATTTGGATTTTATTTATTGAATTTTTTTTAAAATAAATTAACCATTATAAGTGATTGTAAATAAACTTTCAAGGTCATATTTTTTTTTAGCCAAATTGATATAAAAAAAACTTATTTAAAAATAGAATTCTTTCTTCCTAATACAAATGAGAAACTACTTTGTTCTCCAAAACAGTTGGATGTTGTCATCCAAGCACCCTATCACAAATCCAAATTAGACCCTTTCACACTTCTCCAGCTAATTGAAAAAAAGAATTATAATAAATAATGATGGCCAAATCTTCTAAAATTGTCCCTTTGACATCACCTAAAACTTACCTTCCCCAAATCCTTATTCTTGCCTGATGAGTTAAATGAAATGTCGAGGATGGAATAAATGACTTGTTGAGATCCTTATTCCTACTTAGCTTCTTTTGACAAAATCTTTATTTTTCAACCAATCCAGATTTTTTATTTCCTGTCACTCACGTGTGCAAACCTTAGGTTATCTCACTCATACGTCTAAACCCTTCTCAAATCCTTATTCTTGGTCTCGCAAATGCTTTGCTTTCTTAGTTGATAAGAAGAAATATGGGAAACTATGGGTGCTGCATGGGTGCGGCCATGAACACCGAGAAGAAAACCATACGGTTAGTTTGCTCAGACGACACAATTTGAATCATGCGTAAACCCATTACGGCATCCCCAATCATGGAGAAATTTCCTCACCATTTACTCTGCCACTCGGATTCCTTTTACATTGGACAGAGGACGGGGGAGCTTTCTGAGAACGAGGAACTAAATATGGGTAACAGGTATTTTCTTCTGACAGAGACCCTTTGCTTCCTTCTTATCATCACCGTCTTCATCTACTGGCACTGCCACTCATCTTCGCAGTATTGAGCGTGCATTTACTTTTTGCGAGCCGTTTGAGATACAGAGCAGCGGAATGGGCCGAGGAGGCCGTGGGATTAGAGTTTCTGCAGATTTTATTATGAAGCTAATGGAGGAAAAAAAAGTTAACAAACATGAACGTGGGCAGGCAATGGAGATAGATTCTACAGATGGTAAGCTTGGCCTCTGTAATACCTCAGAGTTATAGAAGGATTAAGAGAAGTTGGTCATATCCAAAGACAAATGCTAGAGACCCAAGCTTGGGACTATCAAAGAAAAAGAAAATAATGGTATATTCAAAACAAGGACAAACTTAACCGCTATTGGTCAGCCGAATATATATATTGGTCAGTCCGAATATATATTTTTGGGGCCAACGTTGTTTTGTTTAATTCGATCATAGATATATGGAGGAATGTTTACTGCCTTTTTGTGTACATGACTTCTTGTTTTTTGGTTACACCCATGAGAATTAGGTCTAGACGGTCTATTACAGTTGTCAACAACATTCTAAAACAAATGTTCTCAAAAGTAAAAGTTGTAATAGGTTGTTCAAGAACATGCTTAGGGATAACTGCAGTAAAAATTGGGATAAGTTATTCAAGAATATATATAGGGATAGCTGTAGTAAAGTGAGCATTAATCATTATTATTATATATAATTTATTTAAATGTGAGCATAATTTTTGTTACAGAATATATCCTTGTTAGTTATATATTAAGAAGGCTAACAAAGTTTGGTCTTTAGATTTTAGCAGAACTTGGTTCTATAGCTCATGTGCTGCAATTGTTCTATTTTATAAAATTTGTTACAGAATATGTTTTTTTAGTTATAGATTAAGAAAGCTAACAAATTTTGGTCTTTAAATTTTAGCAAAAACTTGGTTCTATGGCTCGTTTATTGTAGTTGTTTTATTTTATAAAATGTATATGTGTCCAAGAAGTTTGATAAAAAACTATTGTTTCGGGATATCATGATATGACTCCCAATTGTTTCTCGAAGTTGAAGCCAGAAGCTAATTTCAATCACTAATTAATAACCTTTTTTTATTCTCTAGATATATTTAACAAGAACTCCTAAACAATAATGCTGAGAAATATGAAAAATCAAGAACTCCTAAACAATATGCTGAGAAATGTGAAAAATCAAGAACTCCTAAACAATATGCTGAATTCTTGCAGTCACATTGTAATATTGTATATCTGTATAAGTGCACATAGTTTGTTGTTGTATACAATTTTTCTCAAAAACCCTAATAAATATAATCTTATAATCAGGTGTCAACAATACCCCATATATAAATCACTAACAATACCGGAGATATAAATCACTAAGTAGTTAATTGGATTAGAGTTATCTATCTAAATTTGGCTTTGTGGGACTAAATTATGTCAATCTCATTAATATACATATACATTTAGATAAACAACCCAATAATGCTATGGCTAATTAGGGTTATCTTTGTTTAGGATTATTTTTGTATTAGTTTTTGTTGGACTTTGCTTATTTGTTGTTAATAACTATAAAAATTCCTGATAATATTTTTCATGGGATGTAAACTATCATCATATATTAATTTCTATAAACATCAATAATAGCACGGAAACAAACAACATTTGAATTTGGATTTATGTAAACCACTTAAGAACATTTTTTCTCAATATACTTCTCATCTCATTTCTGACGTGATGATTATCAATTTCACTTTGAATATACTTCTCATCTCATTTCTGAGATGATGATTATTAATTAGAGTTTGTTGTTCAAGAGACTTTCATATTTTTTTGAATCCAATCTTGTAATTAGGGGTGAGGGATTCAATGAGGCTACTGTTAGACCTCTAGGTACACCCACACCGTGAGTAAAACTTAACCTCTATTTACAACATATCATTCATATCAAGTGAATAATAAATTGAGCTACACACCTATAAACATACTAGAATTTTTAAAAAGCACAAAGCTTTTGATTTAATTTTTTAAGTAGTGAAACTACTAACTAAAATACAAAACTTCTCACTAAAATATAAAAATTCTCATTTATTTTCTAAACTAGAAAAACTTCGATTTGTTAAATAAAGACTATCGTTTTGATACATATTATTGTTTTTATCAACCTCAAAACATTTTCTTTTCCGTAGAAAGGAGCCATCCCTCAGTAGGTTGGGGTATAAGGTGTGCTTTAATAGGGATTCACAAGTGGTGGCATGTCGGTTGGGCATGTGTGATTCGGGATTCTCACTCAAAGCCTGTGTTCAATGGGGACACCACTTCTTAATTAAGTGAAACATTTTTTTGAGACATCAATAAATTGCTGATAGATAGTTAGTCTATTAATTTTTGTGGGGAATCAGGATTTGCAGTCTCTCTGTGGGTAATGTGTGAATCCAGAGTGCATTCAAATGATCACCTACTTTAAACATTTTTAATTAAGTGAAACTAGTTTTTCTAGAAACATTAATAAATTGTTGATAGATACTTAGATTGTGTTTTTTTCATTAAATATAATAATATTTGGTTTAATATTACAACTATAAATATGTAAGATGTAGAATAGCAAGGTTAATAGGATTTCTAACCTGAAAAGTAGCACAGATCCCAAAAAATCCAATCAGCCAAGTGTAATCGGCTAGATTCCCTTGATTAGTGGTAACTTAACCAATCCCAAACATAATAGTCAAGGAATTACAACTATGAGTAAAGGTGATAATTCTTATTTGCTTAAATATTTTTTCTCATGCCTGCAATCATTCCACGATGGTCAATTTATCATAACATTGATTCAAATAACGTCAATATTCCATAATAAGCTATTTAACAACTCAATTACGTAAGTCATGTCTTACTTCATTTCTTGTTCATCAAATAGGAGCCTTTATACTAATGCACTCTTTCTTTACCACTAAGGAATTCTGGGACATATTTCATTACTCACCTTTGGCTGCACCACAGCCCAAGTTTATAAGAAATCTAATTCCATTACTTAAAATAATTTTTGTTGTACCTTGTACGAAAGATCAATAGTCTATATGTGCATGACCCAATAGTTAGGATTTACTTGCATGCCAATTTTTACAATAATTGTATTATTGCAACTAACTTAAATCTCTTCACCATAGCTGTTCATTCGGGTCCTCCGTTCACTTAACATCCTTTTACTAAGTTAAATAAATATAATCACGAATTAATTAGAACTTTTTATGATCAATTACATTGTGTTTCATAATGGTTGCACAAGATAGTATTTTTAGAACCAGATTGATATTCACTTCTCCCTTCATTTACTATTATGCGTAATCATAAAATAACCATGAAATTAAGATGATAGCAAGCTCGTAACAAAACATAACTCTACCTCATAATTATATCCATTTAGGACTCAAAGTCATATGCTAGTGACGTGCACACATATAGGAGGAGCATTAAGAGTCTGGTCCACCCAATTCCTCACATTTTCCTTATGGACTCACCTTTGAGAACCACTAAATTGTTCATCCTATTTAGTAGGCCCAACTATCACAATTGTCTTGAGTGATTGACAATTTGTTTAAGTTTAATAAAACATTAGTGTTTATGCATTTATAACACTCGTAACATCCATTTGACACAATTTACATTTCTCATTCACATGTGGTACAAAAGACAAGCTAAGCTAATATCAAACAAAGTATTTAAAGCAGTGTTGCCAGCAACAGTTTTTAACAAATAAGTATTAAAGCATTCCCTTAATATGCAAATGGTGGAGACATTTTTGTCTGTAGGAGAATTAATGCTAATACACTATCTGAAATGAACACAATTATACAATTCTGAGAATTCTAAAGTGACTTTTCTTTAGACTACTATCACACATCTCCACATTTTACTTTGAGGTTTGGGTGCTAGACCTTGAACTTAAAATAACACCTATTACTCTTTGTTAGGCCTCAGTGAGTGTTGTTTAAGAATAGTGCTCGTAATGAACATAATGCATTTATACACCCAAAACATATTATAGGCCCTACTATAAGGTGTTCACTACAGCATCCTAAAGTGATGTAAGATAGTATGTACCTATGCACAATTTTAACTTGCCTTGGAAATTCAAGGCATTGTTGCCAGCCCTGTTAGAACCTAAAAAATTTTGCATGGTGCATTACTAATCAGTCTAATCAACTATGCACTTCTACTACCTTTAATACTTATGTGTAGTGGTTGAAAGATAAACAAGTGAATGCCATTACATGTCACCACTAGACATTTGATCCTATGCCTCATGTATTCAACATGTCAATCATCATTTATGTTCATGTTTTGAGGCAGAAAAGCAAAGTTACCATTACAAAATACCATGATAGATGGAATCAAAATGTCGTGTGAAACTTCAAATCTAACCGTATGAAGTTTTACTTAATATCACACATTTAGTTTTCCTAAACTGCTTCAATAGATGGCAAGACCGACAACAGCTCCCTATGATTCTTAATACACATACATTGTTGCAAAAACATTCCAAGATTTTATTAAATTGCCAAATTCAATACCTGACTTTAGTAGATCAATCTAGAATTGAGCTTAAACCTAGGGTAATAGAGCTTAACAACTTCAATGCAACATGCTTGTTTTAGACATTAGTTGCATCTAGATGCAGTCAAGAAGACAACCCATTCAAACAATTCCTAAACCTCAACATGATCTCATTACTTGTCACATTTTCTTTGGAACATTGTTTTTGTGCCATCTACTTAAATATCATCAGTAAATATGCACATCAATGTCTTGAACAAAGATTTCCAACTTAGGTGCGATATTGTTAATTGTAGCATAGCAAGTTGTTTTTTTTCATATTTTTTCAACTCTTCATACAACTAATTAGAGGGAGGTTTACAACTCTGTTTAACACTACCCAGATGAGAACAACTATAGTCATTGCTTTATTCAAGATTCATACAGGCCCAATTCAGTAAGGTTTGCATCTCTGCAAGAACATTGGAATATATTGCTTAAGGTGACAATGAAAGAGGAGCTGGGCAACATTGTTCTCTTAATTAGTCTTAAACCAATAACTAGCAGTAACTTTGAACTAGCAATTGGGTTAAAGTATGTCTTAGTAATCGAAATTTCTGGCTGTGGATATTTTGTTAGGAGTAATAATACCAGATCTGTCATTTCATGTCTAGATGGTGCGGATTTTTTGTATGATGGATGATTCTTCCTTTATAACAAGCTCAATGACATTAAAATGAAAAGATTATGTTTTGAACCAAAACCTCTGTTATCAAAAGAAAATGCAAGAATAAGCAAGAATGTTGATGATAATTCAAAGTTACACCAATCACGACCATTCATAAGAAAGTCCTAAGGCTATGAGTAAGATCTTCCAAGTTGCTACCCTTATCACCCTTATCAACATTAACTAACTTTGAGCATGACTTGTCAGAAAAATAGCATTACAAAAAAAAAATTCTTTTTATAAAATAAAATAGGTGTAGGGATAAAGACTTCCATTTTTGCCACTAAAAATAACATGGAAAACATTCTAGCTCACTTTAAGAAGTGTATATATTTCTCCCTTTATATTAAAGATACTTTTATACTAGAGATAAACATCCATGATGCAAAGAAACTTAATAAAGTGATTAGCACGGTACTTATCTAGTTTTAATTTGACAGTTGATCTCGATAAAGATTTAAATACCGTGTCGCAATTTCTCCCAAATGTAATTCGACTTTCTTGCAAAATTATCATGTTAGCCCATTCTTAAGGGTCCAGTGTTGCAGCTGGATCTCATACCATATGTGACATCCCGGCAACACCTTGTTGTGGAATAAAGAAAATGGGTAAACATTTTTTTTTCATTTTTATCAAAGATTTAAACCATCCAAGTAATGTGCTTTTGAATTGAATGTCTACAAAATATGTTTAGTAACCTATTTCGCTAATAATTTCTACTGCATCTATATTAGCACATTTATGTAAAGAGAGTATGCACAACATAAAACACAAAAGGGCGAGACAACCATATGCGTGGTTCACCTCCTTCATGAGGCTACATCCACCAAGTTTTTGTCAGGCCTTTTATTAATTCTTCCATAAAGGGGGTACAATGATGCGTCTTATCTATTACAATTCGTTTCATCCTTGAAACAAAGCAAGTGCAGTGGAAATTGCATTTCCCAATCTGAACAAGATTAGTTATAAAACGATACACAGTCCAAAAGACAAAAGGGATCCTCACGGCTCAGCTCTGCACAACCAGTTAGCATACAAACGATACCAGTTCAATGTTATCTTAGAATGAGCTCATGGCCAAACACCATGAGTTAGTATTTGGTATAAAAAGACAACTTAAGCTCTATAACAGCATGCTGCTTTGTTCACGATTCTTCTAGATCTGAAAGAATTTCAAACTTTAACTCTAAACATCTTCAAAATACATCTTTCGACCATACATTAATACAGAAATCAACTTTTAAAAATATAAAGCCATCAAGATTAAACTCAGTCTTCAACCAATTACTTCGAGTTTGAGCATGAACTCAACTAAACCAAAACAAAGGTGTTATTCATGACCTGGATCAGCAATGATGATAGGTTAACTATTATACTCCATACATAAAGTATTTTCCAGATTGGTAACTGACATAGGGAGTGACAGAAATACTAAAAATAAATCCTTGATGTATATAAAGCTAACAAATACAAGCCATCGTTTAACCACCAAATCGATTTCTTATGAAATCATGGGCATAAATAAGGAAAGAGTTTACCTAAGCACAAATCCAAGCTAACATTTATCCACCAGCTCGATTTCCCATGAAATCGTGGTATAGATAAAATTAGAGTTTTAAAGTAGAAATCCAAGCTAACATTTATCCACCAGCTCGATTTCCCATGAAATCGTGGCATAGATAAAAATAGATTTTTTAATCACAAATCCAAGCTAATAGTTATCCACCAGCTCAATTTCTCATGAAATCGTGGCATAAATAAAAAACAGAGTTTTAAAGCAGAAATCTAGGCTAACATTTATCCACCAGCTCGATTTTTCATGAAATCATGGCATAATAAGAAACAAAGTTTTAAAGCACAAATTCATGTCATGGTCTTAAATTGTGGGCATATTAAAACAACATTTTGACAAACACAGATCCAACTATCATGCAATCAACAGACAGACGAAAATTGTGGGCATATAAAACAACATTTAGACAATGCACATATCATGCAATCACCAGATCGATATAATAAAACAACGTGTTGACAAAGCACGGATCGAGCTATCATGCAATCAACAGACTGATGAAATCATGGGCATATAGAACAACTAATAGATATAACATCCAGCAAAAGGATTTACAAAAATGTTCAAACACAAATACCTGAATGATTTTCGAGGACTCCCTTCAGATTAATGGAGCAGAACCCAAGTCCAGCATGCCTCTAGCCTTAGCATCTCGCCCCCTTTTATAAGAAAAAAATAGGGACAAGTGCCAAAGATTAACTACAAGGTTTCCTTTTAAGGTGGAATAAAATCCTCCTAGGAGTCTTCCCACTATAACCATTCTGCACTAATCTCCTATTGAAGGGCCAGATTGGCACAAGTGTCAACCAAGAGACAACCTGATCCAAGAGTTTTTGAGATGCTCTTAGTCGTTAGGTAGCTATCCCTGATGGGATCAAGGCCCCGTTGCCTTTCCTAAATTACTCCCAGCTACAGAAGAGGATTTCGAAAAGGAAAACTAAAACTACTATTTGTTAATTAGATCTACACTATACCTACGAATGTACAAATAAAACTAGTTAATCTGATTGCTAGTTAATTAATATATTACAAAATTGATCACTGAAAATTAATCTACTTAATCAATTAATTTTTAATACAAGAATAAATAATTAATTGAATATTAACATGCTTAATGGATTACAAAAAAAATACATTATAAACACATGTACACTAATCATAAAATCAGAAAATAACCTGACAGTGATATAAATATAAAAAAATTTGATTCAATGGATTTTCAATAAAATAATTAAAAGAAAACGATTAATCTACTCTAAATCCTATCCTGATCAAGAGCGTAGAAAAACATTAACCTGGAATCAAATTGCCAATAAGGCTACTGTGCTAATAATCTTGAAAGTAGCCAGAAGAAATTTAGAATTTAAACGAGATCACACAGTGAACACGTATATCACATATATTATGATGTCAACATCAAATTTACAACTTGACATATATCAACAAATCAAAACCAGCATAAGTCGACAATTACACATGATGTATTTGCATAATTCATTAAAGAAATCATGACAAAGATAAATACTGCAGAAAAGGTGAAAAGATCAAACGATATCATAAATACATTCGCATGGCATAAATACTGTAAATATATATATAAATATCACCAGTTAAAAGTGTTATAGCTACTGACAAAAAATTGTCTGAAGTCACAGGAAAAATTACAGTGATCTTGTCTCGTCCTTTTCCCAACTATCAACCCCCTTTTCCCAGTACAAACATGTCTCTTTTAAATACCTCCTATCTCACATAGAGATAGTTCTATAAAACTGGAAACTATCTAATCGAAATCTCAACCAATCTCATTAAAAATGACAAATGAAAAATGTCATTTTTAATATACATTATAATGTCTTGAAATTGGAAAAATTCAACAGATAGCACAAAATCATAAAAACAATGAAGGCACTAATGATATAGTGACACCTGGGAAACAATATTGCCAATCGATTTGTTCCCGATTATTTAGGGATCGTCCAGAAAGTAAGCGATCATCAAAATCCAAGAAAGAGCATCTACAACATTTCCTGCGATACTACACAGAAAAGAGATATAATTAAAACACACACAAAAACAAAATAAAGTAAACTATATAATGCATAAATCAATACACACCAATACCTGTAACAAGATAACTTGATTATCACTTGATCATAACTTCAAACCTGAAATGTTCTTAAGCATATATATATATATAGTAATGTGTGCGCCCAAAATATTATGGATTAAAAGGAGCATTAAACACCTGAATATTGATACCATTCGCTGGATTCATTGAATGACCTTTGAACTGCATCAGGGTAACCTGAGCATTTAATTCACGGACCCTTTCCTCATTTCTATTATTCATATGTTGCAATTTTATTACTCTATGAATTAAACTGTTCTTATGTTTTTTCAAGCGCAACACACACTTATCATATGAATCTACCTTCTCTTTTAGCTTTATGCTCTCGGCTTTTATGACATCATACTGTGTTACTATCTCTGTCAGTTCTCCCTCCATCCTATGTATCTTATCCAACAGGCAGTTTACAAATAACGGGTGAACCATTTTACCAATTCGATAAGAACCTGATAAGTTTGCTTCTACAAACTTGCCCTTAACTGGAGGATCGACCACAGGGTCAACCTGAAGATTCTTATCGGACACATGAGGACTGTTATCTGCAGGGTTCAGGATAGGCTCATGATCAATGTCATGACCATCATCAGGCAAAACAGGATTCTGTTCTTCGTCATCTAGCACAACTGTTTCAATATCAACATTTTTTCTCATGAAATTTTTAACAGCACTACCCTTAACCATACTTATTGTAAACCGACCAATGACCTTAGCATTTGGCCTTTTTCCTTCTCGATTGCAGGTATTATCATTACGTTTCGGCGTTACAGGGGATAGATTTGAAGACTTCCTCATGCGCTTGGAAGGAACAAGAGTACCGGGACTACTCACAGGAGTGGGAACTAACTCATTACAAACGCTAGGGCTTACACGGCCATTAGGGTTTGACATAGGCTTGCGTACAGGAGAAGCTAAAACTTGACAGGGATGTGGATGCCTTACACATTCTTTAGGGAAATCAAATTGACAATGATAGAAAGCCAAGAAGCCATTTGACTCAATAAACTCATCCCATGACCGGTTTTGTTTTGACAATTCCCTTTCTATTAATATCTTGACCAGGCCATGATGAAACAAACTACGACCAATGTTCTTCGGCCCCATCTTAATGGCTGAAGACATCTTAGACATACTCTGAACCAAATAGTAAGGCAAATTGATAGGAAAACCAATAAACACAGCCATCAACCGGAGATGATAGACAAAAGCAAAGGAGAGCCGACCTTCGCAGGTCACATACCTGTGAATAACATCCAAGATTGGTCACCACTCTTTCTTAAAGTATTTCTGGGACACACCGGTTCTAAACGATACATCTTGGCAGGGGTTCTTCAACATTTTCCTTGACTCAGTCACCTCCATCTACTTCTACTTGAACCATCGTTCACCTGTTAACGGAAAACCAGTAGCAAGAGCAACTGAACGCTCATCAACCCTAAACTGGAGATCAACTACCTTAACCCGAGAATCGATGAGCGACAAAGCAAATAATCTAGTCACCTCAGGGTTTGAATCCATGAACTTGCGAATGAATGGCAACCATCCCACTATTTCAACCTTAGCTAAGAGCTCAGGGTTTGAATCAAGGAGTTTCATGTCATTGGGTTCGACCATGACCACAGGAGCCATTACTGCCTATGCAAATGCACGAAACCACACACAGAAAAGGTACCACAAATCGAAACACGACAGTGAGCTGGAGAGTGAGCACTCAGGGTATAAACCGATTAGCACACATAAGCAATGGAACCTGACTCTCTGATAGAAAAAATGTGACATTAATGAACACAGACTACAACCCCGAAAACTCGGCATGGGCGAAGGAGATTTATCACGCAGAGAGGCAATCGAGTAATGGAAAGTGACGACGAAGACTCCAGATTAACTCATGTTGCCATTATTTATCTGAAGTACTTGACATACAATCACACCGTAAATGAATCGCAGGTGTTCAACACACAGGGAGCCATGACACCGAGCTTGTACTTACAATTGAATGTGATTGACAGAGTTAAGTACAAGTGTAATGATACCATATCAATTTTTCGATAAATGGATTGATTTCGGAGGTTATGACGCAGGTCAAAACGACCATAAGGATTGAACCTTGGACGTTAACACACACACCTTATTGTATAATGATATTATCCATTCGAAAATGGCGAATATATTACATGAAGCACGTGACATAAACCATCGTATCAACCCCAACCCTTTACATGCAATAATATAAGTTAAGACATGAAGCATATTACATAAGGTCGGGATTTAATATTTGTGCTTGGACTATGCAGGATTCGAAGGTTTAAAGGATGAACTTTAGATAGGGCAAGCCTTCATGTAATACTTAGCCTTTCGAATTATAGCACTTAGCCCAATTTTGCAACAACATCAATAAACATACCAGTTACTGAATGCTCAAACAAGGCTCATGGTGAAAAGCATAAAAACCAAAGCTTATCCATTAATTCAAAAGGAAAACCTATTGAAAATAATGATTTCAATATAGTAACTTTTGTCCATTAACCATAGTTCACAAAGTTTGTAAAAAACATGGAATTTCACTGATTCAATAGCTCACGGAACTTTACCATTTCAGTAGCTGGCGATTCATTAGATTTACTAAAATAAATTCGAACATTTCATCAAAACAAAATGAGATTTTGTTTGATGAAATATGTTTTTTAATGCTGTTGAGTAAGGGCACAACAGATGGTGACTGAGTGGGCGAAACAGTTATCTCTGTATCTCGACCTGAAACCATGCAATCAAAAAAATTAGATCCTTCATGTATACCATTATACAGACATCAGTATTTTCACATCTTAAACAGATTCAGGAATTTCACATCTCTAGAAAATTACCAGAAATTTACACCTTCAATTATTTATTTGATAAAAGTTAAGTCTCTCACAAACATAAGCCCAAACGAAGTAAAATAGTAAATGGCTTGGTTTTGAAAAATAAAATCCCAATACCACAAGCATAGCCCTGCTGCCAGTAGGCATCCATAGCCTCGACAGGGTTACTTCAAAGCCCAAAGAAAGCCAGTATCCCATCTGCTAGTTATAGATATACAATTCTGCTTAGGCTGAAATGTTACCATCATTTTTTTTTTATATATATTTCTGAAGGCCATGGTTCTGGCTTGGTAACCAGATGGTAACCATGTCAGTCACTAGTCTGCGCTACAATAAATAAATCGGCTCGTGATGAGACCTTTTATCCCTTAGTGTTTTTTCCAAGGGCCATTGTCCAGGCTTGGTGATCGGAAACGATAATGTTACTGAATGCAAACCTATGATCCTGAACAGACCGACTCGTTATGAGACCCTCTGTCCTTCAGATTATTTTGAAATATTCAAATCCAACCATGGCAAGAATGTAGTTATATTTAATCTGCAATGAGATTATCTTAGCATATGGGGAGGCAAGTCTGATTCTCTTTATGAGAAAGGATGGCGTAAAAGACTTAAATAGATAACCTTGCCAAGTACTGCCCTAATCCTTTTGGAAAAATATTTGCAGAGACTTGTTGAGGTCTGGAAATTCGCAGGCAACAACAGAAAGGGATTCTCCCAAATCAATGTTCCCAACTAGCTCGTTGATTGTTTGGTATAGGGAATCCATCCGGTTTTGCGGTCCGGCTACCGTAGGTCAAACAACAAACAAAGGTTTTACCGGTTGCGGGCCGGTCCACCGGAATTTGTGTTTTAACTTAAGAGTGATATGCAAGCATCTAACTAATCATGTAGGGTGGTGAAGGATGCAAGGAGCATTCACAATGTGATGCGCAGGTTCTTACCTCTCATCTTAGGCTCACCAACATCTGAATCACACGTGCAGCAATGAGATGAGCTAACTACCTATCTATCTACCTATCTATCCCCGGGGAGCCAACTTGTAATTAATATATGAGTAATGGATGTGCACACATGATAAAAGCAATTACAGATAGCTGACATTTACTTTTACAATCATGAACAATGAGAGATATTTCAACAACCAGATAGCTAATTGTTTTATAAACAACATACATTACTCATAGTGGTCATTTCATAAAATAAATCAGAAATCATTTAAACAAAGACATAGGTCATAGAGTTAGAACGATCTCATGATTCATGGACACAATGCTGAAAAAACAAAATAGTTCATCTTTCGACTATACATGGAAAAACATTTGAAATCCCACCGATCTTTCTCCAACAGGCAAACTGTAATTTTTTATTGCAAAAGGAAATAGTTCTTATTACAATATGTCTTCACCAGTCTTACTGGGGAAAAAGTCCTTCTTTCTTCTACATCCTCTATATTTATATAAAAAGAGTGAAATGGTTGGGCTGCCGAAAGTAACCTTTGGGCTTCCCAACCTTTCATTTTCCCAACGTTTACTTTTCCAAACGCCTTTACAAAATTTCCGCAAAAATACAAAAGATGCTTAATCCCTCATGAGGAGGGTCCCGCCTGAGTATCTAAAAACTTTTTCCACGCCGAAGCTTCAGCAGCAATACTTTCAAAGGCGCAGGGTTCCAAGAACTGAATGTTGATTTCAAATTTTGCAACTTGGTTCATTATGGCCTCTATCCTTGCTGGGCTTAAACGAAGCTGATCTTCCAAAAATTGTACACTAATGGTTGGGTGGCCAACTTCATTCTTCAAAACTAGGTCATCAATGGCCTTTATTTGTTGCATTCTAGCCTTTGCATCCTGATATCTACTCTGCAATATTTCTATAAAGATTTTATGGTCTGGGAACTCATCAAGCTTATGCTCAGCTTCTATCTGACACCGGTTGTATGTATTAAGGAGCCTCCTGAAGTATTCTTAGCATGCTCCTTCCGTCCTTTTGACGGCCTTCTTGAAGTCTTCAGTTGTGCTGACAGCGAACTCTACTGGGTCATGATCTCTTTTGAGGGCTTGATGGTCTTTGGCTGGTAGCTCTGCTGGAGTCTCTGCATTATTTTCTAGCCTTTCCATTCTGGCATTCAAGACCTCAAGAACATCCTGGGATCTGTCGATGAAGTAAGAGGAGGTTTCCATAATCTACCCTAACTGGCTATCGATCTGAAGGACTTTACACCTTTCCTCCTCTAGAGCAGTTTGTAGCTGGAGAATTTTAGCTTTCTGAGCCAAGATATGTTCTTTGAGTGGCTGGAGATCAACTTGTTGTTCCCTTTCTCCCTCCAAAGCAGTGGTCAGAGAGGTAATCTGCTCTTGATGCTCCTTTCTCAGTTTTTGGGTGTGCACATCATTGGCCTGCAAGAGGATCTTTTGCTGCTCTTCTAGTTCCTCCACCTTTTGTAGCAACTACTCCTTCTCCTTCTTCAACTCTTGATCTTCTGCTTGCACTTGTTTAAGGCATTCTTGTGTAGTCTCCTGAGCCTGTCTCTCTTCCTGTAGGGCCTCTAGTTCAGCTTCAGCAGTATTCATCTCCCTCTGTAAGTGTTCAAATTTCCGCTTCAACTTGTTTCCTTCCTCTCTTTCTTTCTTCAGGGTCTCTTTCAGCTAAGCAGAGGATTTCTTATATGACTCCAGTTCAGTCATCACCTTTTCTATTGTATCCTATGAGGCATGTAGTATTGCAGTCCCGGCCCTTCGGGTAAGCCTTGGATCTAGGTCTGTTTCTAGCATAACAACCGTATCTGTTATCATTTTTCCAGGCATACCTTCTGCTTTTACCTTCCTTTCAGTCCTCTTCATTATTCTCTTGGTGGCCCTATCATAATAAATAGTATTGAAGTCAGAAACTTCTTCTCCCCTTTTCTGAACAAAAGGGACCAACTTGAGTGAGGGGACCGTGGGTGTGCTGGCAGCAGGTACTTGAGAAGTCTGAAACTTGAGGTTTTCCTCCTCCTGGGTTTGCCCTGCTGCTGATTCAGAAGCTGACTGCTGCATCAACTTTATTCTTTCAGCTTCTTGCTTTTGGAGCTCTTCATCGAGCTTCCTCTTTGCTTCTTCAGCTGCTTCTTCTGTTTCTTTGGATGCCTCTTTTGTTTTCTCAGCTGCTTGTCTAGCTGCTTCTTCTGTTTCTTTGGCTGCCTCTTTTGTTTTCTCAGCTGCTTCTTGGGCAGCTTTTCTTTTCTCTTCTTCTTTCATATGCAGCCATTCTGCGGCCTCCTTTTCCAACCTCTTGGCTTCTTAATTTCACCTTTTGGCTCCTTCTTCAGCCTTTTCCTGTTCATCCCCCTTTCCACCTTTGGTGGTAATCTTTTTCTTGAATCTTCTCATCAGCATTGTCATGTTTGGTGCATTTCGGAAGATAGATTCTTCCCTATCAAAATGGTGGGTGTATTCAAAGTGAACCTTGTGTTCTTTACAATGATCCGCTACTTTCCCTTGAGTATCATTTCTTGGGAAAGGAATCTCACCAAAATGGAACTTCTCCAATTCCTCTATGAATTCAGTAGCTTGTTTAACCTTGGTGAATTTGTAGCTTCCTAGCTTGAATGGCAAAGGAGGGTAGGCAATCTTCTTATGTTCGAACAGAAAACTACCTATTCCATCTATGAATACTTGTCTGAATGCCTCTTTATGGACTATGTAATGCGTTGCATATTTAGGAAGTAGTGAAGGTGTTCTTGATCCTCCAAACATTCGGAAGTACATGCCATTTTTAGTTAAGTAATAATCCGCGTATTCTTCTATCACTTGCATGGCTTCTTCAGACATACAGTCACATTCCTTCCGAAAAATGAGTGTGTAGACTGGCATAATGAAGTGCTCACAGACCTCTCTGTAATGGCTATGGTACTGGTGAGCCCACAATTGTCTATAAGCGGCATAAACATGCATTCTTTCCCTATCCTAGATGCACCTGAGACCGGGGAAAGGCTGGTTGCACAATATGCAGTCTATCAATATTGAACTCATATAGAATTCGGACCTTTTCCGGGATTCTCTTTCCAAGGCTGCGGCCAAGTAAGACTAAAGACTGCTTGATACAAGGGTGGCCCAATTGAAGACTGTTCCTTGGGTTGCCACATGAAAAATAATGGGTATCCATTCAAGCTTAAAGAGTCTGCCATGAGCTCTCCCAAAGATCCTATTAAGCATCAGAGCTATAAATTTGTAGGGAGCCCTCAAATTCGCTGTGTCATATTCCCCTGTCACTGTATTCCTAAAATTCTTTCCATTCAACATCATTCTCTTCATGGTTTCTATCAAGTCCATTCTGAATAAAGTTGATGCAGCAGTCAGCTTCTAAAATAGCAGCACGACAGACCCACGAGGAGGAAAACCTCGAGTTTCAGACTTCTCAAGTACCTGCTTCCAGCACACCCACGGTCCAGGGCTAAATGCAGCATAGCCCTGGCCTTCAACATTTCCTATGATCATTGTGGTTGTATTTGGCCAGGGCAGAATCCATCCAATTACCTCAGATCATGGGAACAGCTCTGGTCTGCTTGCAACTTTCATGAGAGAAGATTTCTCTATGTTAGCATAGATGGATTCTTCTTCGAGACCCATGTCGGGAACCTCCCTACGGGAAATCAATCTATATATTTCACCCCATTTGTACTCGGGTTCAACACCAGAAACACATCAAGTGTCTTCATATATGTATTCGGTTTTCGTGACAACCTCTACTTTTGGCTCTTCTTCGACCGCAGGGGCCTTCTTCTTCTGCCTTTTGGACATGGTGGATTCGAATTCTTCCTACCATATATAACATTGTAACATTGAGAAATTGAAGGTGCTGACATTTATATGACAGTGTGCAACGTTTTACTTCTTCAATGTGTATTATGACAGCAATTTGTTAGAGAAATAAATGTATGCATGGATAGCCCAAAATGGCCTAACTAATCCGAACTGTTACAAACAAGGTGCAGCATTAAATGACTTTGTCTATATCTATCATAATGCAAACATATCACATATAGTAAAAATAGCAATTTACTACTGCTGTATGATATTGAACCATTCTATCAGCCACATTCAAGATAACAAGGAAAACTACATTAATAGGCCACCCAATTCTGCTTTCTATGCATTCCATGGTCCTTTCGCTGCGAGGGAAAGACAGCTACATAGGTTTTAACAGTGTCTTAGCAAAACCATACCCATGCCCCTTTGGTCAACAAGCTAAGGATATAGATAAAACTTCTCACACAGGCTGAGGTTCGACCGCGGAGCTCTACGAGGTAGCTTGAAGTACACAGGTAAAAACGGCTGGGGCTTTAAGCAGTGCGGGAAACATCAATCATAACCATGAGGTTCTCTCAATGGCGCCATGCCACCAGACCCAAAATAAAAGACATATCCCCTCCGGAAAACCACGGGTTTGACATTAAGCTCGACGAGGATGCGTAGAACCGTGTAGGTGAAAACGGCTAGGGCTTAAAAACTGGTAATGCACCATGGGATAAAACAGCCCCAAAAAACCCTTAGAGCAGTCCGTGGTAGATCTACCTCATACCTATCACAACTGTGAAGGGTGGTTTGGCGTAGACAGCATAACAGCCGTCTGCACCGAAACCCCTCAATCCCTATGCGCAGGGTAGCAAAAGTGAACGGTGGCGGAAAAAACAACGCTGCTGTAGAGGTTAAATTGCACCCCCCCACGGTCAAAAAGATGAAATCTCCACTTATATAGGCCTATAACCTAGTTGGACGAGGAAAGAAACCGGGAAAACCAAAACCACTGTAGAAAACAACTAACAGTTTAAATGTAACAGGAAAACGATGAAAAACCTACCTAGTAACCCGACGAATATGGCGAGTCAATGACAGTCGGGCTTCTACCTTTGCCACCTGGATGCTGGTACACCGACAGCAGGGACCTTCACTACCTCAAGAAAATGACAGCTCGACGGCAACAATGCTTGGCAGCGAAAAATAACAATAGAAAAACAAAACGCTGTCCCTGTATATATATATATATATATATATATATATATATATATATATATTTGATCACATGTGTGAAAACATATCATCCATTGGAAAGCTTTCGCATTGGAGGTTGGAAGTAATCTGCCTTCTGCAACGGCGGACGGCCAAAACGTATACCCAGCCATGGATACACGCATGGAAAGAAAAGAATCATAAGATCGGACGTCAGAAGGTTTAGGAATCGGAAGCTGAAAGCTTACTTTGCTCCGCAATGATGAAAAACTGAACCAAGAATCCATCCGCAACTACGGGGACAACCAGGAGCAAAACTGCATCCAAAGACAACTATGGACATATCGGCAAGATTGGCGTTTCCACCATCCGCAACGGCGGAAAAGAAAAGACCTCGGGTAAGCGACTGAAGGCTGACGCGTCGGCTGGAGGATCGCTTTGCACATCGGGCGTTAAACCCTTTTGAGAGCTGAAATGGTGGAAGAAAAAAATCTGAAAACTTTCAAAAGGCATCCGACGTGAAAAACAAAGAAATCGAAAAAATAAACAAATTCAAATCGAAAACCCATCCGCAACGATGGAAGAAATGTTCATAAAAGCTTTCGATACCAAAAAGCGCCTGTCGTGGACAACTCAACGGGTCGAAAGTCGGAAGGATTTCCTCCCGCAAAACAACAATCCATCCGCAACTGCTGAAAACGAAAGCTAAGATCCACCCGCAATGGTAGAAAAACAAAACAAAACATCTTCTGATTTCAGCATGTTTTCAAATGCGTTTAAGGGCAGTGATAGAACCTGATCAAAAGTGGATTATTTAAGGCATCAGAGGAGAAAATAAAAACAAGGGGTAGCTCAATCCAAACATAAGCAAAGTCTTCCTAAAATTTCTTAGACCAATTCAAGAATAAAACCCAACTGATTCAAGCAAAGGAGGGTCCTAAATTTTTTTAGAATTTTGGGAAATTGTTGCAGCTGCAACAATTGGCGACTACCTGGTGAACCCCAAGTCTCTGAATTAACTCCTTCCCAGTGCAAGACTGTCTGAATAAAAATGAAATCTTCTAGACACTTGTATTCCTGAGCAAGCCAAATAATGCATTTGAATTATTTAAAGAAGTCCATTCTCTTGGGAGATGGTAACATCAGAAGTGTTTCAAGTCTGAATAACCCTTTTGAGGCCAAATAAATGAGGTTTATTTTACCTGCCTTTAAGTAGCTTCAGGCCTAGACAGCACAGGATTGTAACAGATAGTAACAACATTATCCTTTTGTTCCTCATTCCCATGCCAACTGCACTTTTGTGCCTTTTGCACTTTCATTCTTTAGATAGGAGCCCCCTTGCATGCCTTTCTTATTGAATTTTAATCCAGGATCCTCTATCCCATAATGTCTTTTTGTGTGAATAGTGTACTTCATATTTCAGTTCACGGATGGAGATGTTCTTTTGGCAATTTTGAGATTCATGCTTGTCAAGCTTTGCTTTGATATGTCTTATTTATTTCAGGAGTTTTTACTCTTAATAGCTTTTATCTTTTTCTGAAATTATGGCATGGGATCATTTATATATGATATATTGTTTACCCTACTTCCTTTCCGTGGGTCCTCTGCTGTCAGCCCCTTGGACATTTAAGTTGTGAAATGGATGGAGCCTCGAAATAGTATTCCAGACATCTTTTACTTCTGAGTTATTTACAGGGGTTAAGTAAGACTTCAATGAATGCATTGCCAGCTAGGAACACGGCTACTAGAAGACATTCCATACTTTAAAGCAGTCTTTCACTCAAGATTTTAGTTAATAAAGAACCCTGATGTTTGCATTGCAACCAAAAGTTTGCCTCTTTATTCAAAATCAAAAGAAATGCTAGCAAAGCAATAAAGGAAAACAACAGCAAAGCAAATAATCAAAAGAAAGAACAACATCAAAGCATTAAAGCAAGAAAATAGCACCTAGCATTAAGTAAACAAAACAATTTATTTATGTACAAGAAAGAAGAAAAGAAAATTCTTACCCACTCCTGAAAATATTTTGAATCTAGAGAGCTAAAGAGTGGGCTGGAATTAGACATGAGTTATCTAACCATGGTCTAACTGTGTTGTTTTTGAAATGGAACCCATATCTAAAACTTTGCAGTCACTACATTTGGCCTGAGGGAGTTGAAGGAGCTCAGGCTGAGTGTCAATCATATGACCGGCCTTTCTCAAGGTATGATGTCTTAGCTTAAGCTCAGTCAGATAGTTTCCTAGGACAGAATCAGCAGACTCATTACCTTCTCCTAGCTTAGTGACAGTATACTTCATGTATGGTTCTCTCAGAATTTTTATCTGATTTGGGGTACCCTTGAGAGGTAGCAACAAATGAGACCAATCTGAAGCAAAATAGCCTTTCATCCTGGCAGATCAATCTCAATTGAGAATAATCCCATATCCACTTGGTATGTCAGCCACTGTAATGTCAATAAATTGACATATCTTGTTGTTTGCAGACAGGCGAATGAGGACATTCTTCATTTTTCCCACTACATTGACACAGGTGCTATCTAATTGCGATACTTCACCAATTGTGGGCTCTGGTTGTCCATTAATTTTATTTCAAATATCCAGTGGCATAACATTAACTGCTGATCCAGAATCCACCAAGAAATTATGCACCTTATGATTCAGCATTTCTAGGGTCATGAGGAAAGGTGGTGTGACAGGTATTTCTTCCCAACCAGGCTCTATGTCTTCTTCTCCTGGGAGGTTTTGAGCCGGTATATCCTCTTCAAGATCCTCAGTCTCTTTATTGCTTTCCTCATTAACACTTATCTGTTCTTCTACAGGTTTAACAGGTTCACATATTTGTTTGATCTCCTAGTTGACAGTAGTTACTTTAAATGTTTTGTCTTCCATATTCACTCTAACCTATTCCTTGGCTTTCTCCTGCAAATTGTCAATCTTTGAACTTATTACCTTGTCTTAAATTGTCAAGCCCATGCCTTTCGTTTCTGTGGATGTGCATTCAGATTGAGGGGTATTCTCTTCAGTGTCAAACAGTGAAATACCATTCCATGAGAACATAGTATCATCTTCTATTTTTCTTATGATCTATTTCTCCTTTCCCTCCTTGCCACCGTCCCTAGTCAATTTAGGATCCAACAACTTATTCATCACTAATGTCATTGAATGTAACCATTGAGGACACTTCTTCTCAGAGTGGGGTTGTTGGTGAAACGTACAGAAATCATCCCCTCCTAGTTCTGTTATGTTTATAGATGCCAAATTTGGTGGAGGGATTTGCCATTGGTTGTTATCCTCTCTTTTTGGATTGTAGGGCTTATAGGTTTTCTGAAAGTCCCTTTTCTTTTCCATATCTATTATTCGGTTGGATAGTTTCTGAAGAATTTTCATCATTTCTTGATAATCATGTGATTGATCTTCTCTAGGTTTAGCCAGCAGTGAGGCTCTTCTCACGGTAGTCTTCTCTTCAAGTAGATTAGGATAAGCCTCTACACTCTCACTTTCAGCCTCTACCTTTTTAGCCTCTTCATAAGTTTCTACCAATGTAGGCTTGACTTTCATCTTAGCAAACTTGGCCAGCTCAGGTCCTAGGGCTGAGGTATAATACTCAATTAAAACTTTGTCCAAGGGTCTATCAGTTTCCAAGAAGTTATTTAAATACATTGAAAATCTTTGAGTGAAAACATGTACCTTTTCATTCTTTTCTTTTCTTAACAGGCCAAGACCTTTCATCAACGAGGCATGCGTCTTCTGAGCTGTGTATTTACTTCTGAAAAACCTTTCAAAGGTGTCCCAATTAGGAATGGAGTTTGTAGGTAGACTAAAATACCGAGATGCTGCTGCTCCCTTTAGGGTGTGTGGGAACAGCCTACAGACCACATCTACATACTCCCCAGCCCTTAGCCCTTCTAATGCTAGGTATGAGCTTTGAAGGTGATCGTCTATAGCAATTCTTTCCTCAGGGTCAAACTTAGGCAAGAGCTTGTCAAAGGCTTGAGGTAGGTTATGCAGAGGAGGTGTTAGGTTCAGAGGTGACCTAGCTCTCCATGCCGGCAAAGGGTTGAGTTGATTACCCACCATGAGCCAAGGTAAACGAATAAGACACTGGGTAAAATAGTCCTTCAAGGATAGCACCGGAATCTGTAAATAATTGGGTTAGGTTGAAAGTTTCTAAAACATCTGCTGGTAGGGTAATCTTGGGAAAATGAGTTTCCACGGCCAGCCATGCACTGGCGGCCCTCCTTCTAGCGCCATAACTGTTGAGGCCTAGAAATTCGCAGGCAACAACAGAAAGGGATTCTCCCCAATCAACGTTCCCAACTACCCCGTTGACTATTTGGTATAGGGAATCCGTCCGGTTTTGCGGTCCGGCTACCGTAGGTCAAACAACAAACAAAGGTTTTACCGGTTGCGGCCCGGTCCACCGGAATTTGTTTTTTAACTTAAGAATGATATGCAAGCATATAACTAATCATGTAGGGTGGTGAAGGATGCAAGGAGCATTCACAATGTGATGTGCAGGTTCTTACCTCTCATCTTAGGCTCACCACCATCTGAATCACACGTGCAGCAATGAGATGAGATAATTACCTATCTATCAACCTATCTATCCCTGGGGAGCCAACTTGTAATTAAGATATGAGTAATGTGGATGTGCACACATGTTAAAAGCAATTACAGATAGCTGACATTTAATTTTACAAGCATGAACAATGAGAGATATTTCAACAATCAGATAGCTAATTGTTTTATAAACAACATACATTACTCATGGTGATCATTTCATAAAATAAATCAGAAATCATTTAAACAAATACATAGGTCATAGAGTTAGAACGATCTCATGATTCATGGACACAATGCTGAAAAAACAAAATAGTTCATCTTTCGACTATCCATGGCAAAACATTTGAAATCCCACTGATCTTTCTCCAACAGGAAAACTGTAATTTTTTATTGCAAAAGAAAATAGTTCTTGTTACAATATGTCTTCACCAGTCTTACTCGGAAAAAATTCCTTCTTTCTTCTACATCCTCTATATTTATATAAAAAGAGTGAAATGGTTGGGCTGCCCAAAGTAACCTTTGGGCTTCCCAACCTTTCATTTTCCCAACGTTTACTTTTCCAAACGTCTTTACAAAATTTTAGCAAAAATACAAAAGATGCTCAATCCCTCATGAGGAGGGTCCCGCCTAAGTATCTAAAAACGTTTTCCACGCTGAAGCTTGAGGAATAATACTTTCAAAGACGCAGGGTTCCAAGAACTGAATGTTGATTTCAAATTTTGTAACTTGGTTCATTATGGCCTCTATCCTTGCTAGGCTTAAACGAAACTGATCTTCCAAAAATTGTACACTAATGGCTAGGTGGCCGACTTCATTCTTCAAAACTAGGTCATCAATGGCCTTGATTTGTTGCGTTTTGGCCTCTGCATCCTGATATCTACTCTGCAATATTTCTATAAAGGTTTTATGGTCTGGGAACTCATCAAGCTTATGCTCAGCTTCTGTCTAACACCGATTGTATGTATTAAGGAGCCTCCTGAAGTATTCTGAGCATGCTCCCTGTGTCCTTTTGACATCCTTCTTGAAGTCTTCAGTTGTGCTGACAGCGAACTCTACTAGGTCATGATCTCTTTTGAGGGCTTGATGGTCTTTTGTTGGTAGCTCTGTTGGAGTCTCTGCATTATTTTCCAGCCTTGCCATTCTGGCATTCAAGACCTCAAGAACATCTTGGGATCTCTCGACGAAGTAAGAGGAGGTTTCCATAATCTCCCCTAATCGGCTATCGATCTGAAGGACTTTACACCTTTCCTCCTCTAGAGAAGTTTGTAGCAGGAGCATTTTAGCTTTCTGAGCCAAGATATGTTCTTTGAGTGGCCGGAGATCGACTTGTTGTTCCCTTGCTCCCTCCAGAGCAGTGGTCAGAGAGGTAATCTACTCTTGATGCTCCTTTCTCAGTTTTTGGGTGTGCACATCATTGGCCTGCAAGAGGATCTTTTGCTGCTCTTCTATTTCCTCCAACTTTTGCAGCAACTGCTCCTTCTCCTTCTTCACCTCTTGATCTTCTGCTTGCACTTGTTCAAGGCATTCTTATGTAGTCTCCTGAGCCCGTCTCTCTTCCTGTACAGCCTGCAGTTCAGCTTCAGCAGTCTTCATCTCCCTCTGTAAGTGTTCAAATTTCGGCTTCAACTTATTTCCTTCCTCTGTTTCTTTCTTCAGGGTCTCTTTCAGCTAAGCAGAGGATTTCTTATATGACTCCAGTTCAGTCATCACCTTGTCTATGTTATCCTCTGAGGCATGTAGTATTGCAGTCCTGGCCCTCAGGGTAAGCCTTGGATCTAGGTCTGTTCCTAGCATAACAGTCGTATCTGTTATCATTTTGCCAGGCATACCTTCTGCTTCTACCTTCCTTTCGGTCCTCTTCATTATTCTCTTGGTGGCCCTATCATAATAAACAGTATTGAAGTTAGGGACTTCTTCTCCCCTTTTCTGAACAAAAGGGACCAACTTGAATGAGGGGACCGTGGGTGTGCTGGCAGCAGGTACTTGAGAAGTCTGAACCTCGGGGTTTTCCTCGTCCTGGGTCTGCCTTGCTGCTGTTTCAGAAGCTGACTGCTGCATCAACTTTATTCTTTCAGCTTCTTGCTTTTGGAGCTCTTCATCGAGCTTCCTCTTTGCTTCTTCAGCTACTTGTCTAGCTGCTTCTTCTGTTTCTTTGGATGCCTCTTTTGTTTTCTCAGCTGCTTGTCTAGCTGCTTCTTCTGTTTCTTTGGCTACCTCTTTTGTTTTCTTAGCTACTTCTTGGGCATCTTTTCTTTTCTCTTCTTCTTTCATATGCAGCCATTCTGTAGCCTCCTTTTCCAACCTTTGGGCTTCTTCATTTCTCCTTTTGGCTCCTTATTTAGCCTTTGCTTGTTCATCCCCCTTTCCACCTTTGGTGGTAATCTTTTTCTTGAATATTCTCATCAGCATTGTCATGTTTTGGGCATTTTGGAAGACAGATTCTTCCCTATCAAAACAGTGGGTGTATTCAAAGTGAACCATGTGTTCTTTACAATGCCTCGCTACTTTCCCTTGAGTATCATTTCTCCGGAAAGGAATCTCACCAAAATGGAACTTCTCCAATTCTTCTATGAATTTAGTAGCTTGTTTAACCTTGGTGAATTTGTAGCTTCCTAGCTTGAATGGAAAAGGAGGGTAGGTAGTCTTCTTATGTTCGAATAGAAAACTACCTATTCCATCTATGAATACTTGTCTGACTGCCTCTTTATGGACTATGTAATCCATTGCATATTTAGGCAGTAGTGAAGGTGTTCTTGATCCTCCAAACATTCGGAAGTACATGTCATTTTCAGTTAAGTAATAATCCGCGTATTCTTCTATCACTTGCATGGCTTCTTCAGACATACAGTCACATTCCTTCCGGAAAATGAGTGTGTAGAGTGGCATAATGAAGTGCTCACAGACCTCTCTGTAATGGCTATGGTACTGGTGAGCCCACAATGGTCTATAAGCGGCATAAACAGGCATTCTTTCCCTGTCCCAGATGCACCTGAGACCGGGGAAAGGCTGGTTGCACAATATGCAGTCTATCAATATTGAACTCATATAGAATTTGGACCTTTTCAGGGATTCTCCTTCCAAGGCTGCGGCCAAGCAAGACGAAATACTGCTTGATACAAGGCTGGCCCAATTGAAGACTGTTCCTTGGGTTTCCACATGAAAAATAATGGGTATCCATTCAAGCTTGAAGAGTCTGCCATGAGCTCTCCCAAAGATCCTATTAAGCATCAGAGATATAAATCTGTAGGGAGCCCTCAAATTCGCTGTATCATATTCCCCGGTCACTCTATTCATGAAATTCTTTCTAGTCAACATCATTCTCTTCATGGTTTCTATCAAGTCCATTCTGATGTTATCCAGCCAATCATTAGATAGAAAGATTTGAGGTTCTGGCAGGTGATAAGCCAACGCCACATATCCAGGGCTAAATGCAGCATAGCCCTCGCCTTCAACATTGCCTATGATCATTGTGGTTGTATTTTCCCGGGGTAGAATCCAGCCAATTACCTCAGAGCATGGGAACAACTCTGGTCTGGTGGCAACTTTCATGAGAGAAGATTTCTCTATGTTAGCATAGATGGATTCTTCTTTGAGACCCATGTCGGGAACCTCCCTACGAGAAATCAATCTATATATTTCACCCCATTTGTACTCGGGTTCAACACCAGAAACACATTCAGTGTCTTCATATATGTATTCAGTTTTCGTGACAACCTCTACTTTTGGCCCTTCTTCGACCGTAGGGGCCTTCTTCTTCTGCCTTTCGGACATGGTGGATTCAAATTCTTCCTGCCATATATAACATTGTAACATTGAGAAATTGAAGGTGTTGACATTTATATGACAGTGTGCAGCGTTTTACTTCTTCAATGTGTATTATGACAGCAATTTGTTAGAGAAATAAATGTATGCATGGATAGCCCAAAATGGCCTAACTAATCCGAACTGTTACAAACAAGGTGCAGCATTAAATGACTTTGTCTATATCTATCATAATGCAAACATATCACATATAGTAAAAATAGCAATTTACTACTGCTGTATGATATTGAACCATTCTATCAACCACATTCAAGATGACAAGGAAAACTACATTAATAGGCCACCCAATTCTGCTTTCTATGCATTCCATGGTCCTTTTGCTGTGAGGGAAAGATAGCTACACAGGTTTTAACGGCGTCTTAGCAAAACCATACCCATGCCCCTTTGGTCAACAAGATAAGGATATAGATAAAACTTCTCACACAGGCTGAGGTTCGACCGCGGAGCTCTACGGGGTAGCTTGAAGTACACAGGTAAAAACGGCTGGGGCTTTAAGCAGTGTGGGAAACATCAATCGTAACCATGAGTTTCTCTCAATGGTGCCACGCCTCCACACCCAAAATAAAATACATATCCCCTCCGGCAAACCACGGGTTCGACATTAAGCTCGACGAGGATGCACAGAACCTCGTAGGTGAAAACGGATAGGGCTTAAAAACCGGTAACGCACCATGGGATAAAACAACCCCAAAAAACCCTTAGAGCAGTCTGTGGTAGATCTACCTCATACCTATCACAACTGTGAAGGGCGGTTTGGTGCAAACGGCGTAACGACCGTTTGCGCCGAAACCCCTCAATCCCTATGCGCAGGGTAGCAAAGTGAATGGTGGCGGAAAAAACAACGCTACTGCAGAGGTTAAATTGCCCCCCCCCATGGTCAAAAAGATGAAATGTCCACTTATATAGGCATATAACCTAGCTAGACGAGGAAAGCAACCGGGAAAACCAAAACCACCGTAGAAAACCACTAACAGTTTAAACGTAACGGTAAAATGACAAAAAACCTACTTGGTAACCCGGCGAATATGGTGAGTTGATGACGGTCGGGGTTGTACCTTTTCCACTTGGATGCTGGTACACTGATAGTGGGGACCTTCACTACCTCAAGAAAACGACAGCTCGACGACGACAGTGCTTGGCAACGAAAAATAACAATAGAAAAACAAAACGCCGTCCCCGTATATATATATATATATATATATATATATATATATATATATATATATATATATGATCACACGTGTGAAAACATATCGGCCATCGGAAAGCTTTCGCATCGGAGGTCAGAAGTAATCTACCTTCTGCAACGACGGACGACCAAAACGTATACCCAGCCGTGGATACACGCATGGAAAGAAAAGAATCATAAGATTGGATGTCGGAAGGTTTAGGAATCAGAAGCTGAAAGCTTACTTTGCTCCACAACGATGGAAGACTGAACCAAGAATCCATCCGCAACTGCGGGGACAATCGGGAGCAAAACTGCATCCAAAGACAACTATGGACATATCGGCAAGATTGGCGTTTCCGCCATCCGCAACGGCGGAAAAGAAAAGACCTCGAGTAAGCGACTAAAGGATGACACGTCGGCTGGTGGATCACTTTGCACATTGAGCGTTAAACCCTTTTGAGAGCCGCAACGACGGAAGAAAAAAATATGAAAACTTCCAAAAGGCATCCGACGTGAAAAACAAAGAAATCGAAAAAATAAACGAATTCAAATTGAAAACCCATCCGCAACGGTGGAAGAAATGTTAATAAAAGCTTTCTATACCAAAAACCGCCCATCGTGGACAACTCAACGGGTTGAAAGTCGGAAGGCTTTCCTCCCGCAAAACAACAATCCATCCGCAACTGTGGAAAACCAAAGCTAAGATCCACCCGCAACGGTAGAAAAAAAAAACAAAACATCTTCTGATTTCAGCATGTTTTCAAATGTGTTTAAGGGCAGTGATAGAACCTGATCAAAAGTGGATTATTTAAGGCGTCAGAGGAGAAAATAAAAACAAGGGGCAGCTCAATCCAAACATAAGCAAAGTCTTCCTGAAAGTTCTTAGACCAATTCAAGAATAAAACCCAACTGATTCAAGCAAAGGAGGGTCCTAAATTTTTTTAGAATTTTGGGAAATTGTTGTAGCTGCAACAAGACTCATATTATTAATTTATATTAACATGATTTAAGAATTTCTGGTAAAATCTAGAAAGATGAAAATCCATTCACTGTTCAAGACGTAAAACAGTGTGACAATTTTCAAGATAGTAAGATCTTCATGCATGATTTGTAGATCAATCATAGAGCTTGATAAAAAGTCATCAGTTTGAAGTTTGATAAATTGATCAGACTGAAAAATATGCAAATAAAACAACAAATGAATCAGAAAAAATATCCAAAGCAAACAAGTCAAATAGACTCACTAATAAATTCCACAAACCAAGCACACCACACAAGGTATATACAGGATAATCCCTTGAGGGGGATTAGCAGAAATATTTCTTAATCAGGTGACCATTCACCGGAAGGTTTTCGATGTCACCCTCTAGTGTCTGCAACTTGAAAGTGATAGGACCAAGTTTTTCTGTAATAATAAATGGTCCCAGCCACAGGCATTGGGACTTAGTGTGTTTTCCTTTTTCTTCGTGCTCCTTGTCCCATTTCAGAACTAGGTCACCTACTTCCAAATCCCTACTGGCTGATTTTCTGTGATCAAACCAGTGTTTCACGGTCTATTGGTGTTTGTCAAATTTTTTTCTAGCCAACTCTCTATCTTCCTCCAGTTTAAGCAAGGTATTAATTTGATGTTCCATGGCAGAACATGCTGTCTCCTGTACTAACTGGGAGAGCTGTAAAGAGGGTAAAAATAAATGAGGAGGCAAGATGGCTTCTTTACCATATACCAGAAAAAAGGGAGAATTTCCTATGGCAGCTTTGGGAGTCACTCTGTCAGCCCACAAGGCATTCGATAAGGCGTTGTGCCAATTTCTATGATGATTAACTACCGTGCGTTTCAGAATTTTGATTAAATTTTTATTGGAAGATTCAGCTAATCTGTTACCCTGAGGATAATAATTAGATGAATATTTTAACTTTATGCCCTTTTCCAATGCATATTCCGTTAACTTTACAGAAGAAAAAATAGGTTGCATTGTCAAAAATAAAAAATTCGGGAACACCAAATCTGGTGATAATAAAAGATTCAAGGAATAATATCACCTGTTCTGAGTTAACCAATCGCAAGGGGATGGCCTAAACCCATCTAGTGAAATAATATGTGGCTGTCAAAATGTATTTGTGCTACTGTGAAGAAGCTGGTGTGATTGGACCAACAATGTCCAGACCCCATTGTTGAAATGGGACTTCAATAATAACCGGCTGGAGGGGTAAGGCTGCTTTCTTAAGTCTGCCTCATGCTCTCTGACACTCCTGACACTTCCTAGCAAAGGAAAATGCATCTTTGAACAATGAAGGCCAGTAATATCCAGCTTTGAGTACTTTGTGTGCAGTGGTTTCCCCACCAAAGTGTCACCTGGCCGGTCCTGCATGTAATTGAGACAACACATTATCAGCTTCATTTCTTTCTAAACAACGAAGGAGAACTCCTTCGAAATTCCTTTTAAACAAAATGTTATCAGTCAGCTGATAAGGGGCAGATTTCAATCTCAAAGCTCTCTTGCTACGTAAATCCAAATGTTCAGGGGCATTTCCATGCAATAGAAAAAATTTAATATCATGATACCAGGGATCAGAGGGGGTTGAGATTGGACAAACTTCCCTTTCGAAAAGAAAATGTTCATCAAAGAAGTGTAGATCAGATTCAGAAATGTCTGAAGATCTAGCTGCCAACTTACAGAGTTCTTGTCTCCTGACAATCTTTAAAGGCTTTATTTCCAGGTCATATTCCTGAAGTGCTGTGACCCAATGGGCTCGCTTTTCACCCAGATCATTTTGTACCAAAATATTTCCGACTGTGGAATATGGCACAACAACCTTGGTATGGGACTTCAGCAAATAAGGCCGGAAATGTTTCACTGACTTAAAAACAACAAATGCTTGTTTGTCCACTTCTGGGTAATTCAGCTCTGCACCATTCAAACCAGAGCTTGTAAAAGCTATGGGAGCCTCATTGTTTTCCTGATTTTTCTGCATTAAAACAGTAGCATATGAAGAATCATAAGCAAAAGTGTGCAAAATAAACGGTTTAGAGAAATCTGGGCTTGTTAAGGTAGGAGCTTCAGCAATAGCTTTTAAGATATCATGAAAATATTGCTTCTCTTCAGCAGACCATTTAAATTCAGCATCTTTCTTAATCATTTTCTGAGGAGGTCAGACAATTTCAGTGAACCCAGGAATAAACCTGGAGACGAAATTTATCTTTCCTAAAAATGACTGCATGGTCTTCTTTGAGTGAGGCATCAAAATTTTTGCTATAGCCTGGGTACGTTCAGGGTCGATATTGATACCTTGTTTAGAAACTACAAAACCTAGCAACTTACCTTCCGTGACCGCAAAGATGGATTTCTTGGGATTCAGGGAGATCCCATATTTCCTGTAATGCTCAAACACTCTCCTGAGATGTGTTGGGTGATCAGCTCTATTTTTTGAAAAGACAGTTATATCATCAAGGTAAATAACGACAAATTGACCAATCAGACCTCTGAATGCAATGTCCATTGCTCTTTGAAACGTTGCTTCGGCATTAATTAAACCAAACGGCATTTTCCTATAGGAATAAGTTCCCTAAGGGGTTCTAAAGGTTGTCTTCAATTGATCTGTTTTAGATACTAACACTTGGTTGTATCCCAAAAAACCATCTAAAAGTGAAAACATTTCAGATCCAGAAACTTGTTGTAAGATCTTCTCCATTGGAGGAATGAGATAATTTTCTTTTTTTGAAACCTTATTCAGATTTTGGAAATCAACGCATAACCGAATTTCACCATTTTTCTTTCTAACTGGGACAAGATTTGCCACCCACTATGCATGCTGCACTGGAAAAATTATTCTGGTAGTAAGGAGTTTGTTTAGCTCTTTCTTAATAGCCGGTTCTAGGCTAGGATGCATTTTCCTCAACTTCTGCTGGAAAGGTTTAGCCAGTTGTCTCATGGGAATGACATGTTGCATTATATTTGGATCAAACGTCTTAATATTGTCATAGGTCCATGCAAAAATGTCCTTAAACTCATTAAAGAGTCACATGAAGGCTATTTTTTCTTGGGGAGTACATGTACTGCCCAGATTGACACATTGAGGGTTGTGTTCAGTACCTAGATTTATGACTTTAGACTGCATAGTGGAGCTGTTGGTTTTACAGTTCCTTGCACCTTTAAATTTATCCTTTAGATCATAAAATTTTTCAAGTTTAATTACAGACCTAGGAAGGGTGCTGACCTGATTGAGAGATTCCTCAATTGAACAAGGCTTATGAATTACCGCAAAGTTGTACAGATCCTCATCATGAGTCCTTTCATCGATGGTTGCATCTTTGAAAGTGTCCTTCATGGTTAGAAAATTGATCAACTCCTCATCATGGTCATAGACTCTCCAATTGACAATGTTATCAGGTATGGAGGGTCTGAAAAGCAATTCAACAGAGAAAGAATCAGCAAGCATCCCTTCAGACAGAATTAACCTTGAAGCAACATTAGCTAACATATATGCTTCTTGATTCAAATAAGGAGGAACATAATTTATGTTAAAGGCTTCAAAAGATAGCAATAAATTCCATACCTCTGTCTGGTAATTTCTCAGATGCCCAGCAATGCAATGTATAGTATTGCGTAACTGTCTAACAATAATCTCAGAGTCTCCTAACACTACAAAAGATTTGGCTCCTAGGTCAATAGCCTTTTTCATCCCTTGAATGAGGGCTTCATATTCAACAATATTGTTGGTGCAATCAAATTCTAACCTGTAAGCAATGAAATACCTTTTTCTATGGGGATCGATTAATAAGAAACCGGCCCCAGCCCCTTCCTTTGATTTAGATCCGTCAAAGTATAGAGACCAGAGACAATTATTCAGGTCTAAATGTGTAGTGTTCAGATCTGGAATTTCTTCCAGAACCTGTGTAAAATGGAAAACTTCATATTGTTGTTCTACATCCAAGATTGATGAAGTTTCATCCTCAAGATTCCCAAAGAAAGAATCAACCATATAGTTTCCCATTATGGTATCAGTGAATAACACTGGTTCATTTGAATCATCCAATTCTGTGACCGTGTGCTTCATATAACATTCTTGGTCAATCCTGATTTTATTTGGGTGACCATTATGGGGTGTCCACAAATGCGACCAGTCTGTTGCAAAATATCCTTTCAATTTTTCAGACTAGTCTCTACTGAAGAATAAACCATACGCCTCTGGGATATCTACAACAATTATATCAATGATAAAATGGACCTGAGGGTTTGAAGATAATCTTATCAGCACTTCATTCAGCCTTCCTATTACTTTTACATTTGATTGGTCTAGCTGCACAATGCTTGTATCACGTGGCATAGGGACTGCATTAAGTTTTTTTCATACCGAATATGGCATGACGTTTTTCGAAGCCCCTGAATCTATCATACAGTTATGCACTTTACGATTGCAGATTTCAAATGTAAGCAAAAAAGGAGGAGTTGAAGAGTCTGATTTCTTACCTATGGATGAGGCATTAACTGAAGATTTTGTTGAGTTATCTTTGGTATTAGCAGAACTGTTTTGAGTGGACGTGGTTTTGCCATTTTTACTTAAAGATACCCCTTGGATCATCTTATCTCGAATCACAGGCAATTTGAGGAGTTCATAGATAGAAATGTTGGCTCTGATTTTCTTTAAATCCTCAACTAGATCATATTCTAAATCAAGAGAAGATGTAGATTTAACATTTGGAGGTTGGTTTTTTGTTTTGACAGCTGAACTGTCATCTGTAGTAGTTGTAGAAGGTCCCCCTGAGGGATGATCTTTCTTACTTCTAGTGTTGTATTGATGCTGATTGACATTTACAAATAGCCACATCTTCGTCATCAGTCGATTCCGTGGTATCCCAGAAGTGACCGATAACTTGAGGAGGTTTTTCTTCATTGTTATTATCTGTGTTTTGGGTATCTTCTGAATTCTATCCAGCAGATTGGGTTTCATTTTCAGATGATGTTTCTAGACCTGAGACTAATAATTTCAGGAAACTATTAATTTCATCAATGCTATTAGCTTCAGAGGGTGGAGTCTGTTTTGCAGCTGTATTTTGGAATGGTCTTCTGAAAGGCTGTCTAGGTGGTTCTTTATTCGGAGTACTTTCAGAAGTACCTTTCTTTAAATCAATGATTTCATTGGACAGCTTTTTAATAACTCTTTGGAGGCTGTCTAAGTCTAATGCATCTTGGCCTTTTTTCTCATGAGTTGTGGTTTTGGAGGGACTCTCAGTCTTTTTGCGAGAGGAAGATGCAGAATCAGTGTCTACCCCAGGGTTTGTCTTAATATCAGACATGTCCTTTTCAACTTTTATGGCTTCATCGAAGGTTTCAGTGAGAGTGGGTTTGGCATCTCTCCTGACAAACATAGCCATAGACACGGGTAGGGCTAATGTATAAAATTCGATAGTGACATCTTCAGCCGGCCTCGAGGTGGCAGGAATTCTATTTCTAAGAGTAAAAAACCACTGATTAAAATATTTTACTTTCTCCTTGGCTTCCATACAGATCCTGGACAACTCTAACACCAACACAGCTGGAGTCTTATCGTCTCCAAACTTGTTCATGAAAGCTAGTTCGAATTCATTCCAACTGGTAATAGAACCAGCCGTAAGTGAAAAATACCATGTCGAAGCCTTTCCCTCAAATGTATAAGGGAAAAGTCGACATACTACATCTTCATGTTCAACATCCAAGAGCTGAACTGCTAGCATAAACTTCTTGACATGGTCTTCTGCCGGCTCTTTCAGCTCGGGGTTGAACTTAGGCAACAATTTCTCAGGATGCTTGGGTAAAGGATGTTGATCGCCTCGAACAGCAACTGCATCCTAAGCTAACCATGGCATATTAGCATTAGGGTTAGGGTTTAAACCTGCCATGTTCCTTGGTGATGGAGGTGGTGACGGTGGCGTTTGAGGTGGTGATGGTGGTGTTTGAGGCGGTGATGGTGGTTGACCAGACCCTCCTAAAGCAGGTGGTCCTGAAGAAGATGAAGGTTGATTAGCACCTATTAAAGACTGTTTTATCTGAAGATCAAGGAAGACACCTAAAGGATGCTCCTGTTCTTTCGAAGCAGGCTCGGTATGATGAGTGCAGGGACGTGTGATCTATGGGAGAGGTAATTCGGTGGGTTGGCGCCTGGTGAGATTCAAATAAGCCCTTGTTAAAATCCTACGAGATTCGTTTATGGCCTGTTCGAACTGGTCAAGTTCTTTAGGTTGGTGAGCACCGCTAGAGTTGAACTGAGAGATAAGGTTTCAAATAGAGTCAATCCGTGGGGCCTCACTTAATCGTGATGACCGGAGAGTACGTGGTTGTGATGATGACTATATTGGAGGGGTGGAAGGCTGATTAATTTTGTTAAAAAGATTCTTTTCATCAGCCATTTTCTCAAGTTGGCCCTCCTTCTAGCGCCATTGTCGATGGGCCGGATTGGCACAAGTGTCAACCAAGAGACAACCCGATCCAAGAGTTTTCAAGATTCTCTTAGTCGTTAGGTAACTGTCCCTGACAGGATCAAGGCCCCGTTGCCTTTCCTAAATTACTCCCAGCTATAGAAGAGGATTTCAAAAAGGAAAACTAAAACTACTGTTTGTTAATTAGATCTACACTATACCTATGAATGTACAAATAAAACTAGATAATATGATTGCTAGTTAATTAATATATTACAAAATTGATCACTAAAAATTAATCTACTCAATCAATTAAGTTATAATACAAGAATAAATAATTAATTGAATATTAACATGCTTAATGGATTACAAAAAAAATACATTATACACACATGTACACTAATCACAAAATCAGAAAATAACCTCACAGTGGTATAAATATAAAAAAATATGATTCAATGGATTTTCAATAAAATAATTAAAAGAAAACTATTAATCTACTCTAAATCCTATCCTGATCAGGAGCGTAGAAAAACATTAACCTGGAATACAATTGCCAATAAGGCTACTGTGCTAATAATCTTGAAAGTATCCAGAAGAAATTTAGAATTTAAACAAGATCACATAGTAAACACGTATATCACATATATTATGATGTCAACATCAAATTTACAACTTGACATATATCAGCAAATCAAAACCAGCATAAGTCGACAATTACACATGATGTATTTACATAATTTATTAAAGAAATCATGACAAACATAAATACTGCAGAAAAAGTGACAAGATCAAAAGATATCATAAATACATTCCCATAGCATAAATACTGTAAATATATAAATAGATATCACCAGTTAAAAGTGCTGTAGCTGCTGACAAAAAATTGTTTGAAGTCACAGGAAAAATTACAGTGATCTTGTCTCGTCCTTTTCCCAACTATCAACCCCCTTTTCCCAGTACAAACATGTCTCTTTTAAATACCTCCTATCTCACATAGAGATAGTTTTATAAAACTGGAAACTATCTAATCGAAATCTCAACCAATCTCATTAAAAATGACAAATGAAAAATGTCATTTTTAATATACGTTATAATGTCTTGAAATTGGAAAAATTCAACAGATAACACAAAATCATAAAAACAATGAAGGCACTAATGATATAGTGACACCTGGGAAACAGTATTGCCAATCGATTTGTTCCCGATTATCTAGGGATAGTCCAGAAAGTAAGTGATCATCAAAATCCGAGAAAGAGCATCTACAACATTACCTGCGATACTACACAGAAAAGAGATATAATTAAAACACACACAAAAACAAAATAAATTAAACTATATAATGCATAAATCAATACACACCAATAGATGTTACAAAATAAGTTGATTATCACTTGATCATAACTTCAAACCTGAAATCTTCTTAAGCATATATATATACAGTAATGTGTGCGCTCAAAATATTATGGATTAACATGAGCATTAAACACCTGAATATTGACACCATTCGCCAGATTCATTGAATGACCTTTGAACTGCATCAAGGTAACCTGAGCATTTAATTCACGGACCCTTTCCTCATTTCTCTACTTCGTATGTTGCAATTTCATTACTCTACGAATTAACATCGTAACATTTTTTCAAGCGCAACACACACTTATCATTTGAATCTACCTTCTCTTTTAGCTTTATGCTCTTGGATTTTATGACATCATACTGTGTTACCATCTCTGTCAGTTCTCCCTCCATCCTATGTATCTTATCCAGCAGACAATTTACAAATAACGGGTGAACCATTTCACCAATTCGATAAGAACCTGATAAGTTTTCTTCTACAGACTTGCCCTTAACCGGAGGATCAAGCACAGGGTCAACCTGAAGATTCTTATCGGACACATGAGGACTATTATCTATAGGGTTTAGGATAGGCTCATGATCAATGTCATGACCATCATCAGGAAAAATAGGATTCTGTTCTTCGTCATCTAGCACAACTGTTTCAATATCAACATTTTTTCTCACGGAAGTTTTAACAGCACTACCCTTAACCATACTTCTTGTAAACCGACCAATGACCTTAGCATTTGGCCTTTTGCCCTCCCGATTGTAGGTATCATCATTACGTTTCGGCGTTACAGGGGATAGATTTGAAGAATTCCTCATGCGCTTGGAAGGAACAGAAGTACCGGGACTACTCACATGAGTGGGAACTGACTCATTAAAAACGCTAGGGCTTACACGGCCATTGGGGTTTGACATAGGCTCGCGTACAGGTGAATCCGAAACTTGACAGGACTATGGATGCCTTACACATTCTTCAGTGTAATCAAATTGACAATGATAGAAAGCCAAGAAGCCATTCGACTCAATAAACTCATCCCATGACCGGTTTTGTTTTGACAATTCCCTTTCTATTAATATCTTGACCAGGCTGTGATGAAACAAACTACGACCAATGTTCTTCGACCCCTTCTTAATGGCCGAAGACATCTTAGACATACTCTGAACCAAATAGTAAGGCAAATTGATAGGAAAACCAATAAACACAGCCATCAACCGGAGATGATAGACATAAGCAGAGAAGAGCCGACCTTCGCAGGTCACATACCTATGAATAACATCCAAGACTGGTCGCCACTCTTTCTTAAAGTATTTCCAGGACACATCGGTTCTAAACGATACATCTTGGTAGGGGTTCTTCAACATTTTCCTCCACTTAGTCACCTCCATCTGCTTGTACTTGAACCATCGTTCACCTGTTAACGACAAACTAGTAGCAAGAGCAACTTAACGCTCATCAACCCTAAACTGGAGATCAGCTACCTTAACCCGAGAATCGGTCAGCGACAAAGCAAATAATCTAGTCACCCCAGGGTTTGAATCTGTGAACTTGCGAATGAATGGTAACCATCCCACTGTTTCAACCTTAGCTAAGAGCTCAAGGTTTGAATCAAGGAGTTTCATGTCACTGGGTTCGACCCTGACCACAGGAGCCATTACTGCCTGTGCAAATGCATGAAACCGCACACAGAAAAGGTACCACAAATCGAAACACGACAACGAGTTGGAGAGTGAGCACTCAAGGTGTAAACCGAGTAGCACACATAAGCAATGGAACCCAACTCTCTGATAGACAAAATTTGACATGAATGAACACAGACTACAACCCCAAAAACTCGGCATGGGCGAAGGAGAATTATCACGCAGAGAGGCAATCGAGTAATGGAAAGTGACGACGAAGACTCCGGATTAACTCATGTTTCCATTATTTATCCGGAGTACTCGACATACAATCACACCGTAAATGAATCGCAGGTGTTCAACTCACAGGGAGCCACGACACCGAGCTCGTACTTACAATTGGATGTGATTGACAGAGTTAAGTACAAGTGTAATGATACCATATCAATTTTTCAGTAAGTGGATTGATTTCGGAGGTTATGAGACAGGTCGAAAAGACCATAAGGATTGAACCTTGGACGTTAATGCACACACCTTATTGCATAATGATATTATCCATTCGAAAATGGCGAATATATTACATGAAGCACATGACACAAACCATCGTATCAACCCCAACCCTTTAAATGCAATAATATAAGTTAAGACATGAAGCATATTACATAAGGTCGGGATTTAATATTTGTGCTTGGACTTTAGATAGGTTAAGCCTTCATGTAATACTTAGCCTTTCGAATTATAGCTCTTAGCCCAATTTTGCAACAACATCAATAAACATACCAGTTACTGGATGCTCAAACAAGGCTCATGGTGAAAAGCATAAAAACCAAAGCTTATCCATTAATTCAAAAGGTAAACCTATTGAAAATAATGATTTCAATAAAGTAACTTTTTTCCATTAACCATAGTTCACAAAGTTTGTAAAAAACATGGAATTTCACTGATTCAGTAGCTCACGGAACTTTACCATTTCAGTAGCTGGCGATTCATTAGATTTACTAAAAGAAATTCCAACATTTCATCAAAACAAAATGAGATTTTGTTTGATGAAATATGTTTTTTAAGGCTGTTGAGTAAGGGCACAACATCTCCTTGCTAATCCAAGTTACTCTTTTAATAGGTGTGATTTACCTCTCCGACTCAAAGTTGTTTCCTTGATTAAACCTTTTTATAAAGTGAAATCCCCTCTTTCCTAAATCCGCATGAATTTCTCTTTTATAGTAACATATATAAAATCCAAATGAAGTACAAAGTTAAACCAAACAAAACTCCCAATTGGACTAGAATTAGAGACTCATTTCAGTGGATATCCCCTTATGTCTTTAACCTTATTTCACAGCTAACCCTTAACTCGATTAACTATCCAATGAACATGTTTTATCCCTTAAATTTGGCCATTTAGTTGGTAGTTAAGTATGTGGCACACAATGTTTACCCCATTTTCTGAAAATAGTGTGCACGGCACATAACTATTTAAAAACCTCTTAGTTGACCTAATAGACTTTGCTAACAATCCTACTGTCCAATTATGACAGAAACCCATATAATATTTACAACTCTTCTTTAAATTTACTCAATGTCGTTTAAAACTAATGAAGAATTTCTTACATGTGCAAGCACAAAAATGTACAGAAGATGACGGTGTATTCATCAAAAATCATAAATGCAGGACAAAAGGTTTTTTCATTCTAACATCAAACTTATTGAAGTCTAAATGAAACTAGTTCTATAAACATGCAAGCCTTTAAGTAAAATATATTAACATGTAGTAGTGGTAGTTGAGAATTATCAGGTGGAATACTTAGGAGGGGCATCTAATTCACTTCTTACAAAATCCACTCATGATAAAAAAAAATCCCTTCATCTTACAACTTCGTCATTACCATATATCAGAGCAACTTAACATACCTACAACACCCATTGTTACAACTTGCCCCAAAGGATAAAACTATATTGGTAAGGATAGAACACATATAAAAGACAGACAATTGACTTGATTAATCATGAAACTCTAACAAAAAGATGCAGGTTTTAGCAGATGATTGTATCACTGGAAAGGATATGTATAGGTACCATTTCTACAAGAATTGGCTGATGAAGTTGTATGGAAAAGACAATGGCTTCTAGAAAAGATGTTGTTCCATTTCTCTATCGAGAAATGGCCAAGAAACAAGCAATTCCTCCCAAGAAATGGTAATTTCTTAGTCATTTGTCAATAATTTATTGGGGTTTTTCTCTTGCCGAGGGTGCACTTTTAAAAAAAAAACCCGACATAAAATTTTCAAAAAGAAGCAAATATAAACCCTTAAAAAAAAGAGCATTCTTACCCATCCTTCACTCTGAATTCAATTACAAGTCCCTTGGATCTAGTTTTATGTTTTATCTTATCACTATGTACTTGTAAATTAGACTATTACCAAATTTTGGATGCAATTAACAAAACAATGCACGCAACGACATTATAATAAACCACTTGTTCTAAAATCTTTTTGATATGAATGAAAATTGTTTTACTCAGAATGAGGTTTTGAGCCAAATTATGATGTGGACCTAATTTGACTTAAACTTTAATGGATCCGCTAAATCATTTTCTTATATTCATATTGTGGAGGCAGAATGGTGATGTTTCTTATACTCCAAACCTTTTGACCATGTTTCTCATTTCGTTACGAATGCATGTTTCTCTTTCATTTTTCTTTTAACGTATGGTTCCTTTTACTAAGCTTTGCATTTTTTGATAGGGGTCATGATGGGACATTACAACTTTGTTTTTTTTGTTGAGGATGAATTGTAGGTACATGCATGCTTGAAAATATCAATGGGGATCGACTACAACCTTCCGGAATAAGGTACGCCTTCCATCCCTTAGTGTTATTTCTTTTGGTCTCTATTGCATATTGGAAATGAGTTTATTTTTGGTGTCATTGAGTCTTTTGTGGTCAAGCCTAATCCATAGGAAACCTTCTCTATAACAATTCTAACTTTTGATGTCTAAATAATCTACAATCAATTAACAACTGGGGTAGGTTGAAAAAGGTGCCACTCTCCCTTAAATCATGCAAAGATCACTCTAGACTAACTAATTGTAACTAGAACTTGACTCACCATAATTTCTTACCAACCATGAACAACTGATGGAGGCTACTAGTAGCACTCAAAGTGGCTCTTAAACACTAGGGATTGCCACCGGTGGCACCAAAACACCAGTAAGGTGATAAATGAAATCCTAATTTAGGAAATAATGACAAATAGACTATATTGGACAAAGGAGGATTACTAATCCTAACACTCTCCTCTTAAAACCCCCTATTCAATGCATCAACCACCACATTTTCTCTACCATTATTATATAAAATATCATAATGATATCGTATCATCTTAGTAACCCACCTATGCTACTTTGACAATGAAAATATTTGTTGAATTAAATATTTTAAACTGTGATGATTAGTATTGATCTATAAATGACTCATTATTAGATATAGGATCATCGACTCAACTAGATGAAGGATGGCCATCATCTTTTTTTCCTATGCAGAATTTTCCAAATTTCAATCACATATATGCTTCTTGGTAAATGCCAAAGGACATATGTTTTACATCAATATTGATCCAATACCTCTTCTAGAGGCCGTATCTCATTCTAAGATAAAAGTATTTGTGGAATAAGTCATTTCCAATCTTTGAGTGGTGCACATAAGATCCTTTAAGGATAATAATTCCTACTTAGTTTATTTGCTCCAAATAAAGACAATGTTTTTTTACTGAGTTAAAGGAGATTTAATTTTTTTCATAAGTTTTCAAACATTTTATGTAGTATCCCATGATTCCTAGGAACACATGCAATATTTTTTAGTGTCTTGGGGAATATTTAATCTTTCATAGCCGCCACTTTGTTCAGTTCCACTCATACTCTTTCCTAACTCACAATTTGACTTAAGTATTAAACCTAGGAAACCCAAGAAGAACATTTGTAATGCTTCATAAATAAATGGTGGTCACTCAATAATTACAAGGCACAATCAACATGATTTAGGTAGAGTTTACATGTTGTTTTGTATATCAAGATATCATTAAAGAATACCATAACAATTTATTGCAAACGAAAGGTTAGGTGATATTATTTAGGAGGTTATAAAAGGTGGATAAAGTAGTGTAAAGTCCAAAGGGAGTCACTAAAAACTGAGAATGACCTTCATGGGTGTGAAAGTTTTTCTTAGGGATATTTACGTCTTTAATCCTTATTTGGTGGTATCCTAAACAAAGGTCTAGTTTTGTGAAAAAATTGGATCCATGAAGCTCATCCAAGAGGTTATTAATGATTAGGATAGGAAATTTACCATTGATTGTAAATTTAATAAGAGCGCTAAAATCACCATTAAGGAGGAATAAGGGCTCGTATTGGGACGAATGATGCCAACCTCCAACAACTCTTAAACAATATTTTCTATTTCATTATCTTGTACAAAAGGGTTCCTATAAGGGTATAGATTATGGGGCTAACTACCTAGAATTAGTGGAATTCCATGGTTCTTCTCCCCATGAGATAAGGGTAAACCTATGGGTGTTTGAAAAACCTATTAGTGTTTAAAGATAAATAGATACAAGTCAAGGTGAATGTCATGTGGGGGTGTGTCCACTATTTGTATGGGATTGAATTGTGCAATAATACCTAAGTAATATTTCTTCAATAACATCTCCATAGGGTGGGAGATGATAATTTCAATAGAATCGAAGGTGATCACCCTTGAGCTTATATTTGTTACCTCCCTTATGGAAGTTGATGTATAGGTCCTTCAAATGTGTGCTGATAAAATCGAAAGTATATGGCCACTAAAACCCTAAAACTACTTGAAAACCACCCATTTATATAGAAACATGTGGATTTTTAGATGGAAATCACCCATCTAGACTTTCACATTTTCACATTGGCCCTCACATTTCATCATCTTACCATTTGGAACAATAATTTGGAAAATTCATATAGGATGGATATATCAATGGTCTTCTTCTACCACTCTTTCTTCAATAACATCTCCATAGGGTGGGAGATGATAATTTCAATAGAATCGAAGGTGATCACCCTTGAGCCTATATTTGTTCCCTCCCTTATGGAAGTTGATGTATAGGTCCTTCAAATGTGTGCTGATAAAATCGAAAGTATACGGCCATTAAAAACCTAAAACTGCTTGAAAACCACCCATTTATATAGAAACATGTGGATTTTTAGATGGAAATCACCCATCTAGACTTTCACATTTTCACATTGGCCCTCACATTTCATCATCTTACCATTTGGAACAATAATTTGGAAAATCCATATAGGATGGATATATCAATGGTCTTCTTCTACCACTCTTTTATGAATAAAATTGTTGCTACCAACATTGTTAATTACTTTGTGTTGCTTCATGTAGCTTACCACTCTCAATGTTTGGGGTATTAAAAACCCTAATATAAATCCATAGAGAGAGATTAAGGGTTCCTTACTATGAGATTGCAAAGTGGTGCCATCTTCCATAGGTGGAGTAATATCTTCCATTTTTGGTTCTCACTACCTTCAATTGCTATATCTTCTAGGTGATCTTCTAGGAATACATCTATTTGAAAAAAAAACTCTTATTCTTTACATTTATTCCCTTTGAAATACTTTTCATCGTATTTATATAAAACTATGAGGTGTTGGCATTCTTACATCTCATTTGGACGCAACTTTTGGATTCTTAATGGTGGAGGGCCAAAGATTCTAGAAGTAGGTTCCATGAGGGGCATAGTGTAAGTTGGAAAATAAGGTCTTTTGGTTTGGAAATCGATTACCATCTCAACTTCTCTAGCTCTATCACAAGCTTCCAACCATGTTTTTGGGTGTTGCATTCTGGCATGTGCTCTATTTTCTTCTTTGAGGCTATGGATGAAAAAATCTTTTAAAAATGAATCAAGGAGGCCTCTATGTGAGTTTCCACTTAATCAAAGCATGTAATATTATCCATAACCTTGCATTTTGGCCATATTTTTGTCAATATTCCTAGTTAGTGAATGCCATTTTCAAAATGATCATAAAGGATATTTACAAATTGGGTTCAAGGAACATAGCTATGCTAATATTTATGATACTATTATGATAATACTTATGATACCATTAGTACCATTTCCAATGTTATAATTCTAAATATAAGACCCCCCCCGCCCCCCTTGTAATTTTTAGAGATCAACAATAATTCCATGGAGAGAATTGGGTAACCCAACCTCACGGGTTTGAGCCATCAAATTTATGCATTTCTACTTACATAAAGTGATGACATGAATTGTTGTCCTTAGAGGGTAGATGATGGTTATGTAGAAAGAAAGTGTAAGATCCATGCACCCCATTTACAAATGCTTCAATGCTTGGATCCTCTTTTTTTTGTATCTATATCCATGCATTTACGTAACTCCGACAATATTTGGTTCTAATGATCCACCTTTGTGTTGATACTTGTGACTAAAACTTGCAAGGCTATGATCGTTGATTCAATATCCTTAGCTGCATTGGGTGCATGTATGTTTTGGTTATCCATGGGTGTTTATTTGCAAGTGTGGACCAATTCAACTTATGATCTAGAAAGTATTAATTTACCAACTTATCTCAAAATGAGTAGTGGTTAAATAGGAGTCTTTTGAAAGGCACCTCCCAATATTGTATTTTTGGGTCCACGTCAAAAAAGGGTTATTCTAGATGAATATCAACATCATTAACAAGATGTAAGGATTATTTTGAGATATCTCTCCATACAAAAATTTTGTTTTTAACTCTCCCTTAATGTTATTGCAAATTGACAAAATTTCCAAATTCCTCGTGGATGCAAAAGATGTAGAAATTTTATTGGCCGGTCACATATGACATAGTTCCTAGGGTTTTGAGGACAAGGGAGTGCCATGTGCTATGTTTTGTAGATATACTTGTAAGGTCCAATAGGATTATTCATCTCAATATCTTAAGGAACTAACTAAAAAGTGTCAACCTTGTATTTAGCTATACTACTTGACTACCCAAGTATGGGAGAATAACCTTCTTGAGTGTTATGCATGGCACCACTTTTGTAGAAACATGGTCCATCGGATTATCTAAAGATGGTTTCAAGTTTCCTAGGGGACTTCCCATATTCCGAGGGTATATGGAAACAATTTCATATACATGTGTTATATGGCATGGTATAAATCTCAGGGCTACCAACAAAGGTTACATGGGTGTCGAACCATGTAAAACCGCTTGTATTTTTTGCATGTATCATTCTCCTACTACAATTTTACTTATCGAATTATATGTCTTAGTATGTTATTTAAATATGTTGGAACATATCTATTTCTTTAAATAAATCCACAAAAAATATAAAGGCATGTAGGCTCAGAATAGTTCTTTGGTACCCCTTGGAACATTATTTAACCCTTAAACTTAAAACACAATGGAGTATACATAAGTTCATAATGCAAAGAACTAAAAAATATAGAGTGGGGTGACCTTTCACTAAGTCAAAACCCAAATGCAACAATAATAGAAAAAACAATCTATAGCCTCCTTGCTCTTTAAATAAGATTCCAATAATAAAATCCCTAACTACTTGTGATCCCATAGTTAATGAGTATCATGTACCTAGTAGACTTGAATTAACAAAAGACTCTTTTTACATTAATTAATTATCCACTACTATATTATCAATTTTATTTAAAGAAAATTATTACATACATTAATTCACTAATTCCTATGTATCCTTAAATAGGAAGGTTACACTAAAACCCTAGATTTCTACACCAAAATAGCACATCATAAGACTATAAATATTAATAGACATAATTTTTGTTTTTAAGACTTTCAAAATTTTTAAATATAAGTCAACAAAATGTAAACTTGATAACAAAAGTTCTTAATTGTTTTTCACAAATTAGTTATTATTATTAACACTTTTCCTATATTGAAATTATTTCTCTATTTACCAATTCCACCACCTTCCCAACTTAAGGCTTAGTATATTAATCATCCACCTGTGAGTCACCTTCCCAATATACCTCTTAGTATATTAATCATCCACCTCTTAGTATAGTAATCATTCTTTGATGTTTCAAATTCAAGCCATGAAACTATATCAGTCCACTATGTTATAATCAAAGAAATTGTTTAAGGTATGTACAATTCACACTCCTACCCTCCTTTTAGGTTAGAATGAATGTTGCCATTATGTTTATAAATGTTGATTAGTATTAATTAATTAATTGTAATATTAATTATTATTAATTATTTATTTACATATGACAATGTAGCATTACTTTAAATAAAAATGAAAGATGAACTTTGATAATTTAAATTATTATTCAAAAATTTATTTGGATTTTACTTATTAAAATTAAAAAAAAATAAAATTAACTATTATAAATGATTCCCAAACAAATTTTCAAGGTCATATTCTTTCTTAACCAATTTTAAATAAAAAAAACTTATTTTAAAGATAGAATTCTGGCTTCCCAATATAAATGAGAAACAACTTTGTTCTCCAAAACAATTAGATTTTCTCATCCAAACACCCTCTCACACTTAGATCCAAAATAAACCCTTTCACACTTGCCTCCAGCTAATTTTAAAAACAAATTACAAAATAAATAATGTCCATTTGACTTGACCTAAAACTTACACTCCCCAAATCCTCATTCTTGCCGGTTGAATTAAATGAAATGTCGAGGATGGAATAAATGACTTGTTGACAAACCCCGTATTTTTTAACCAATCCAGATTCTTTATTGCCTATCACTCACGTGAGCATCAAAAAACTTTCATGATTTAAGCTCAACATAAAACCTACTAATGGCAAACCTTAGGTCATCTCACTCATACCTCTAAACCCTTCTCAAATCCTTATTCTTTGGCTGGCAAATGCTTTGCTTTCTTAGTTGATAAGAAGAAATATGGGCACCTGTGGTGCTGCATGGGTGCGGCCATGAACAGCCAGAAGAAAACCATCCAGTTGGTTTGCTTAGACGGCACAATTCTAATCATGCGTAAACCCATTAGGGCATCACCAATCATGGAGGAATTCCCTCATCATTTAGTCTGCCACTCCCATTCGTTTTACATTGGACAGAGGACGGCGGCGGTTTATGAGAACGAGGAACTGAAGATGGGTAACAGGTATTTTCTTCTGCCAGAGATGTTTTTCCAGTCTGAGTTAACGCTACTATCCGTTGCTTCCTTCTTATCATCACCGTCTTCAGCTACTGGCACTGCCGCTCATCTTCGCACTATTGAACCTGCGTCTGCTTTCTGCAAGCCATTTGAGATACAGAGCAGTGGAATGGGCCGAGGCCGTGGGATCAGAGTTTCTGCAGAGCTTATTATGAAGCTAATGGAGGAAAAAAGAGTTAACAGAGATGAACGTGGGCAGTCAATGGAGATGGATTCTGCAGATGGTAAGCCTCGCTTATGTAATAACCGAGAGTTAGAGAAGGATTATGAGAAGTTGGTCATATCCAGAGACAAATGCTGGAGACCCAAGCTTGGACTATCAAAGAAAAAGAAAAGAAAGGTATAAACCAGTAGAAAGAGGTGCTAGAATTTATGACGAGTAAGTGCTAGAAAGAGGTGCTAGAATTTATGACGAGTAAGTGCTAGAATTTATGACGACCATTAAGAAAAATAGTTAAAAATCAATTTGACTGAATGCAATTTTATAAACCAGTAGATGATGACATGCCTAAAATAAAATCAGGTGTCAAATATAGTCTTAAAACCAAGCTGTCAATTTCCAGGCCTCTCCCAAATCACACATCCGCCGCTGAGGAAGAATCCCAACTTCCCACGTCACACATGCTCGAGTCCCTGAATCCCCGACCAACCCACTTAGACTGCATGGAAATTTTCTTGGGAAAAGAAAATGTTTCCATGATGAGAATTAAAACCATAATTATTGCATTTGTTTCTGGACCAATTGCTCATGCCCACTCCATGCCCACATTGTTCTTCATCTATGTTAAGTTTTTTGTTTTTTATTAGCTGTTTAATAAATTCTACTGTTATGGATACTTTGATAGGTGGAACTTTATGGCCAAGCACTTGGCAGTGTACTATTAAATGTTGTTATTATGAGAATGTTAATAGTTGAATTGATTGTTAGATCAAATTTAACTGTTTAGCAATCATCTCTTCTCTGCTACTAAATTCACTGAATATCAGCTTGATGATACATGCATCTTCTTCTAGAAACTGGCTGTAAAAATCTTCTTGAACTTATTCTTAAGAAGAAATCTCAACAACCTAAAGAACTCACATCTCAATAGCCGCAATCTCCTTCTCCATGACACTACTAAATACTTATTGATTTATTCTCTACACAGTCTTTCTCTATTTAAAACTACTCACAAAAAGTAAAGACGATTAATATTCAGCCTGTTGTAGAATAGTGCAGTTAGATCTCAAGCACCATTAATTGATCTACAGCAGGCCCTAAGAGCAGAGGCACTTGGATGCTGCCAAGATGGCTAGCTGATACGCCAGTAGTGGGAGTCTTTGGTAACAGTGATGATAAAAAGGGGAATGAATAGGATCCTTAACTCAAAACTGGAAACAGATTGGAAAAAACAGCTCAGTCGCCGTCCTCTGGCCAGTATAGAGGAATGCCGACTAAATGCTCAGTGAATTCGCGCACGAGTTTACGAAGAATTCGAGCTTGGAGAGCAAAAGTTTATAATTTATTTAAATTTTTTAATAATAAACATTAGGAAAGAGGATATTCATATAGTAATATGAAAATAACGTCATAAGAAATTATTATAATAAACAGTATGCAAGTTTATAATTTCATTTAAGCTGAAATTATATAGTAATATGCAAATAATTATTTTCATTTAATGTGATATTATATAATAATATGTAAATAATTAACCAAGCCAGAGGACATTTATAAATACATCCAACTTTTTATAATGACAAATAGCAAATTTGTAAATATAGCTGTAAAATTCTTTCCACTTTTCCTAATAAGTCAAACTTACCTTTTATTAAAATGCCACACATAGAAAGTGAAATGTACTTAGTTTCATGGTTTGAAGTATGCAAAATTCTTTCCACTTTTCCTAATAAGTCAAACTTACCTTTCTTTAAAATGGCACAAATAGAAAATGAAATGTACTTGGTTTCATGGTTTGAAGCTGAAACTAGGGTAAGTTAAGGTATTTGTTTCACCATTAATTTCATAGTTTGTATTGGAATTTATATCCTGTTTTTATGTAAAAGTGAGCTTAAATAAAATATATTGGAATAACATAAATGTAGTATTTTCAAAAAGAATATGTATGTATATTAAAAAGGGATTAAGTTAATAAAAATAAAATATTTGAATTTTTTTACATTTAAAATAAATTTTATTTGGAGGTATGTTTTCATTTCATTATGGGAATTTAATTTTTACCCACTTGCCTATAGTTTTGGACTTTTTATTGACCTTTTAAACTATTTTGGCCTAATTTATGATGTAGGGGCTTCCTTTGAGCGAATTTTCACCGAAGTCTAGTGTCTATTACATGTATATTTTTGGACTAGCATATAGGATAGGATCACTTTTTTGCTTGCATCATCCTATGACCATGTCGCCTTATCTATAGGTACGAACCCACTTCATAATGTTACGGATATTCACGCTGCTACTAGAAGTGGCAATACATAAGTGGTAAAGCCTTCCTATTTCATGGGTGTCGTAGTTAGATCCCTCTTTTCCATTTGGTACCCATGCTACAGTTTTTTCCCTAGGTCTGGGAGTTCCTTGTAGTCACACCATGTCTTCGAGTGAGAACCACATATTCTTTCTTGAACTTTATGTTGGTTATCTCCCACAAGGACTCCCATTTATATCAAGTTGTAAATTCATTTTAATGCATCCCCTTTCCATATTGAGCTTTATGTCGGCTCCTCGCTTCAGTTTTGTTAGCCATATAGCGTGATCTTGCCTCAATTCTAGCCAAGCAGAGCCTCCTTTATATCCTTTATAGCTTGATTATCCCTTACCGAGAGGAGACATTCTCCCAAGTGTCCTTTTCATGCACATGCTTCCTTGCATTGAGCATAGGTATGCTCCACTGCTTGGAACTAGTTTTCTTCCCTGTAACAACTGTCTCCTCCTAGATATGTACTATAAGCACTTTTATTCTTTTTCAAGCTTCCTAATACTAAAATGAGCAAAAAATAAAAAAAATAAAAATCCATATAGTAAATGATATTACTTTTGGAAGCTGTCAAGTCATGTCGCCTTCGAATAGAGCATAGTATATTCCATCCATTGGTTGGGTTAATAGTATGTATTTAGGGGCTATACTCATTTTTCTGATTTTTCTCCACCGACTAGTCATGCTTCCAGTCCCTGTGGAGCCTTTGTTGATGCCGCCCATGTCGCAGAGATGTCCCAGTTTGCATGTTGAGTTTATGCTTCATGTGAGTTATCATTTGCATTATGTTGTTGTTCGAAAGAAGTTGTATCTGGAGTTGACCACTCCTAAGTTATCTTGTCTTTGCATGTCGGTCATTCCTGATACACTTACTGGTTTGTGTACATTTGGTTCATTTGAGTTCTTCCAAATTATCTAGCATTGCTAAGTAACTCATGTTGGTTGATGGGGGATTCCTTAATTCCCCCCTTTCAGCAGATTTCATTTCGTTGACTTCAAATCATTTATTATGGAATAGGAGTCTAGAGTCCATTGAATTCCTTGAGGCTTGCAGTCATTAGTCGTAGGTTCTCTCACCATCAAAAGTCTCGGGAATACATAAATTTCCCTTGATTGATGGATTCACTCAATTGTCTAACCACAACACATTTATTCACACTTGTGTAAGTTCACTTTGTACCTTGATTCCCATTATCATTATCGGTGGGATATCTCGCGCCTGTTAATAGTATACATTAATGACCGATTACCAGATGATGGGCCATCATGTTCGACCTCGACACCTTTATTCATATGATGGGACATGTACCAATAGAGGTTTGTGTAGAATACCTCTGACCTTACTGGCATTACATATAAGCTATCTCTTTGATTGTGCTAGTATCCATGAGATGTCAGCTCTCATGGCCATACTCCAGTGTATTATCAAATGTCTTCATTTAGTATGGAGACCTCATTTCAGTTTATATTGTACAAGGCGATGAACACATGACTCATATGTTTATCATGCATATTCGTGGCCATTGTACTATGTTGTATCTTAGACTGTTGTCCTTCATATTTGCAGTCACATGCTAAGACTTATTATTGTATTGTACTAATGAGCGAATGGGTTTTCCACCTAGGTATTCATTACTCCACTTTTGGTATTGACATAATGGATTTGTGCCATCATGTTACCCCTCTGACCCCACACATTAGGGAGAATCTATTATAGCTTATTTTATCACACTTGGTATATCACACTTTTAAGGCCTTCCATGTCCCTCTGCAAACTATTTGAAACCCCTTTGCTCAAAATATACTTTGATTTTCCAAGAAACTCTTCAAAAAATACCTATTTATGTGTATACATGGGCGACAAGCTTACACCTCATGTGTACATGCAACTTGTCCCACTGTGAGTTGTGTACATTAGGAAATGTTCCCAAAACTAAAATATTTTGGAGTTTTCCTCATTGTGTCATGGATAACTTGACCTTTGGCCTTCCATATGCCTGCAAACGCTCCACCTCCACCCTTCACTTCTTATTGGAAGGCTATATATTAGGCTTCTTGGATAAATTAAAGGAGGAGAATAAAATAGAGCAAGGAAACTATAGTTCATTTGTACCTCATGCACATATGCTTGAGTTTGCATCCCCTTTGTCCTTGTGAGCATCCACATTTCTCTTCCCAATATTTCCTTTGTGTTGTGAGCTTGCCATTGTGATGGAGGATTCAAGTGGTAGAGGACCAGGTGGAGGACTCGTCTTCTTTGTTTCGACGAGGTTCCCACAGAGGTTGTCACTTGTATCTTTGTTCATTATTAATAAAAATATCCATTTCTTGTCCATTGTATAGGTGTAACTATATATGATCTTTATCCATGGATGATTTAGTTACTTTGATTTATATATATTGGTTTTATATAAGCTAGAGTAGGCCTAACACTTTTACATATATCATGCTTTCCTTGTTTGTTCTTGTTGAGGATGAATTGTAGGTACAAGCATGGTTGAAAATATCAATGGGGATCAACTACAACCATCTGAAATAAGGTACGCCTTCCATCCCTTAGTGTTAGTTCTTTTGGTCTCTATTGCATAATGGAAATGGGTTTATTTCTTTTGTCATTGAGTCTTTTGTGGTCCACCTCAATCCATAGGAAATATTCTCTGTAACAATTCTAACTTCTCATGTATAAATCAATCTACAATCAGTTACCAACTGGGGTAGGTGGAAAAAGGTGCCACTCTCCCTTAAATCATGCAAAGCTCACGCTTGACTAAGTGATTGTAACTCGAACTTGACTCAGCATAACTGCTTACCAACCATGACCAACTGCTGGAGGCTACTAGTGGCACTCAGAGTGGCTCGTAAACTCTGGGTGGAACCAAAACATTAGTAAGGTGATAAAGGAAATACTAAGTTAGGAAATAATGACAATTAGACTATATTGGACAAAGGAGGATTACTAATCCTAACACTCTCCTCTTAAAATCCCCTATTCAACTCATAAACCACCACACTTTCTGTACCCTTATTATATAAAATATCATAATGATATAGTATCATCTTAGTAACCCACCTATGCTACTTTGGTAATGAAAATATTTGTTGAATTAAATTCTTTTTAACTGAGATGATTAGTATTGATCTAGAAATGCCTCATTATTAGATATAGGATCCTCGAGTCAACTCGATGCAGGAGGACCATCATCTTTTTTTCATATGCGGAATTTACCAAATCTCAATCACATATATGCTTCTTGGTCAATTCCAAAGGACATCTCTTTTACATCAATATTGATCCAATACCTCTTCTAGAGGCCGCATGACATTCTAAGATAAAAGTATTTGTGGAATAAGTCATTTCCAATCTTTGAATGGTGAACATAAGATCATTTAAGGATAATAATTCCTACTTAGCTTCCTTGCTCCAAATGTTTTTTAGTGAGTTAAATGAGATGTAATTTTTTGCATAAGTTTTCAAAAATTGTATGTAGTATCCCATGATTCCTAGGAACCCATGCATTATTTTTTAGGGTCTTGGGGAATATTTAATCTTTCATAGCTGCCACTTTGTTTAGTTCCACTCATACCCTTTCCTAACTCACAATTTGGCTTAAGTATTCAACCCTTGAAACCAAAGATGACATGTGTAATGCTTCATAAATAAATGGTGGTCATTCAATAATTACAAGGCATAATCAACATGATTTAGGTAGATTTTACATGTTGTTTTATTTATCAAGATATCATTAAAGAATACCATCACAATTTATTGCAAACGAAAGGTTAGGAGATATTATTTAGTAGGTTATAAAAGGTGGATAAAATAGTGTAAAGACCAAAGGGAGTCACTAAAAAGTCAAAATTACCTTCATGGGTGTAAAAATATTTCTTAGGGATATCTATGTCTTTCATCCTTACTTGGTGGTATCCTAAACAAAGGTCTAGTTTTGTAAAAAAATTGGATCCATGGAGCTCATCCAAGAGGTCATTAATGATTAGGATAGGAAACTTATCCTTGATTGTCAATTTACTAAGAGCCCTAAAATCACCATTAAGGACGAATAAGGGATCGTATTGGGACAAATGATTCCAACCTCCAACAACTCCTAAACAACATTTCCTATTTCATTATCTTGTACAAAAGGGTTCCTATAAGGGTATACATTACAGGGCCGACTCCATAGAATTAGTGGAATTCCATGGTGCTTCTCCCCATGAGACACGGGTAAACCTATACGTGTTTCAAAAACCTGTTAGTGTTTAGAGATAAATAGACACAAGTGAAGGTGAACGTCATGTGCGGGTGTGTCCACTATTTGTATGGGATTGAATTGTGCAATAATACCTCAGTAATATTTCTTCAATAACATCTTGATATGGTGGGAGATGATAATTTCAATATAATCGAAGCTGATCACCCTTGAGATTCTATTTGTTTCCTCCCTCATTTATGTTGATGTATAGGTCCTTGAAATGTGTGGTGATAAAACCCAAGCTGTATAGCGATTAAAACCCTAAAATTACATGAAAACCACCCATTTATATAAAAACATGTGCATTTTTAGATGGAAATCACCCATATGGACTTTCACATTTTCACATTGGCCCTCACATTTTATCATAACACCATTTGGAAAATTCCTATAGGATGGATGTATGAATGGACTTATTTTACCACTCTTCTATGAATAAAATTGTGTCTACCAGCATTGTCAATTACTTTGTGGTGCTTGATCTATCTTATCACCCTAGATGTTTGGGGTATTAAGAACCCCAATATAAATGCATGGAGACATATTAAGGGTTCCTCACTATGAGATTGCAAAGTGGTGCCATATTCCATAGGTGGAGTAATATCTTCCATTTTTGGTTCTCACTACCTTTGTTATATAGTCTAGTTGATCTTGTGGGAATACATCTATTTAAAAACAACTCTTTTTTATTTACATTTATTCCCTTTGAAATACTTTTCATCGTATTTATATAAAACTATGAGGTGTTGGCATTCATACATCTCATTTTGAGACAACTTTTGGATTCTTAATGGTGGAGGGCTCGAGATGCTAGAAGTAGGTTCCATGATGGGCATAGTGTAAGTTGGAAATAAGGTCTTTTGGTTTGGAAATTTATTACCATCTCCACTTCTCTAGCTCTATCACAGGCTTCCAACCATGTTTTTGGGTGTTGCATTATGACATGTGCTCTATTTTTTTCTTTGAGGCTATTGATGAAAAATTATTTAAAAAATGAATTAAGGAGGACTCTGTGTGCGTTTCCACTTAATCAAAGCATGTACTATTATCCATAACCTTGCATTTTGGCCATATTTTTGTCAATATTTGTAGGTAGTGAATTCCATTTTCAAGATGATCATGAAGGATATTTACAAATTGGGTTCAAGCAACATAGCTATGATAAGATTTATGATACCATTAGTGCCATTGCCAATGTTCTAAGTCTAAATATAAGACCCCCCGCCCTTGTAATTTTTGGACATCAACAATAATTCCATGGAGAGAAAAGTAGTGTTCCATTGGGGTAACCCAACCTCAGGGGTTTGAGCCATCAAATTTATGCATTTATACTTACATAAAGTGATGACATGAATTGTTGTCCTTAGAGGGTGGATGATGGGTATGTAGAAAGAAAGTGTAAGATACATGCACTCCATTTACAAATGCTTCCATGCTTGGATCCTCTTTTTTTTAATCTAGATCCATGCATTTGCATAATCCCAACAATATTTGGTTCTAATGATCCACCTTTGTATTGATACTTGTGACTAAAACTTGCAAGCCTATGATCGTTGATTCAATATCCTTAGGTGCCGTGGGTGCATCTATGTTTTGGTTATCCATGGGTATTTATTTGCAAGTGTGGACCAAGACAACTTATGATCTAGAAAGTATTAATACCAACTTATCTAAAAATGAGTAGTGGTTAAAGACTCGTCTTTTGAAATGCACCTCCCAATATTGTATTTTTGGCTCCACATAAAAAAGGGTTATTGTAGATGTATACCAACATGATTAACAAGATGTAAGGATGATTTTGAGATAGCTCTCCATGCTAGAATTTTTCTTTTAACTCTCCGTTAAATGTTATTGCAAATTGACAAAATTTCCAAATTCCTTGTGGATGCAAAAGATGTAGAAATTTTATTGGCAGGTCACATATGACATAGTTCCTAAGGTTTTGAGGATAAGGGAGTGCCATGTGCTATGTTTTTTCGATATACTTGTAAGGTCCAATATGATTATTCATCTCAATATCTTAAGGAAATAACTAAAAAGGCTCAACCATGTCCTTAATTGTACTACTTGACTACCCAAGTACAAGAGTATAACCTTCTTGAATGTTATGCCTAGCATCACTTTAGTAGAAACATGGTCAATTGGTATATCTAAAGATGGTGTCAGGTTTTCGAGGGGACTTCCAATATACCGAGGGTATATGGAAACAATTTCATATACATGTGGTATATGACATGGTATAAATCTAAGGGATACCAACAAAGGTTACACGGGTGTCTAACCATGTGAAACTGCTTGTATTTTTGCATATGTCATTCTCCAACTACAATTTTACTTGTTGAATTATATGCCTTAGTATGTTATTTTAGTACATTGGAACATCTCTATTGCTTTAAAATGATCTAGAAAAAATATAAAGGCATGTAGGCTCAGAAGAGTTCTCTGATACCACTTGCAACATTATTTAGCGCTTAAACTTAAAACACAGTAGAGTATAATTAAGTTCATAATGCAAAGAATTAAAAATTATAGACTCAGGTGACCTTTCACTAAGCAAAACCCCAAATACAACAATAACAAATAGAAAAAACTATAGCCTCCTAGCTCTTTAAATAAGCTTCCAATAATGAAATGCCTAACAACTTGTGATCCCATAACTAATGAGTATGAAGTACCTGGTAGACTTTAATTAATAGAAGACCCTTTTATATTAATTAATTATCCACTACTATATTATCAATTTTATTTAAAGAAAATGATTACATACATTAATTCACTAATTCCTATGTATCCTAAACTAGAGAGGTTACACTAAAACTCTAGCTTTCTACTCCAAAAGACCACATAATAAGACTGTAAATATTAATAGACATAATTTTAGTTTTTTAAGACTTTCAAAATTCTTAAATATAGGTCAACAAAGTGTAAACTTGAGAACAAAAATTCTTAATTGTTTTTCACAAATTAGTTATTATTATTAACAATTTTCCTGTATTGAAATTATTTCTCTATTTCCCAATTCCACCACCTTCCCAATGTCTCGCTTAGTATCTTAATCATCCTTTGATGTTTCAAATTCAAGCCACGAAACTATACCACTCCACTCTGTTATAATCAAGGAAATTGTTTAGGCCATGTACAATTCACACTCCTACACTCCTTTTAGGTTAAAATGAATGTGGCCATTATGTTTATAAATGTTGATTATTATTAATTAATTAATTGTAATAATGATTATTATTAATTAATTGCATATAACTATGTAGCATCACTTTATTAATTAACTATTTGTAAGGTTGATCATTATTAATTAATTATTTGCATATGACAATGTAGCATCACTATAAATAAAAATAAGGATAAACTTTGATAATTTAAGTTATTATTAAAAACTTTATTTGGATTTTATTTATTAAAAATTTTTAAAAATAAATTAAGGATTATAAATGATTGGTAAATAAACATTCAAAGTCGTATTTTTTTTTAGCCAAATTTAAATAAAAAAAACTTATTTAAAAATAGAATTCTTGATTTCCGAGAAACTAGTTTGTTCTCCAAAACAGTTGGATTTTTTCGTCCAAGCACCCTTTCACAAATCCAAATGAGACCCTTTCACACTTCTCCAGCTAATTGAGAAAACAAATTATAATAAATAGTAATGGCGAAATCTTCTAAAAATGTCGACCTAAAACTTGCCCTCCCAAAATCCTTATTCTTGCCGGCTGAGTTAAATGAAATGTCAAAATCCTTATTCAACCAATTCAGATTTTTTTATTTCCTGTCACTCACGTGAGCATAAAAAAACTTTCATCATTTAAGCTCAACGTAAAACCTACTAATGGTCATCTCACTCATATGTCTAAACCCTTCTCAAATCCTTATTCTTCTTGGTCTGGCAAATGCTTTGCTTTCTTAGTTGATAAGAAGAAATATGGGCAACTGTGGGTGTTGCATGGGTGCGGCCATGAACATCTAGAAGAAAACCATCCGGTTGGTTTGCTCAGACGGCACAATTCGAATCATGCGTAAACTCATTACGGCATCCCCAATCATGGAGGAATTCCCTCAACATTTACTCTGCCACTCGGATTCCTTTTACATTGGACAGAGGACGGCGGTGCTGTCTGAGAACGAGGAACCGAAGATGGGTAACAGGTATTTTCTTCTGCCAGAGTTGTTTTTCCAGTCTGAGATAACGCTACTATCCCTTGCTTCCTTATTATCATCACCGTCTTCAGCTACTGGCACTACCGCTCATCTTCGCAGTATTGAACGTGCGTCTGTTTTCTGCCAGCCGTTTGAGATAGAGAGCAGCGGAATGGGCCGAGGAGGCCGTGGGATCAGAGTTTCTGCAGAGTTGATTATGAAGCTAATGTTGGAAAAAAAAGTTAACAAACATGAACGTGGGCAGGCAATGGAGACGGATTGTCCAGATGGTAAGCCTGACCTCTGTAATAGCCCAGAGTTACAGAAGGATTATGAGAAGTTAGTCATATCTAGAGACAAATGCTGAAGACCCAAGCTTGGGACTATCAAAGAAAAATAAAAGAATGGTATATTCAAAACGAGATTAATAAAGACTTAACCGCAATTGGTTAGCCGAAAATATATTTTTGGGGCCAGCGCTGTTTTGTTTAATTCGATCATAGATATGTGGAGGATGTTTACTGCCTTTTTTGTGTGTACATGAGTTCTTGTTTTTTGTTACACCCGTGAGAATTATGTCTAGACTGTCTATTACAGTTAGCAACAACATTCCAAAATAGATGTTTTCAAAAGTAAAAAGTTGGGATAGGTTATTCAAAAACATACTTAGGGATAGTTGCAGTAAAAGTTGGGATAAGTCATTTAAGAACATATATAAGGATAGCTACAATAAAGTGAACATTAATCATTATTATTATATATAATTTATTTAAATCTGAGCAGAATTTTTGTTACAAGTCTTTATTATTATATAATTTATTATGAAGGCTAACAAAGTTTGGTCTTTAGATTTTAGCAGAACTTGGTTTTATAGCTTCTGTACTGCAATTGTTTTATTTTATAAAATTTGTTAGACAATATGTTTTTTCTAGTTATAGAGTAAGAAGGCTAACAAAGTTTGGTCTTTAGATTTTAGTAGAAACTTGGTTCTATGGCTCCTGTATTGCAGTTGTTTTATTTTATAAAATGTATATCTGGCCAAGAATTTTGATAAAAAGCTATTGTTTGGGGAGACCATAATATGACTCCCAATTGTTTGTGGAAGTTGAAGCTAGAAACTAATTTCAATCTCTAATTAATAACCTTTTTTTATTCTCTAGAAATATTTTCTTCTCATGCAATTGAAAATGAGAAATGCTCAAAATCAAGAACTCCTAAACAATATGATGAGAAATGTGAAAAATCAAGAACTCCTAAACAATATGCTGAAAAATGTGAAAAATCAAGAACTCCTAAACAATGGGCTGAATTCTTATAGTCACATTGTAATATTGTATATCTGTAAAAGTGCACATAGTTTGTTGCTGTATACAATTTTTCTCAAAAACTGTAATAAATATAATGAGGTGTCAACAATAGCCAAATATAAATCACTAAGTAGTTAATTCGATTGGAGTTATCTATGTAAATTTGGCTTTGTGAAATTATGTGGATCTCATTAATATACATATACATTTAGATAAACAACCCAATAATACTATGGCTAATTAGGGTTATTTTTGTTTAGGATTATTTTTGTATTAGTTTTTGTTGGACTTTGCTTATTTGTTCTGAATAACTACCATCATATATTAATTTCTATAAACATTAATAATAGCAGGGAAACAAACACCATTTGAATTTGGATTTATGTAAACCACTTAAGAACATTTTTTATCAATATACTTATCATCTCATTTCTGACCTGATGATTATCAATTTCAGTTTGAATATACTTCTCATCTCATTTCTGAGATGATGATTATTAATTAGAGTTTGTTGTTCAAGAGACTTTCATATTTTTTTGAATCCAATCTTGTAACTACGGGGATTCAATTAGACTACCATTACACATCTAGATACACCCACACTGCCAGAACTCATAGAAAACCAATAAACCTTAATCTCTATTTACAACATATCATTCATATCAAATAAATAACACATTGAACTACACAGCTATAAACATACTAGAATTTTTAAAAAACACAAAACATCTGATTTAATTTTGTAAGTAGTAAAACTACTAACTAAAATACAGAACTTCTTATTAAAATACAGAACTTCTCATTTATTTTCTGAACTGGAAACGCTTCCAATAGTTATATACAAACTATCGTTTTGATACATATTATTGTTTTTCTCAACCTCGAAACATTTTCTTTTCCGAAGAAAGGAGCCATCCAGTCTCAGTCAGTAGGTTGGGGTATAAGGTGTGCTTTAATCGCTTGGGCATGTGTGATATAAGGTGTGCTTTAATCGCTTGGGCATGTGTGATTCGGGATTCTCACTCAAAGCCTGCGTTCAATTGGGACACCACTTCTTAATTAAGTAAAACATTTTTTTTAAAGATCAATGAATTGCCAATATATAGTTACTCGATTGATTTTTGCCGGGAATCAGGATTTGCATTCTCTCATGTGTGAATCCACAGTCTTAGATTTGCAGTCTCTCTGTGGGTAATGTGTGAATCAAGAGTGCATTCAAATAATCGCTTATTTTAAACATGTTTAATTAAGTGAAGCTAGTTTTTTTAGAAACATTAATAAATTGTTGATAAATACTTAGAAACATTAATAAATTGTTGATAAATACTTAGATTGTGTTTTTTTCATTAAAGATAATAATATTTGATTTAATATTACAACTATAAATATGTAAGATGTAGAATAGCTGAGTTAAGAGGCTTTCTAACCTGAAATGTAGCACACATACCAAAAAATCCAATCAGCCAAGTGTAATCAGCTAGATGCCCTTGATTGGTGGTAACTTAACCAATCCCAAACCTAATAGTCAAGGAATTACAACTATGAGTAAAGGTGATAATTCTTATTTACTTAAATTATTTTTCTATTTTTTAAATTTATATAATTAAATTACATTAGTTTTTTTTTTTTAATAATAAATATTTCCTTGGGTTATAGTTTTTTATGTTTCAATATATTATAAATATTTTGGAAATTATATTTAATGAGTTTGTAAATAAACATTTTGAATAATTTCTCTTCGAATAGTATTTATAGAAAAGTAAAACATGTTTTTAAATACATTTTGATGGAGGGTGATAAGGAAGGTGACTTCATATCAAGAACAAATGATATTGGTGTTAACCCATGATCCATAAATTATATAAAAATAGACTGCACTACTATATCATATAAAATATTGTTAACAAGGAAAACCATAAAATTTTCAACTATGTTTATGCAAAGTATATATATATATATACATATATATATATATAGTGATTTCAAGCTACATAAAATAGTAATTTTGTGGATAACAATCATAAAATTTTCAACTATATCTATGCAAAGATACAATCTCTGTATAATTGATTTTGTGATCTCAATCTATATATAAGTGACATGAAAAAGGAACATTGTGATAAATAGTTTGGTAAGATTCATAACACTTTTAAGTACATTATAAAATTAAATTTAAAATCAGCATGCATCATCAAAACACATTCACTAACTCATCAATTTATTTTTGGGTTTTATAATGGATTTTATCCTCCATCATTTATGTAAAAAAAACATGAACAAGGTTTTTAAAGGATGTATATGTCTTTGGACTCATATACCAGTGCATTATGTGCATGTGGAAATCCCTAAAAAACCACAAAGGGGATGTATCTCTATTCTCTTAATTCATGATTATGGAAGCATCTTTGTACCATGCCATATATTTCTTTAATTAAACAAAAGGGGATGGATCTATATTCTTTTAATTCATGATTATGGAAGCATCTTTCTACCATGACATATATTTATTTAATTTAACTAATTTCTTGTCTTTTATTACATCTAAATATGTAAATATGTAAAGTGTATGGGCATTGAATAAAGAGGAAGCCTTACTAGTGTCCCAACTCTATTATAACTAGTCTCCTAGCTCTATGCCCTTGAAAGTTGCTTTGCTCCAAGTGAATCCTTTTTCTCTATAGTCATTTGGGATAGCTTATTTAGTTTTATTATAGTCTCTCCCCGTAGAGGATAACCCACTTATAATGCTCTACTGTTTAAATTAACTATTAACTCACTTTCAAACTCAATATGAATCTACACTTAGCTTCATCCAATTGATTGCAAGTCTCATATTATCACAAGCTCATTTAAACTAACCATCGCTCTTTAAGAGCAAATGCCTCCATATTGGTCCTAATAAAAGTAGGTAATTGTGCATCCATCTCTAAATATCATGAGAGATGTGTGGTGGAATCCCTGTTTTTCAAGCATAAAATACATTTGAATAAAGGGGCCTTGTTTCTGTCATTTTTTTTCATCTCTCAAGTTAATATTTTATTTTTTAGTGCCAACCACATGAATAATTTGTTCTTCCACTAGTACAAAATGGAAAATTAATCCGATTAAAGTTAGCCACTTGACCACTAGTGACAAATGAGTAGTCACTTATCTCCCAACCAAATTGGTCATTTACCACTTGGTCATAAATTGTTTGAATTACTTCAAGTGTTAGTCATATATTTAATCATATATTTTTTTCATTAGTTAATGTTATTATTATTTAATTTTATACTTAATTATCTTTGTTTGGTAGTATGTTTAGTCATTTATTTAATCTTTGATTGTTGTTAGGCTCATTTATTTAGTCATTGATTACTCTTAAATTTGATAATTTAATTCGCAATTGATTTATGTAGATAGGGCATGAAAGAATTGAACCACTAACCTACTGCTTGTAAGGAAATCGTTCTTCCATTCATCTAGCACCCTTAAATACAATCAAAGTTCACACTAAAAATATATTACTAACTCTTCCAAACATTAATACACTATGATTCCAATCTACATAAGGTTCTTATGGTTACTTGGACAATTGACTTGAAGTAATATCTTCTTGATTGTTAACTTGGATTTTACCAAAAATATATGTATCGTCACACTATGAGCCCTTCTCATAATAAATTGAATCCTCATGAGTTGAATCTTTGTAACTTGAATAAGATGAATAATTTTTCAAAACCATAGGTGAAACAAGGACGACATGGCCAAATTCAATGTAAAAAAGCATGGACTAAGATGGTAGAGATAAAAGAGATCATTCAAATATCTTGCTTCCAACATTCACAAGTATTACTTTTTGCAATGTAAACAATGTTTTCCCAAATACAATTATAATTCTTCAACTTGATTTCTCATTGATAATACTTTGAAAACCTTGTAACAGTAATCAAGGATGACACAAATTTCTTTACGTCTAATCAAGTTAGTTCGAAGGCTTCTACACTGTAATTTTTCTATAGTGGAAGGTTTATTATAATATCACAAAAGTGATAACAACATGCACCACACTTCCTCAATTGTGACCAAATGCCCTTAGGTTTTAATGTTTCCTCATCTCCGACTACCAATGTTTAGTAACTTCAAGTGTATTGACACCATTAGAAACCACTAATTGTAAATTTTACCGTAACTAAATAACTTACAACATGCTCATTCTATGTGACAATGTTTTGTTGTTTCTCTAGGCACTAGTGATTCACAAACAATTTTCTCCATCTTTCAACTTGATCATAATATAACTTAATTACTTGAAAAACAATACATTCATATGAATCGATTAATGGTTGTTGAGATTGTACTGGAGCTGAGTATGGAAGAAAGTGTGCGAATTCATATACCTTGTAGGCATGGTTTGCAACACCCTTCACTACAACATTTCCAGTTGAGATATCTGATATCTCCATTGAGTTAGGACCAAATACAACTTGATTTGGTGAGCCAATATGTGTCATCTGATAAATAGATAAACAATTTGTTGCAAGAGAGGGAACATAAAGTACATTATTGAACCCTCCATGTTTTATTTTAATAAAAACTCTACCTGCTGCTAGGATCTATGAGTTATACCCCATATCAATGCTAGGTCCTCCTAGGAGATCCATAGTAGTGAATGATTCTTTGGAGGAAACCATGTGGTGGATGCTCTAGAATCTATCAAGTAAGACTTCAACTGAGTGAATTTTTCCTTCAAGGCATGACACCTCTCATGATCTTCTGTTGGTTGTCCAACATTAGACTTCTTTTCTCCTTTTGGAAGGGAAATATTGTTTTGTTCAAGGAGTGTTGACAACTATTCCATGGTGTTATTCATGCACTCGCTCTCTGGATGAAATCCTCTCATACAGTAGGGACATTTAGTATTCTCGAATTTATTTTTTTCCTTAGAACCCGAGGCTCCATCAGAAGATTGTTGATTCTCCTTTGGCTTCGAATCAGTGTTTTTGGTCTCCTTCCCTTTGTGTTTCCCTCTTTCTTGCGCATTGTTTGATTCTGTCACTAATATTTCTTGATTCTTGGAGGTTTGAATCACCCCCATTTCAACCAATTTATCTTTGTCTTCTATTAAGGACTCATCAAAAGAATGTAGAGAAGGAATCTTCCAATTGGGGATGGAATCTCTTTCGAAATGGAATGCAGAGACAAATACTAAGTACTATGATCCAAGCTTTCTCATCACTGACAACACAAGATGCTCATATTTGCTCACTAATCCACATTATTTGCATTGGAGTACTAGTGACTTGTATTTTGTAAATAATTGTTGAATAGATTCTAAACTTCTAGGATGTAAAGCAATGAGCTCATTCTCCAAATTATTCCCTAGAATCTCATCTTGTTTTCCAAAGAAATATTCAATCTTATCCCAAGATTCCTTTGGATTCCTTAGTCCCTCAAGGTGGAACAAAAGACGCTGGGAGATATGAGTGCACATGAAGTTGAAGGACTCATCAATCCGATTCAAAAATCTGTTCTTCTCAACATACTGTTGAGGCTCAGTTTCTCTTCCCATTGTCATCCTAGACAGACCAAGATTGCATAAGTATACTTGCATATATTCCCTCCAATTAGTGTATTTGAAGGGTGTAAGAATTCTGGGTACGTGAGTTGAAGAATGCATCTTTCTGTATGATGATAAGTCAAATCCTCAATAAGCTATGTAGGTACTTGCAAATAACACTGCAAAACAAATTCAATTCAGAATCATATATCAGTTCAATCCTTTCCACCTCAACATTCACACTTTCTCAGAGTCCATCACACACGGATAGAATTCTCTCGATAGAATCCATAGGGAGCAATTATATGATTCCAGGATTTATGTGGAAACTCAGCTACTTCTGGTGTACAATAGAGATCACACAAGACTTGCTAGTAGCCTAAACAAGGCTATGATACCATGTTAAATTTTTGAACCATTGATCTACAGGAAAATGAGAGAAATTGAGAAGGGAAATTATGTAGTGGAATAATCAAATAAAATGTACATTGAACAGTGAATCCATGCCACAAATTTCTGATAAAATAAATAATATTTGATAAGATTATCACAACATTAATCTTCATTCATTAATCAGAAATACAATGGTGTTACAATAAATAGAATTCAAATATACCAACTGAACATGATTGATTAGTTAACTCAGTGTGTCTAAATCAGTGCTGGAGCTCACTAGTCTAACTACAAATGTCTAAAATAGTCTACAATTAGTTAACTAATGAGGTAGGTGGGAAAATGACGTCACTCTCCCTGCATGCATGTAAAACTGGTGCTAGGCTAATTGAAAGTGATCTAACTGATTGTAACTAGAGGTTTTCTAAGATAAACTACTTACTTACCACAACCAACTGATGGAGGCTGTTGGTGGCACTTAGTGTGGGCTTTGATAATGTAGGGATTGGTCTCAGAGGAACATTAACTCATGCATGCACATGCAGTAAGTGGCAAATAACCTCTATATGTCTTCCCTACACTCTAGTACAATAATAATGTCTTCATAAGTTAGGAAATACGACGAAGTATACTATATTGGAAAAAAGGGGATTAATTAATCCTAACATTCATTCCCATGCTCTTGAATGGCTATTTTTCATGTATTTGGATTCCATTGTGAAATAGCTATATATCATATTTGTATGAGGACTTTTCTATGAGTTTGATGATGATGATGTAGCCATAAATGATGTATAACTCTGTAATTTCATGACCATATGCTCTATATATTCAAATTCAATAAACTATGGTGTGAAATGATTGCATTCCCATACTCTTGAATGACTAGTTTTCATGTATTTGGCTTCCACTTTGAAATTGTTACATATCATATTTGTATGAAGGAATATATCTGATGTTTAATTCTGTCATGGAATGCATTTAAATTAATTTATTGTATTTATAAGTCATGTAACTATCTGAACCATTTAACCTACTTTTCATGATTCAAACTTGATCCATTAATGCAATTTCACCTTAAGCAAATTAACTGAAATTTACCTTATAGATGTTGCACCCCATAACGAGTTTGAAAATATCAATAAACGTGAATAATGGAAACCATTAATGTATTATATGCATCCACATAATATTTTATGAAATTTGGGACCAACGTACTGCATTTGGAGAGAAAAAAATTTCATCTACCCTTGGGGGTTTTAACATCGATTTTCCTAGTATTTTTTCCTTCTTGCCCTAGGTTAAAAAGAAAGTTGTAGAATAATTTCGAAAGTGCATGAGAAGTAATAATATTCATTAGGATTCCATAATACCCCTCAATCTCTTTCATATCGAATTTTAATTGATTTGGGTGCATTTGGATCAAGTTGGGTTTCACTAGTCTAAAGCGAGAAATGGGTCAAATTGTGAAAACTTGAATATGATGTCAAAATGAGTTTTCTGATTTGACCATTAAGGTTATAAGGGATGTTAGGATGTTTTAAAATAGATTCCTTCCATAAATAATTTGGGAAGGTTTGGTGGTGTTTGGAACCAAATGAAGAAAGACAAGTTTACTACTTTTTCGTAGGAAACTTGCACTTTCTCTCATTAGCCAGAAACCAAGCTACAGAGGCTTGAATTTAGAATCAAAGTATTAATTGGCCATATTGGGATTTGTTAAGACTAAACATACCATTTCATTTCAAATGTGGGACCATTTGGTGTCAGCTGGAACCCCCTAGAGTCATGGCTAGTTAAGCTTGAAAATGCCCAAATTGTAATTCTTCTCCAAAATTCCAAGTAGAGACAATACCCTTACTAAAGTTGGAAATTAATCACACAGAGCTCACTTTTGAGTTTCTTTGTTAAGAACAAAGTGGATGAATGGATTTACATCACTTTCTCTAACCACACATTTAAAGGAGATTGATATAGTTTTCACAAACCTTATAATACTTCACATATTTAGGGAACTAATTATCTCTCCATGAAAGGATATAATAACATTCTAGTTGATTAACAATATTTATGAATGGCACTGTAATTGATTAACAATATTTATATCACATTTTTATTATTTATTATTATGTGATGTAATTTGTAAACATTGATGTATAGGTTTTTTTAACATGTATATGGAACTAATAGTCTCTCCCTATTATAAGGATACAATAATACTCTAATTGATTAACAATATCTATGGCACAATTTTACTATGTAATTTGTAAACATTGATATATATTTTTTTCAAATACTTCGCATCTAAAGGGAATCAATAGTCTCCATGGGATACTACAATGACAATCTAATGGCATAACAACATCTAATGGGGAAAACGCACAATTGATTATTATTATGTGATGTAATGTGAAAATATTGCATATTTTTTCAAACACTTTTCCTAGTTCTTATTAAATACTCATATTTTTTCTAAATGTATTTAAAGGAAATAAACTTAAAATTATTTAAAATATTAAAGTTACAAAATTATAATGTATAATTCTTTTTTATAATAAAATTTGAATACATCGTTTAAAAAAATAAATAATTAATTCATTTCTTAATTATTTTATTATAAAAATATCAAATTAAATTTAAATAATTATATATATATATATATATATATATATATATATATAACATAGTGTATATATCATAACGTTATGCATATATACAATTTAAGTCTTATGTAAATGTATGTCTTATATAAATGTATAGCTATCAATTTTTTATATTTACTTTGTATTAATTGCATTCAACTTGACCTTAAAGGATTTTATTGTTATTATCAAAACTCTTCAAATCTATACCTAGATTGAACCTTAAAAAAATATAGTATATACAAATTTATTGATTAAAATTCAAATAAAAGTAAGGGGCATTAAAAAAATTAACTTTGAAATAAAATAAAATGTCAACTAAACAGATTCTCTTGGGAGCTGGTATCGGTGGTAGTTGTGGTGGAATCGGAATTTGAGGCTTGTTCTCGACTATTTGTGGGACCAGTTCTATTCTAGATTTCACTCACACACTCGCATGACCTAGCTATGATCTCTCTAATGTCCCATCCTCTTATGTGTCTCATGTCTCAACTCTATGATGTTCTGGAACTGGTAACGAGTCCTGTTCAATAAAATCAAGCTCTGGAAAATATTGCACATAAAATCATATAATAAACTAGTTATGTTCAATAAAATGAGGCTCTAGGAAGTATAAAAACATTTTCTTAAGAAAAGAAATACACAACATTTATGAAAAGAGGAAAGAGAGAGTTAAATATTACACATAATCTGGTCACCATGAAAAATTGGAGGGGAGCTCATGTGGGAAGAGACTTTAATTTTTTCAACTTTAATATTTTTACATTTGCTAAAGTTTTTATGTCTTGAAAATAAAACAATATCCAAGGTTTTTTTCATTTGCTAAAATAAACCAAAATGTTCTGGGCCAATGACCAGAATTGTTTTTTAGCAGTTAATAGTTATAAATTATGATTAGAAAGAGGTGCTAGAATTTATGATCGATAAGAAAAATAGTTAAAAGTCGATTTGACTAGACGCAATTTTATAAAACAGGAGATGATGAATTACCTAAAATAAAATCATCTCTCAAATACAGTTAAAAAAAAAAAAAGACATAATGTACGCCGTCAATTTCCACTCCTCTCCCAAATCACACATCCACGGTGAAGGAAGAATCCCAACTTCCCAATTCATACATGCTTGAGTCCTTGAGTGCCCGACCAACCAACTTAGACTGCATGGAAATTTACTTCAGAAAACAAAATGTTTCCATCATGAGAATTAAAACGATAATTATTGCATTTGCCTCTGGACCAATTGCTCATACTAGGAGGCCATCTTAGCATCCATGGAATCAATGCTCACTCCATGCCCATGTTGACATTCATCTATGTTCATCTTTCTGTTTTCCATTAGCTATTTAATAAATTCTTCTCTTATGAATACTTTGATAGGTGGAACTTTATGGTCAAGCACTTCATAGTGTAGTATTAAATGTTGTTATTATGAGAATGTTAATAGTTGAATTGATTATTAGATCAAATTTAACTGTTTAGTAATCATCTCTTCTCTGCCACTAAACTCACTGAATATCAACCGGATGATGCATGCATCTAGAGGTTGCCTGTAGAAATTGTCTTGAGCTTATTCTTAAGAGGAAATCGCAACAACCTAAAAAAATCACATCTCAATAGTGGCAATCTCCATAGTAGCAACATTAAATAAGACACTACTAAATACTTATTCATTTGTTCTCTACATGGTCTTTCTCTATTTCAAACTACTCAGAAAGAGCAAATGAAATTAATATTCAGCCTACTATGGGCCAATTAATATGGCAACATCAGGCATGATGTCATTGGATCTCAAGCACCCAACGGACACCATGGCTGCTGCAGCCGCATTAATTGGTCTGCAGTAGGCCCCAAGAGCAGAGGCACATTGGATGCTGCCAAGATAGCCAACTGATATGCCAGTAGCAGGAGTCGTTGGAGATAGTTATGATAAAAGGGGAGAATGAATAAGAGCATTAACTCAGACTGGAAAAAACAGCTCTGGGAGTCGATGTCCTCTTGCCAATATCGAAGGAGTGGGAATGACAACCAAATGCTGAGCGAATTCATGCATGATTTGGCCCGTTGAGACGATTTTATGAAGAACTCGAGCTTGCAGACTGAACAAACCAAGGAAATGTTTATAATTTATTTTAATAATAAACATTATGCAAGAGGATATTCATATAGTAATATGAAAATAACTTTATTTAAAGTGAAATTATAGGAAGTTATAATAATAAACATTATGCAAGTTTATACTTTCATTTAAACTCATATTATATAGTAATATGCAAATTATTATTTTCATGTAATGTGATAATATATAATAATATGCAAATTGTTAACCAAGAGAGAGGACATTTATAAACACATCCAACTTTTTATAATGAAAAACAGAAAATTTGTAAACACAGTTCCAAAATTCTTTCCACTTTTCATAATAAGTCAAACTTACCTTTCATTAAAATCCCACAAATAGAAAGTGAAATGTATTTAGTTTCATGGTTTGAAGTATGCGAAATTCTTTCCACTTTTCCTAATATGTGAAACTTACCTTTCATTAAAATTCCACAAATAGAAAGTGAAATGTACTTTGTTTCATGGTTTGAAGTTGAAATGAGTGTAAGTTAAGATATTTGTTTCACCATTAGCTTCATAGTTTGAATTTGAATTTATATTGTGTTTTTATGTAAAAGTGAGTTTAAATAAAATAATTGTAATAACATAAATGTAGTATTTTTAAAAAGAATATGTATGTATGTTAAAAAGGGATTAAGTTATTAAAAAGAAAAATTTTGAATTTTTTTTATTTAAAATAAATTTTATTGGGAGTTATATTTTCATTTGATTATGGGAATTTAATTTTTACCCACTTGCCTATAGTTTTGGACCTTTATTCACCTTTTTAAACTATATTGGCCTAATTTATGATGTAGGGGCTTATTTCTAGCAAATTTTCACTGAGGTCTTGACCCGTTTGTGTCTATTACATGTATATTTTCAAACTGACATATTGGATAGGATCACCTTTCTTCTTGCATCATCCTATGACCATGTTGCCTTATCTATAGGTACGAACCCACTTTGAAATGTTACGGATCTTCACATTGATACCAAAAGTGGCATTACATAAGTGTTAGAGCCTTCCTATTTCATGTATTCCCTAGTTAGATCCTTCTTTTCCATTTTTTACCCATGTTGTGGTTTTTTCCCTAGGTCTGGGATTCCCTTGTAGTCATGCCATGTCTTCGACTGAGAACCATATATTATTTCTTGAACTTTATATCAGGGACTCCCATTTAAATCAAGTTCTAAATTCATTTTCATGTGTCCCCTTGTTGTATTGAGCTTTGTGTCGGCTCCCCTCTTTAGTTTTGTTAGTCATATAGCCTGATCTTGCCTCAATTCCAGCCAAGCATAGACTCCTTAATATCCTTTGCAGCTTGATTATCCATTACTCTGAGGAGACATTCTCCCGAGTGTCCTTGTCCTGCACATGCTTCCTTGCATTAAGCATAGGTATGTTCCACTACTTGGAACTAGTTTTCTTTTCTGTAATGCGCGTCTCCTCCTAGATATGTACTATAAGCACTTTTATGTTTTTTCAAGCTTCCTAATACTGAAAAAGACCAAAAAAATAAAAAACATAAAAATCCATACAAGAAATGATATTACTTCCGGAAGTTGTCAAGTCGTGTCACCTTCGAATAGAGCATAGTAATATTCAATCCATTGGTTGTGTTACTAGTATGTATTCAGGAGATATACTCTTTCTTCTTATTTTTCTCCATCAAATGGTTATGCTTCAAGTTCTTGTGGAGCCTTTATCAATGCCTCCTATATCGCAGAGATGTCCCAGCTTGCATATCAAGTCTATGCATCTTGTGAGTCATCATTTGCATTATGTTGTTGTTCAAAAGAAGTTGTATCCCAAGTCGAGCACTCCTTAGTTATATTTTCTTTGCATGTTGGTCATTCCCAATACAGTTAATGGTTCATGCACATCTGGTTCATTTAAGTTCTTCCAAATTATTTAGCATTTCTAAGTACCTCATGTTGGTTGATGGGGGATTCCTTAATTCCCTCCTTCCAACAGATTCCATTCCATCGACTTCAGAACATTTATTATGGAATAGGATTCTATATTCCATTGAGTTTCTTGAGGCTTGCAGTCATCATTGGTAGGTCCTCTCACCATCAACAGTATTGGGAATACATAAATGTTCCCTAATCGATGCATTCACTCAAGTGTTCGACCACAACACATCTATTCACACTTGTGTGATTACACTCTGTACCTTGATTCCCATTATCATTATTGGTGGGATACCTAGCACCTATTAACGGTATACATCAATGACAGATAACTAGATGATGGACCATCATGTTCAACCTCGACACCTTTATTCGCATGATGGGACATGTACCAATAAAGGTTTGCGTAGAAGACCTCTGACCTTGGTGGCATTCCATATAAGCTATCTATTTGATCATTCCAGTATCCATGAGATGTCATCTTTCATGACCATAATCCAATGTATTATTAGATGTCATCATTCAGTATGGAGACCTTATTTAAGTGTATATTGTACGTGGAAATGACCACATGACTCATATGTTTATCATGCCTATTCATGGACATTGTACTATGTTGTTTATGAGACTGTTGTCCTCCATATTTGTAGTCACATGCTCAGATTTATTATTGTATTGTATTAATGAGCGAATGGTTTTTCCACCTAGGGTTTCATTACTCCACTTCTCGGATTGAGATAATCTATTTCCGCCATCATGTTACCCTTATGACCTCACAAATTAGCAGGAATCTGTTATAGATTATTTTACCACACTTTTATGGCCTTCCATGTTCCTCTACAAACTCTTTGGAACTCCTTTGCTCAAAATATACTTTGATGTTCCAAGACACTCTTCAAAAAGTACCTATTTATGTGTATACACAGGTCAAAATCTTACATCTCGCTCGTACATGCATCTTGTCCCACTGTGACTCATGTGCATTGGGAAATGTTCCCAAAACTAAAATATTTTGGAGTTTTCCTCATTGTGTCACGGATAACTTGACCTTTGGCCTTCCATATGCATTGAAATGATCTGCCTCCACCCTTCACTTCCTATTGGAGGGCCATATATTAGGCAACTTGTATAAATTAGAGGAAGAGAATAAAAGAGAGAAAGGAAACTATAGTTCATTTGTGCCTCATTCACATATGCTTGAGTATGCATCCCCTTTGTCCTTACGAGCATCCATATTTCTCTTCACAAGATTGCCTTTGTGTTGTGAGATTTCCATTTAGATGGAAGATTAAAGTGGTAGAGGCCCAGGTGTACGACTCCTTTTCTTTGTTTCAATAAGGTGCCCATAGAGGTTGTCACTTGTATCTTTGTTCATTATTAATAGAAATATCCATTTCTCATCCATTGTATAAGTGTAACTATGTATGATCTTTATCCATGGAGGATATACACACTTTGATTTATATATCTTGGTTTTATATATGCTAGAGTAGGCCTAACGCTTTAACATATATCATGATTGCCTTGTTTTTTGTTGTTGAGGATGAATTGTAGGTACATGCATGGTTGAAAATATCAATGGAGATCAACTACAACCTTCCAGAATAAGGTACACCTTCCATCCCTTACTGTTAGTTCTTTTGGTCTCTATTGCATATTGGAAATGGGTTTATTTCTCGTGTCATTGAGTCTTTTGTGGTCCTGCCCAATCCATAGGAAATATTCTCTGTAACAATTCTAACTCATGATGTCTAAATCAATTTACAATCAATTAACAACTAGGGTAGGTGGAAAAAGGCACCACTCTCCCTTAAAGCATGCAAAGCTAGTGCTAGAATAACTGATTGTAACTAGAACATGACTCACCATAACTGCTTACCAACCATGAACAACTAATGGAGGCTACTAGTAGGATTCAGAGTGGCTCTTAAACACTAGGGATTGCCACCGGTGGCACCAAAACACCAGTAAGGTGATAAATGAAATCCTAAGCTAGGAAATAATGAAAAATAGACTATATTGGACAAAGGATGATTACTAATCGTAACACTCTCCTCTTAAAATCCCCTATTCAACGCATCAACCACTATACATTTTCTCTACCATTATTATATAAAATATCATAATGATATTGTATCACCTTAGTAACCCACCTATGCTACTTTGGAAATGAAAATATTTGTTGAATTAAATATTTTGAACTCTAATGATTAGTATTGATCTAGAAATTCCTCATTATTAGATATAGGCTCATCGACTCAACTAGATGAAGGATGGCCATCATCTTTTTTTCATATGTGGAATCTCCCAAATTTCAATCACATATATGCTTCTTGGTAAATGCCAAAGGACATCTGTTTTACGTCAATATTGATCCAATACCTCTTCTAGAGGCCACATCACATTCTAAGATAAATGTACTTGTGGAATAAGTCATTTCAAATTTTTGAGTGGTGCACATTAGATTCTTTAAGGATAATAATTCCTAAGCTTCTTTGCTCCAAATAAAGAAAATGTTTTTACCGAGTTAAAGGAGATTTAATTTTTTACATAAGTTTTCAAAAATTTTATGTAGTATCCCAGGATTCCTAGGAACCCATGCAATATTTTTTTGTGTCTTGGGGAATATTTAATCTTTCATAGCCACCAATTTGTTTAGCTCCACTCATACTCTTTCCTAACTCACAATTTGACTTAAGTATTCAATCTTGGAAACCCAAGAAGAACATTTGTAATGCTTCATAAATAAATGGTGGTCACTCAATAATTACAAGGCACAATCAACATGATTTAGGTAGAGTTTACATGTTGTTTTGTATAACAAGATATCATTAAAGAATACCATCACAATTTATTGCAAACAAAAGGTTAGGAGATATTGTTTAGGAGTTTATAAAAGGTGGATAAAGTAGTGTAAAGTCCAAAGGGAATCACTAAAAAGTGAGAATGACCTTCATGGGTGTAAAAGTTTTTCTTAGGGATATCTATGTCTTTCATCCTTATTTGGTGGTATCCTAAACAAAAGTCTAGTTTTGTGAAAAAATTGGATCCATGAAGCTCATCCAAGAAGTTAATAATGATTAGGATAAGAAATTTATCCTTGATTGTAAATTTAATAAGAGCCCTAAAATCACCATTAAGGAGGAATAAGGGCTCGTATTGGGATGAATGATGCCAACCTCCAAAAACTCCTAAACAATATTTTATATTTCGTTATCTTGTACAAAAGGGTTCCATAAGGGTATACATTATGGTGCTGAATCCCTAGAATTAGTGGAATTCCATTCTGCTTCTCCCCATGAGATAGGGGTAAACCTATAGGTGTTTCAAAAACCTATTAGTGTTTAAAGATAAATAGATACAAGTCAAGGTGAATGTCATTTGGGGGTGTGTCCACTATTTGTATGGGATTGAATTGTGCAATAATCCGTGAGTAATCTTTCTGCAATAACATCTCCATATGGTGGGAGATGATAATTTCAATACAATCGAAGGTGATCACCAAGTTGAGGTTATATTCATTCCCTCCCTTATGGAAGTTGATGTATAGGTCCTTCAAATGTGTGGTGATAAAACCCAAAGTATATGGCCATTAAAACCCTAAAACTGAATGAAAACCACCCACTCATATAGAAACATGTGCATTTTTAGATGGAAATCACCCATCTAGACTTTCACATTTTCACATTGGCTCTCACATTTCATCATATTACCATTTGGAACAATAATTTAGAAAATTCATATAGGATGGATATATCAATGTACTTCTTCTACCACTCTTTTATGAATAAAGTTGTGGCTAGCAACATTGTCAATTACTTTGTGGTGCTTGATGTAGCTTATCACCCTCAATGTTTGGGGTATTAAGAACCCTAATATAAATCCATGGAAAGAGATTAAGGATTCCTCACTATGAGATTGCAAAGTGGTGCCATTTTCCATAGGTGGAGTAATATTTTCCATTTTTGGTTCTCACTACCTTCAATTGTTATATCTTCTAGGTGATGTTGTGGGAATACATCTATTTGAAAATAGCTCTTATTCTTTACATTTATTCCCTTTGAAATACTTTTCCTTGTATTTACATAAAACTATGAGGTGTTAGAATTCTTACATCTCATTTGGAGACAATGTTTGGATTCTTAATGGTGGAGGGCCGAAGATGCTAGAAGTAGGTTCCATGAGGGGCATAGTGTAAGTTGGGAAATAAGGTCTTTTGGTTTGGAAATTGATTACCATCTCAACTTCTCTAGCTCTATCACAAGCTTCCAACCATGTTTTTGGGTGTTGCATTATGACATGTGCTCTATTTTCTTCTTTGAGGCTATTGGTGAAAAAATATTTTAAAAATGAATCAAGGAGGCCTATGTGTGAGTTTCCACTTAATCAAAGCATGTACTATTATCCATAACCTTGCATTTTCGCCATATTTTTGTCAATATTCCTAGTTAGTGAATGCCATTTTAAAAATGATCATGAAGGATATTTACAAATTGGGTCCGAGGAACATAGCTATGATAATATTTACGATACTATTACGATAAAATTTATGATACCATTAGCACCATTTCCGATGTTCTAAGTCGAAATATAAGACCCCCCCCCCTTGTAATTTTTAGAGATCAAAAATAATTCCATGGAGAGAAAAGTAGTGTCCCATTTGGGTAACCCAACCTCACGGGTTTGAGCCATCAAATTTATCCATTTCTACTTACATAAAGTGATGACATTGATTGTTGTCCTTAGAGGGTAGATGATGGGTATGTAGAAAGAAAGTGTAATATCCATGCACTCCATTTACAAATGCTTCCATGCTTGGATCCTCTTTTTTTTATCTAGATCCATGCATTTACATAACTCCCACAATATTTGGCTCTAATGATCCAGCTTTGTGTTGATACTTATGACTAAAAATTGCAAGCCTATGATCGTTGATTCAATATCCTTAGGTGCCTTGAGTGTACCTATGTTTTGGTTATCCATGGGTGTTTATTTGCAAGTGTGGATGAAGACAACTTATGATCTAGAAAGTATTAACTTACCAACTTATCTTAAAATGACTAGTGGTTAAAGAGGAGTCTTTTGAAATGCACATCCCAATATTGTATTTTTAGGTCCACGTCAAAAAGGGTTAATCTATATGTATACCAACATGATTAACAAGATGTAACGATGATTTTGAGATAGCTCTCCATACCAAAATTTTGTTTTTAACTCTCCCTTACAGCTATTGTAAATTGACAAAATTGCCAAATTCCTCGTGGATGCAAAAGATGTAGAAATTTTATTGGTCGGTCACATATGACATAGTTTCTAGGGTTTTGACGACAAGGGAGTGCCATGACATAGTTGATAAGAAGAAATATGGGCAACTGTGGGTGCTGCATGGGTGCGGCCATGAACAGAGAGAAGAAGTGCTGCATGGGTGCGGCCATGAACAGCGAGAAGCAAACCATCCAGTAGGTTTGCTCAGACAGCACAATATGAATCATGCGTAAACCCATTACGGCATCCCCAATCATGGAGGAATTCCCTTATCATTTAGTCTGCCAATCCGATTCCTTTTACATTGGACAGAGGACGGCAGCCCTTTCTGTGAACGAGGAACTCAAGATGGGTAACATTTATTTTCTTCTGCTAGAGATGTTTTGTCAGTCTAAGTTAACGCTACTATCCCTTGCTTCCTTCTTATCATCACCGTCTTTAGGTACTAGCACTGCCGCTCATCTTCGTAGTATTGGACGTGCGATTGCTTTTTGCCAGCCGTTTGAGATATAGAACAGCAGAATGGGCCGAGGCAGTGGGATCAGAGTTTCTGCAGAGTTTATTATGAAGCTAATGGAAGAAAAAAGAGTTAATAGAGATGAACGTGGGCAATCAATGGAGACAGATTCTGCAGATGGTAGGCCTCGCCTCCGTAATAACCCAGAGTTACAGAAGGATTATGAGAAGTTGGTCATATCGAGAGACAAATGCTAGAGACCCAAGCTTTGGACTATCAAAGAAATAGAAAAGAAAGGTATAAACCAATAGAAAGAGGTCGAGTAAGTGCTAGAATTTATGACGACCCGTAAGAAAAATAGTTAAAAATCAATTTGACTGGATGCAATTTTATAAAGGATGACATACCTCAAATAAAATCACCTGTCAAATATAGTTTTAAAACCAAAAAAATGTTTTGTAAGCTGTCAATTTCCAGGCATCTCCCAAATCACACATCCGCGGCTGAGGAAGAATCCCAACTTCCCAAGTCACACATGATTGAGTCCATGAATCCCGGACCAACCCACGTAGATTGCATGCAAATTTTCTTGGGAAAACAAAATGTTTCCATGATGAGAATTGAAACAATAATTATTGCATTTGTCTCTTGACCAATTGCTCATAATTGGAGGCTAGCTTACAATCCATGGAATCAGTGCCCACTCCATGCCTCATCTATGTTAAGCTTTTCGTTTTTCATTAGTTGTTTAATGAATTCTACTGTTATGATAGGTGGAAGTTTATGACAAAGCACTTGGCAGTGTATTATTAAAAGTTGTTATTATGAGAATGTTAATAGTTGAATTGATTGTTAGATCAAATTTAACTGTTTAGCAATCATCTCTTCTTTGCTACTAAATTCACTGAATAACAGTGTGATGATGCATGCATATTCCTCTAGAAGTTGGCTGTAAAAATATTCTTGAACTTATTCTTAAGAAGAAATCTCAACAACGTAAAGGACTCACATCTTGATAGCCACAATCTCCATCTCCATGACACTACTAAATACTTATTGATTTGTTCTCTACACCATCTTCCTCTATTTAAAACTACTCACAAAAAACAAAGGCTATTAATATTCAGCCTGTTGTAGCATAGTGCCCTTAGATCTCAAACACCAAACAGACACCATGCCTGCTGTAGCCTCATTAATTGGTCTACAGCAGGCCCCAAAGGCACATTGATGCTCCCAAGTAATGGGAGTCATTGGAAACAGTGATGATAAAAAGAGAGAATGAATGGGAGGCTTAACTCAGACTGAAAAAAACAGCTCTCAGAGCCGCCATCCTCGGGCCAATATACAAGGAGTGGGAATGCCCACTAAATGTTGAGAGAATTCATGCGTGATTTGGCCTGCCGAGACGAGTTTATGAAGAATTCCAGCTTGGAGAGCAAAAGTTTATAATTTATTTAAATTTTTTAATAATAAACATAATGCAAGAGGATATTCATATAGTGATATGAAAATAACTTCATGTGAAATTATAAGAAATTATAATAATAAACATTATGCAAGTTTATAATTTTATTTAAACTCAAATTATATAGTAATATGTAAATAATTATTTTCATTTAATGTGATATTATATAATAATATACAAATAATTAACCAAGAGGGAGGACATTTATAAACATATACAACTTTTTATAATGACGAATAGAAAATTTGTAGACATAGTTGCAAAATTCTTTCCACTTTTCCTAATAAGTCAAACTTACCTTTCATTGAAATGCCACAGATAGAGAGTGAAATGTACTTAGTTTCATGGTTTGAAGTATGCAAAATTATTTCCACTTTTCTTAATAATTCAAACTTACCTTTCATTAAAATTCCACAAATAGAAAATGAAATGCACTTGGTTTCATGGTTTGAAGCTGAAAGGAGTGTAACTTGAGATATTTGTTTCACCATTAATTTCATAGTTTGTACTAGAATTGATATTGTGTTTTTATGTAAAAGTAAGCTTAAATAAAATATATTGGAATAACATAAATGTACTATTTTTAAAAACAATATGAATGCATATTAAAAAGGGATTAAGTTAATAAAAAGAAAATATTTGAATTTTTTTAAATTTAAAATAAATTTTATTTGGAGTTATGTTTTCATTTGATTATCGGAATTTAATTTGTACCCACTTGCCTATAGCTTTGGACCTTTATTGACCTTTTTAAACTATATTGGCCTAATTTATAATGTAGGGGCTTGTTTCGAGCAAATTTTCATTGAGGTCTAGTGTCTATTACATGTATATTTTCGGACTAGCATATAGAATAGGATCACTTTTTTTCTTGCATCGTCCTATGACCATGTTGCCTTATATATAGGTATGAACCGACTTCGTAATGTTACGGAACTTTACACTCCTACTAGAAGTGGCATTACATAAGTGGTAGAGCCTTCCTATTTCATGGGTGCCCTAGTTAGATCCCTCTTTTCCATTTGGTACCCATGCTACGGTTTTTTCCCTAGGTTTGGGAGTCCCTTATAGTCACGCCATGTCGTTGAGTGAGAACCACATATTCTTTCTTGAACTTTATGTTGGCTATCTCCCACAAGGACTCCCATTTATATCAAGTTGTAAATTCATTTTTATGCATCCCCTTGCCGTATTGAGCTTTACGTCGACTCCTCGCTTCAGTTTTGTTAGTCATATAGCTTGATCTTGCCTTAATTCCAGCCAAGTAGAGCCTCCTTTATATCCTTTGCAGCTTGACTATCCCTTAATGGGAGGAGACAATCTCCCAAGTGTCCTTATCCTGCACATGCTTCCTTGCATTGAGCATAGGTATGTTCTACTGCTTGGAACTAGTTTTCTTTCTCGTAACACGCATATCCTCGTAGATATGTACTATAATAACTTTTATTCTTTTTCAAGCTTCCTAATACTAAAAAAGACCAAAAAATTAAAAAATATAAAAATCCATACAGGAAATGATATTACTTTTGGAAGTTTTCAAGTCGTGTCGCCTTCGAATAGAGCATAGTATATTCCATCCATTGGTTGGGTTACTAGTATGTATTTAGGAGCTATACTCATTTTTCTGATTTTTCTCCACCCACTAGTTATGCTTCCAGTTCCTATGGAGCCTTTTTGAATGCCTCCCGTGTCGTAGAGATGTCCCAGTTTGCATGTCTAGTTTATGCTTCATGTGAGTTATCATTTGAATTATGTTGTTGTTCTAAAGAAGTTGTATCCCAAGTCAAGCACTACTCAGTTATCTTGTCTTTGCATGTCGGTCATTCCTGATACAGATACATGTTCATGTACATCTAGTTCATTTGAGTTCTTCCAAATTATCTAGCATTGCTAAGTACCTCGTGTTGGTTGATGGGGATTTCCTTAATTCCCTCCTTCCAATCGATTTCATTCCATCGAATTTAGATCATTTATTATGGAAAAGGAGTCTAGAGTCCATTGAGTTCCTTGAGGCTTGTAGTCATTAGTGGCAAGTTCTCTCACCATCAAAATTCTTGGGAATACATAAATTTCCCTTGATCGATGGAATCACTCAAGTGTTCAACCACAACACATTTATTCTCACTTGTGTAAGTGCACTCTGTATCCTGATTCCCATTATCATTATCGGTGGGATATCTCGCACCTATTAACGGTATACATCAATGATCGATTACCAGACGATGGACCATCATGTTCAACCTTGACACCTTTATTCGTGTGATGGGACATGTACCAATAGATGTTTGTGTAGAAGACCTCTGACATTAATGGCATTACATATAATCTATCTCTTTGATCATGCTAGTATCCATGAGATGTCAGCTCTTATGATCATACTCGAGTGTATTATCAAATGTCTTCATTTACTATGGAAACATTATTTCAGTTTACATTTTACGTGGCGATGACCACATGACTCATATGTTTATCATGCCTATTCATGGAAATTGTACTTTGTTGTATCTGAGATTGTTGTCCTTCATATTTGTAGTCACATGCTAAGACTTATTATTGTAGGGTGAAAACACCAAGTTGGGTGACACTTCCATTAGAATTGTGTGTCCAAACAACATAGCGAACGTTATTCGACAGAATAACTATATTTATTCAACCGAATAATTATCATTATTCTACCGAATAATTATCAGTATTCGGCTAAATAACTAATTCTTTATTTGACCAAAGAACATTAACGGTGAACCATTTAATTTGATAGAACGCATAGCCAACCGACATTTTTTACGTTCGTTTTAATACTTGTTCAGCTGACAAGTTGTTTGGGCAAACAATTATTCAGCCGAAGAGTTGTTCGGTCGAATAATTATTTGGCTGAGTAATGGTTCAACCGAACAATTCTTCGGCTGCATAATTGTTCAGTCGAATAATCATTTCATAGAAAAAGCAAGATCTAGCCCCATTTTCACTGTTTTCACCTATAGTGATTTGTCTTCATTTGGTCGTGTTTCTTCCATCATCCATTTTTCTGTTGTTGTCTATCATCCCTGCCCTTGTCACCAGTCCTCTTGATGTGGACATACTAGTTTCCTGTCGTCATGGAGGTCTATTCTTGGAGGTCACTTCGTGATGGACTGTTCGTCGTGGAGGTCTGTTCGGCATGGAGGTCTGTTCATGGAGGACACATCGTGGTGGTGTTTGTGGTATTTTGTTGGAGGGTCTGTTCGTGGTCTGGTCTTGCTGTGCTCCCCCTTGTCAAGTAATTTTTTATTAAATTGCTTCTATAATTTGAAATTTTTAATATGTGATTTATCTCTTGTTGTAGTCAATAGCATTCATTTTTCGTCATAGTATTGCAGAGTTAAAGTTTGCATATGTTTTTGGGTATGGTATAAGTCTTATAATTTTAATTTTAATTAATATCTATATGTCTATGAAATTTGTCCATGTTAACAGAGTAGATGAACTTTATCCATGTTAACAGAGTAGATGAACTCTGTCCAAATGGATAGATTCATTTTGGATAAGTTTTTGTTAATTTTAATTATAAATTCTATGTTTTTAGAATTTAATATAATCTATTTTAATTAAAATGAAAATTTGTAACTTAAATTATAGGTAATAATTTAAAAAAAATGGAAGGAGTGGATGAACTCTGTCCATTTGGACAGAGTTGATCAACACTTGGATGGACAGTTCATAAACTCTATCTAGATGGATAGAGTTGAAGAACTCTCTCCAAATAGACAGTGTCAAAGAACTCTCTAAAAATGGACAGAGTAAATCAAATATGTCCAAATAGACAAGACAATAGATTATACTTAGCAAAACATAGTTCATTCAGACTTCATCAACTCTTTCCCTGGTAACATTACTTAGCAAAACTGTGACTCTTATTAGTTTACTTAGTATAAGGGATATTTTTTATGATTTTATGTAATAATGAAAATATTTGTAGTTGACATAAAGAAATGTAGTTTTAATTTGGTATTTGATGATATTGGTTTTATTAATTTTAAAAATCTAAAATACATCAAAAACATAGAGATTGGTACATTATTTTTTTTATACATCCAACAATAGTGTAGCTATTTTTATTTTAAGAACTATTAGATAATATTAGGGACATTTAGGTCTTTATTAAAAAGGTAGTTTTAAAATTTTAAAACACATAAAAAACATAAAGATTGCTACATTAATTTTTCATACATCCAACAATAGTGTAGCTATTTTCATTTTAAGAACTATTAGATAATATGAGGGACATTTAGGTAATAGAAACTTAGTTTTTATAGTAGTTAGTTCTTTGAAGTTGAGGCATTAACATGCAGAGTTTGAATATGGTATGAGTTGATATATTAGATAATATTAAGGACATATAGGTCTTTATTAAAAATTTACTTTTTTAGTGGCTAGGTCTTTGAAGATGAGGAATTAACATGTAGAATTTGAACATGATATGAGCTGATTTGTATAATCTTGTAGATATCATCTCAAATTAAAATAGATAATAAATTAACTATAATCATTTAAAGAACTATTAGATAATATTAGGGATATCTATGTTTTTATTGATATCTTAGTTTTTATAGTAGCTAGGTTTTTGAAGTTGATTAAAATTAACATGTAGAAATTGATATGGAATTAGATAATAAATTAGCTATAATCATTTAAAGACCTATTAGATAATATTAGGGATGTCTAGGTCTTTACTGAAATCTTAGTTTTTATAGTAGCTAGGTTTTTGAAGTTGATTAATTAACATGTACAAATTAATATTTCTGTAAATTTGTAGATGTCATATTCAATGGCAAGAGAGCACCCTTGAGACAGAAGCGTAGGTGGTCATTACATTTTTTGGGAGTTGTTGTCCGAAACGAAAATCAAAGATTATCATGGTCACCTCTGGATTCAGGCTTATTGTATAGTTCACATTCAATTGATCATCGACATGGCGATAGTGGTAGAGATGATTTCTCCTTATCATCTATGGTTGTAGTGTCATTGATATAAAGAAGGGTCATTTATCTTTATTTGTAGAAATGGGTCTTGGAGTATTAGGATTTATGGATATGATTGATCAAATCTATGACTCCTATTACTCCTCGACCCATATCTACAGATCCACACATAAAATTTACAGGAAGCAAAAGTAGTAATGTTTTTACATGTTTCTTTTTCAAGGTATGTAATATTATCCAAATTGTTCTCTGATATATAAGTTTAATTAGTTTAAATAATTTTTGACATTTGTAAGTTGCTTGTATATATGTTGAAGCTTGGATATCTTCAATCTTTCTAGGCAAAAGGAAGACTCCATTGGAGGATAGTGGTGGAATTGTAAGTTTAATATTTTCTTTTATTTATTTTAGTTTAAAATAGTTTAAATAGTTTGTAAGATTTATAAACTATTTTTAGACATGTTGTAGCTTGGGTCTCCTCCACCTTTTAGAGGCAAACATAAGACTCCATTGAATGATAGAGAATTTGAGGTAATTTTGTTTGTAATTTTATTGATCTTTTATATACTAGTTTAATGTTTTAATGTTTTGATTTTAATTTAAAATTGTTTAAATGATTTATGATATTCATAATATGTTTTTATACATGTTTCAGATTGTTATGAGTCCAAGGGAAGACCCTAGTGGAGGATAGTGATGGACTTCTTTGATTCAGACATCGAAGACCTTAATTTTAGGATTATACACATGTTCATGAATGTTTTTTTATTATATGCACATGTACATTAAACTTACATGTTCATGACTGTTTTTTTTATTATATACATGTACATTGAACTCTAATGTTCATGAATATTTTTTTGGATTATATACATACATCCATTGATCTTAGATATATTTTTTGGATTATATACATATGCATGTAAAGGTTAGGAATGTTAGGAATGTTAAGAAGGAATATGGGGAATGTTAACTTTAAGAATGAAAGCAATCCAATTTGTTACATTGATTTTAGATATTGTTTTTGGATTATATGCATGTATATGTAAAGGTTAGGAATGTTAGAAATGTTAAGAATGCATATGGGGAATGTTAATGTTAAGAGTAAAGTGAATTAAATTGACTATATAAACATGGGAAATGTTAGGAGTGAATGTAGGAATGGGGATGAGAAATGTTAAGAATGAATGTTAGGAAGTTTAGATAGGTGCAATTATATGAATGTATGTATTAGTAAATTTATGTATGTTTGTATATGTAACATATTTTTAATGTTGAAAAGTTTAGAATTTCAGGAATGTTAGGAATGTTAGATGCAATCTAATGTTAGGAATCAATGTGGAGAATGTTAGGAAATGTTAGTAATGTTAGGAATTTTTGATAGGCGTAAATATATGAATGCATGATTGAATGTTAGGAATGGTTAGGGATGTTAAGAAGTTTTGATAGGAATATTTTTTATTAGTAAAGCAAAATTAGTAACTTGATTATGAATTCTAATTAATTAAAGCTCAATCCATCAATTTTCTAAAGTAACATTAAAGCAACTTGATTTTGAATTCTAATATTTTTTATTATTAAGGTAACATTAGCAACTTGATTCTGAATTTTAATAAATTAAAGTTCAATGACTTCATGATAGCCAATATTAACATAGAACAAGAAATGATATAGTTAAAAACATCACAATAGAATTTCGTCCTCAATTATCCGTTAATGGTCATATTTGGATAGTTTCCATTTTTTATTTTTTAAGGTTTTTTTTATACAACTTGTTCTAATTTTATTTGAGATGCACATACTAAATGACTATACTGACAACATATAACATCAAGTTCATAATCTTGAAAGTAGACATAATTTTCAGTCATACAGGTTTGGTGCAAAAAATAGCCTTTTAAAATGATGGATCCTCTTTCGTATGTAAATCTGTTGTCATTGTAGTCCTCCAATAACTTCGTTTTTCCTTCGGTGCATCGCATCAAATAATATTTTACGTCTTTGCTATTGTCTAAAGGTGCAATCACAACGAAAATATCTTGTGTGCAAATTACAATTGGCATTGGAGTTAAATGAATTAAATTAACTATATAAACATAAGGTGATGGACAAGATTGAACAATCAACAACATCATTACCTTCTCTAACAAGATCTGAAATTTTATCACCATTAGATGATATTTTTATTTCTTCTAATTCTAATTCTTCTATGTTTGCTAGTGGCATTTTTCCTTTTGGATTAATCTCTGCTTGTTTCCAATGTTTTACGTAGTTTTTAGTTATGTTTTCACAAACTTCTGTAGATTCAACATTTTCAGTGCAAATATGACAAAATCATGTTTGCTTTCCACTGTCAAATGCAAGCACATTTTGGAAGGATTTTGTTTGAATAGAGTGAAGTTCTCTAGTCCCATGTATGGTGCTATCCTCGTATGGTATTGATCTATCCATAGCTTGGACCCCAACAAGCCAAAAAAACCTACACAATAAATGATAAATCACAAATGACAACTTTTAATGTTAGTGTACAAATACTTCAATGTTAGTATATACATTTTTTAAAATTGACAATTAATAAAAATTACAAAGATAATGTACATACCTGCGCACATATTTTGGTTGTTGACTACAATCATGGCTCAGATTTGATTTACACCATTGGACAACCTCTGTAGCTGAATGAAATCATCTAGAAGAATGGTTCATTTGCCATTTTTGAAGTTGTAACATCCCTCGTATAGACCCTTGAATGCATTGTAAACTATTGAATAATATTGTATTTGTCTTCTAGTGAGGAGCTTAAGGCCAAGGCCCCACCAGTAAGACCTTTTATTTGATACTAATCCAAAGTTCCTTAGGAGAGGCAAGAGTTGGACGTAGCTCAACGATGGGCAACTGAACCCACGAGGGAAAAGAACACAAAATGGTTAAGGAACCTTGAGTTCGATAAGCATAACCCTAACATCGTTTTAACTAGGGAATCCTACATAATTCTCGTGTCGCCATATTTAGCCCCAATTAAAATACAATAGCCGGCTAATTAAATTCAAATGTATTTAAGGAATGATCTAAGAGCTTTCAATCTAGTAACCTTGAGAAGAGGATTGAGGGGTTATAGAAAGAACCAAGGAGGAAACAAATCAAAGAATTAAGAGACATATATATGTATAGGATATACAAAGGCATGATATATGCAATAGCAGAAAATATATATATAGGAAATTGATTATATAGAGAGAGACGCGGAACATGTTTTTATGCTTACGGAAACACTATATAATGGTAAATATGGGAGTGGAACACCATATATATATATATATATAGCCAAGGTAATTTCATACACATATATGTACATTATTAATTATGGATAACCTTTATAGAATGAATACCGATATTAATGGAGTATGACTCTGTCCTCTGTAATAACCTTGGGTTTAGGAACCGTTACTGGATTTTAGCCACCAATTAAGGAGGTGCTACTATTTTGGTGTTTAAGTTTTCAGAAGTATGGATTTTGGAGGTGTTATGCTTCCATGACTCATAGTCGCTAATTATGGAGGCTCTACAAGAATTAATCCTAGATTGTTGGTGGAACCTTGATGGTTTTGGCAGGGCAAGCCCAATATTGAGCATCAAGTGTTGAGTTGTAGGGAGAGTTCTCTCCATGGTCTATTGGAGAGGAAAAAGTACCTCACGATTTGGAGGGGAAGATAGATTGTGGTTAGATGTAGTAATAAGCTTGGGCTTGAGGTGGATGCCATTTCGTCGAACTTCAAGTTCATCTGGAAGTAGCATGGGTCGCTCCAAGGGTGTGCCTTCCATCAAATGAACTTTTGATCCCCAGTCATGTGGTAGGTGGTTGAGGTATTCTCCATGCCTATGTTTTGAATTGAAACCATGAATCCTATGGTTGCATGCATGTTTGACGAGTTTTTCCTTTCTGAAATGATATGTTTATGTTGATTTTCCTGGCGATTTCCAAGAAGGGGGAATTCATCCAAGTTGTTTTGTCTATTCATGTTTGGTAAATCACTCTGCACCTAACTCTGTCGAGTTCAGGTTAAGATTTGTTTTTCTTTTGCTACTTTATGGGAAATCAGTTGGATTTGAACTCCAACATGATCTATTTGCCACAATTTGCCTCTGTCTTCTTGTGGGGTGATTTTGATCCTAAATCTGTTGAATGGGCATCATGCATTTTAGATCATAATTATTTTGATATGAAATTATGCATAATTTATACCCTATCAACATGTGGACTAGGTATAACTATATTTTATAGATGCATGTTCATAAGAAAATTGTTGTTTTGGATTTGTAGATCTAAAGAGGCTGCAATATGACCGTATTCGGTTTGGTAGATACTTTTTTCCATATGCATTTTGTTAAATTTCTTCTACAATGAAATGCATCCCTTGACCCTAGAACTCAAGCCTGGGATTGTTTGAGAACAAATGTTCTCTGCTGCTGTACGAAGGATTGAATGTCTAACCGACAATTTTTTTGGGTTGAATTTGACACCTTATCGGAGAGAGAGCTAGTCTTTAGGGTTTTTCATCTGGTAAAAGACAGCGAAAAAACCTCAGCATTGCGTGTCCCAATTTATTCTCAGTAGTAATTGAGGTAAGGGCACGTTAAAATCTTGATGAACCAAGGTGTTTTGACTTTTAACGTTATCAAGGTGAGGAATCGACCTTAAATGAATATATGGTCTTTGGTGGCTAATTTGACCCCTTAAATCTAACCCTATTAAACATGTTGAGAAATGAGGCTAGATCTTAAATGATTGTTTGGCTATAAATTGGTATATGCAGTGTACAAGTAAATAGATAACCCTCTACCTGGTTATTTAGATCAGAATCTAGTAAATACCAGCGGTGTCAATATGATTTGTTTGGAGCCTTTGTTGGAGTTTTATATTTTGTCATTCATATGGAACATATTTTCCACCCTTTTTTCCGATTATCCTCTCACACAAGTGTTCTTTAATAAATTCTTGGTTTATGAAACTTTGTCAAAGCCCTTATCCCTTGGGAGGTAACTTAGCGGTAATAAGTTGAGAAGTTTTGTTGATTGGGTAGATTTTACCACTGTGTTGGGACTACCAATGAACTTAAGGACATATGACAAATCCTAGCTTGCTTTAAAATGTTCTTGAGAACAAATGATAGGATTATATAAATAGACCATGGTGGAGCCGAGACATTGTAATTTACTCCATTTTTTCTAAAGCAATAAAAGAATAAAAAATTGGTGGATGTAGCCTCGTGGACGAGGTGAACCACGTGAATATGGTTGACTCATCCTTGTATTATTATGTTGTGCATGCTTATTTATTTTTACATGATGATGATATTATGAATGCAACATAAAGGCTTAAATTGGTGGAAATGATTACTAAACATGTTTTTGTAGACACCTAATTCGGAAACACTTTTTCTTGAATGGTTTATAGCATTAAGGTATAAGAGGTATTTTACATAAGGGCTCTCTTTATGCATGCTCCTGCACCATCATGTTCACCTTTTCCATGTCTAGTTTCAAAGAAATTCCAGCAATGTTTAATGTTCATTGCTTTATGAAGTCGACATAACCAAAAAAATGATCGTGAAGATTTAAATTGTCCCGCACATCCATCCAACCATATCAAATGTTCATTGAATTCAACTTTACAACTTTTTAGTGAATCATAGAAATTTTTTTCAATACAATGTTGAAAAATATGTGTATCATGTGTACGACCATCGCTGATATAAAAGTGTTATTCTTTAATCACATCTCGATTGTCACACGTGCTTTCAATACCATCAACATTATGTTGAGAATGTCTATATAGAACATGGACAAATATTGAAACATGGTCAGAATGATAGTATTCACTTTGAATCTCTTTTTGTGCAGCAAATGTGTAGTTTTCTGCAAAATCAACTACAGACAAAATTGTTCCAGTTGGAAAATTTTCACGGGAATGTTTGAATTGAAGGTATTGCCATCGTGCTCTATGTGAATTCTTGGTGTAATTATAAATTTCACTTTCAAATTTCTTGAGAAAATATGTCACACATATTTTAATTTCTTGCAATTCAATTCTTTTGGAATGTGCATCACTAGAACTTGTAGAATAATTATTGTATTTATATCCTCTCCAATCAACGGTTACATTTGAAAGTGACTAATCATTATCTATAGGGTATTTATTGTGGAATAAAACAAGATTTCCACAACCATGACAATGTTTCCCATTGACACATTTCTTATTATAAAATAGTTGATCGTGATTTCTCTCACATAGGGTTTGACATATGAATTCACGTACTATGGGTGAAGGTGGTGAATTTGTCCAAAACATTTTACCAAATTCAAGAAACGTGTCGTAATATAATTGAAATTGCACATGATAATGACAACAACACGTGTCACGTACAGTAATAGGTCTAACATACCATGGTTTTTGTTGCACAAATGTAGTGTTTGACATATTAATTCCATGATGATCTTCCTTGAATTTATTGAGCAATTGTACTTGTGTCATTTCCATTATATGTTTTGGACGACTTTCATATATATTTCGTGATACTCTTTGTCGTATCACATCCCTTGAATTTGGTGAAACTCGAGCATGTTCCAACCAATGTTTCTGTACAATATCTTTAACACCTTCTCCCATTCTATCTTTGTAAGGTTGTCTACAAATAATTTCTCAGTAAGCAAGTTCATCATTTTCATCTATTTGCATTCTGAATTTGCTATGTTTGTATAATGTCTTTCTTGAGGTTCCAATTTCTTATGCTAGTTGTGTTGTCAAACATTTTTGTCTAGTACTATCTGAAGCAATTGCTGTCTAAATTGCTCTATGTGCAGCACTAGTATCTTTCTTTATGGACTATGTTTCAGTTTTGACTCTTTTGTCGCCTTGTGAATACCCAATAATGACGTAGCACCTTCTAACTTCTTGGACACCAATAAACAACTCAAAATTTGCGCTTGTCCTACTATTGAACAATCCTTGAGAATATCATCATAAATTTTTGTAGCACGATATCGTGCAACATGTATGGGTAATTTTACTCCATATTTGTCGGAATCCATGTCTTCTAAGATTTCATCATCATTGGTGAAAGTACCTATACATCAAATTAAATTAAATTTAACATATGTCCAAAAATACAATTCATTATAAAAAATGAATTTTGGAAATACATGATATAGACATACTAGGTCCAATTTCTAGATCTTGGTTTTGATCTTCAATATTGACTTCATCAACATTAACATGTAAATCACTATTTACGTCAACAATGGTCTCTTCAACTTCCATTTTTTCTTCTTGTACCCTATTTTCAATTTCCATTTCATCAATATTGTCATGTAAATATGTTCTTATATCTTCATTTATTTCTTCCATTTCTGCAACCCTTGCTCTTTTGGTTGTATTTCTGAGTTTTTGTTTTTCCCTATTAGCATCGTCATCACGTTTACGATCACTTTTTTTTTTACTCTTTCTTTTATTGCCCATGATTTCTTAATCTCCTTTTGAAAAACCCTTGGAAAAAAAATAACCTTGTAAAGAAATTTTCATTGTAAAACAATTGGAAGAAAAAAACTCTTTGAAAAAAAAACCTTATTTGAAAAAACAACTTATATAAATATTTTGGAAAAAAAACTCATTTGCAAAAATACTTTGCAAATAAACTATTTGGAAAAGACCCATTGCAAAGAACCTACTTTGCAAAAATAACTTGGAAAAAAACTTTTTGAAAAAAAAAATACTCTTTGGAAAAAAACCCATCTCAAACAAATAACCTACTTTGGAAAAATATCTTGGAGAAATACTTTATGAAAAAATGTCTTGCAAAGAAATAAATTCTTTTCAAAATTACTTTAGAACACAAAATCTTTGACAAAAATGCCTTGGGAAAAACTTCTTTGAATGTACCTTTGGATTATAAATAAGAGGAAAAATACCTTCTAAAAACTCTTTGTCAAAAGAAATCTCCTCTGAAAACTCCTTCAAAAATACTTCCACTTATACAAAATGAAGAGGTGAGAAAATAATGAGGCTCTTTCGTTTTACTTATACGAAATGAAAAGGTGCGAAAATAATGAGGCTTTTTCGTTTTACTTATAAGAAATGAAGAGGCGTGAAAATAATGAAGCTCTTTCGTTTTATTTATATGATTATTTTTTCCGGCTAACGAATTTTTTTTTGCACTTAGTTTTTGGCCGAACAATGTTATTTGTAACGTCGCCGTTACGAAAAAACATTGTTCAGCTGAATAATTATTTGGCTGAACAACTATTTGGTCGAATAATTATTCGGCCAAATAACCTCTGAAACCTGTAACCTGCATAGTTTTCACGTTTCTCCATTTTTGGAAGGTAAAATGGATGCCTTACACTAGAAATCGACCATCGGAATTGATACCTTTAGTTTCATCATTAAATCTAATTTCTGTAGGTATATATTTTGTTGTGTATAGGTGAGATCCGATATATTTATTTTTTCGAGTTTAGTTTCATCTCTTTCAAAATGCAATTAAATGAAAAATATATAACTTTAAAAATACACCACCAAAAAAATTGAAACAAATATGGTGCACTTAATTTGAGTGTCTACTTCAAATGGGTATTCATAGATTTTTAATTTTTATAGTCAATTGAGAGAAAAGTCACGCAACCAAAAACATGTTTAAAACCGACAAGGTTTTCCCATTGATCAAATTCAAAAAAATATTATAATTAGTATATAGATCCATTGGTTACAAAGTTATAGTCATCGCAATAGTATATTGTGTGTAGATTGTCGTATCATATTTTTCTTTTGCAAAACATGACTTTAACAATGATTTTACGGGCACAACCAAACATGACACACTGCAAAACATTTTCCGAAACGACTATTCAAATCTCAATAAAAGAAATTCAAAAAATAATGAATAGAAAGCTAACATAATTCTCTAAAAGTTTGTTTTTACTTGAATGTGAAATTCTAAACGAAAATATCACTTTCGTTCGCCCAAAGTTGAAAAACATGAATAAATCAAATTTATTGTCTCATAAGACCGCCCAAAATAGACACCCATCTTCATGGATTCACCGTGTATTGTACTAATGAGCGAATGGGTTTTCCACCTGGTTATTCATTACTCCACTTCTAGCATTGACATAATGTATTTTTGCCATCATGTTACCCTTTTGACCTCACACATTAGGGACAATCTATTATAGCTGCTTTTACCACACTTGGTATATCACACTTTTATGGCCTTCCATGTCTCCCTGCAAATTCTTTGGAACCCATTTGCTCAAAATATACTTTGATGTTCCAAGAAACTCTTCAAAAAATGCCTATTTATGTGTACACATGGGTCATAAGCTTACATGTCATGTGTACATGCATCTTGTCCCACTGTGACTTGTGTACATTGGGAAATGTTCCCAAAATTAAAATATTTTTGAGTTTTCCTCATTGTGTCATGGATAACTTGACCTTTGGCCTTCCATATGCCTGGAAACGCTTCGCCTCCACCCTTCACTTCCTATTGGAGGGATATATATTAGGCCGCTTGGATAAATTAGAGGAGGAGAATAAAAGAAAGCAAAGAAACTATAGCTCATTTGTGCCTCATGCACATATGCTTGAGTCTACATTCCCTTTGTTCTTGTGAGCATCCATATTTCTCTTTGCAATATTGCCTTTGTGTTGTGAGATTGCCATTGTGATGGAGGATTGAAGTGGTAGAGGCCCGGGTGGAGGACTCGTTTTCTGTGTTTCGGCGAATTTTCCACAGAGGTTGTCACTTGTATCTTTGTTCATTATTAATAGAAATATCCATTTTTTGTCCATTGTATAGGTGTAACTATATATGATCTTTATCCATGGATGATGTAGTTACTTTGTTTAATATATATTGGTTTTATATATGCTAGAGTAGGCCTAACACTTTAACATATATCATGCTTTCCTTGTTTTTTGTTGTTGAGGATGAATTGTAGGTAAAAGCATGGTTGAAAATATCAATGGGGATCAACTACAACCTTCCAGAATAAGGTACGCCTTCCATCCCTTAGTCATTAGAGGAAATTTGGGGTCTAAAATGGGCCTTATAAAAAAACATGCCAAAATAAGTTTTTGTGAGTTGGAATTCAAGAACCAATAGAATTTCAATAAAATAAGTCAACCATAATGGTTGAATTGACATATTTGTCATTAAAAAGAACTACTTTTTTTGTTCGTATTTTCGACATATCTCATTGTATTTTTACTCAAATTTCGATTGGGAGAGCTCGTTGGATGTAGAATTTGATTCCGCATCCAACGAGTACCCACACTACATACTTTTTGACAGACCCCACTACCCCAAAAAAAGAAATACCTGAAAAAATGTGATGATGATGTCATAAATACGAACACAAAAAGTAGTTTTTTTCTTTCTTCCTCCAAAATTAATCAATATTATTTTATTATTTTAACTATTATTTTATTATTTTAACTATTATTTTATTATTTTCCTTAGGAGGCCCATTTTAGACCCCAAAATTCCTCTAATGGTTAGTTATTTTGGTCTCTATTGCATATTGGAAATAGGTTTATTTCTGGTGTCATTGAGTCTTTTGTGGTCCACCCCAATCCATAGGAAATCTTCTCCATAAAAATTCTAACTCCTCATCTATAAATCAATCTACAATCAATTACCAACTGGGGTAGGTGGAAAAAGGTGCCACTCTCCCTTAAATCATGCAAAGCTAGAGCTGGACTTAGTGATTGCAACTGGAACTTGACTTAGCATAACTGCTTACCAGCTCTGAACAACCCATGGAGGCTACTAGTGGCACTCAGAGTGGATCCTGAACTATAGGGATTGGAATCGGTGGAACCAATGGCACTCGTGGCACTAAAACATTAGTAAGGTGATAAATGACATACTAAGTTAGGAAATAATGACAAATAGACTATATTGGACAAAGCTGGATTGCTAATTTTGATAGGATTGCTAATGTTGATTGTGCCTTGTAATTATTTAGTGACCACCATTTATTTATGAAGCATTACAAATGTTCTTCTTGTGCTTCCAGGGTTGAATACTTAAGTCAAATTGTGAATTAGGAAAGAGTACGAGTGGAACTAATCAAAGTGGCAGCTATAAAACATAAAATATCCCCCAATATCCTAAAAAATAGAGCATGGGTTCCTAGGAATCATGGGATCCTGCATAAAAAATTTGAAAACTTATGCAAAAAATTACATCTCCTTTAACTCACCATGGGATCATTTAAGGAATCATGGGATCATGGGATCATTTAAGGAATTATTATCCTTAAATGATCTTATGTGCACCACTCAAAGATTGGAAATGACTTATTCCACAAATACTTTTATCTTAGAATTTGATGCGGCCTCTAGAAGAGGTATTGGATTAATATGGATGTAAAATAGATGTCCTTTGGAATTTACCAAGAAGCATATATGTGATTGAAATTTGGTAAATTCCGCATATGAAAAAAATATGATGGCCATCCTTCATCTAGAGTACTCGAGGCATTGCTAGATCAATACTAATCATCATAGTTTAAAATATTTAATTCAACAAATATTTTCATTACCAAAATAGCATAGGTGTGTTACTAAGATGATACTATATCGTTATGATATTTAATATAATAAGGATAGAGAAAATGTGGTGGTTGATGCGTTGAATATGGGATCAAGGTTCTATTTGTTCTTGAGGTTCTATTTGTTCCCTCCCTTATTTAAGTTTATGTATAGGTCCTTGAAATGTGTGGTAATAAAACCCAAGGTCTATAGCCATTAAAGCCCTAAAACTACATGAAAACCAACCATTTATATAGAAACATGTGCATTTTTAGATGGACTTTCACATTTTCACATTGGCCCTCACATTTCATCATACCAGCATTTGTAAAATTTGTATAGGATGGATGTATCAATGGACTTATTCTACCACTCTTCTATGAATAAAATTGTGTCTACCGACATTTTCAATTACTTTTTGGTGCGTAATCTAGCTTATCACCCTAGATGTTTGGGGTATTAAGAACCCTAATATAAATCCATGGAGATATATTAAGGGTTCCTCACTATGAGATTGCAAAGTGGTGCCATCTTCCATAGGTGGAGTAATATCTTCCATTTTTGGTTCTCACTACCTTTGTTATATATTCTAGGTGATCTTGTGGGAATACATCTATTTGAAAACAACTCCTATTCTTTACATCTATTCCCTTTGAAATACTTTTCATCATATTTATATAAAACTATGAGGTGTTGGCATTCTTACATCTCATTTGGAGACAACTTTTGGATTCTTAAAGGTGGAGGGCTCGAGATGCTAGAAGTATGTTCCATGAGGGGCATAGTGTAAGTTGGAAAATAAGGTCTTTTGGTTTGGAAATTTATTACCATCTCAACTTCTCTAGCTCTATCACAAGCTTCCAACCATGTTTTTGGGTGTTGCATTATGACATGTGCTCTATTTCCTTCTTTGAGGCTATTGATGAAAAATTATTTTAAAAATGAATCAAGGAGGCCTCTTTGTGAGTTTCCACTTAATAAAAGCATGTACTATTATCCATAACCTTGCATTTTGGCCATATTTTTGTCAATATTCATATGTACTAAATTCCATTTTCAAAATGATCATGAAGGATATTTACAAATTGGGTCCAAGGAACATAGCTATGATACGATTTATGATACTATTACGATAAGATATATGATACCATTAGTGCCATTGCCAATGTTCTAAGTATAAATATAAGACCCCCCTGACCCCGTTGTAATTTTTGGAGATCAACAATAATTCCATGGAGAGAAAAGTAGTGTTCCATTTGGGTAACCCAACCTCAGGGGTTTGAGCCATCAAATTTTTGCATTTCTACTTAAATAAAGTGATGAAATGAATTGTTTTCCTTAGAGGGTGGATGATGGGTATGTATAAAGAAAGTGTAAGATACATGCACTCCATTTACAAATGATTCCATTCTTGGATCCTCTTTTTTTTAATCTAGATCCATGCATTTACATAACTCTGACAATATTTGGTTCTAATGATCCAACTTTTATTGATACTTGTGGCTAAAACTTGCAAGTCTATGACCATTGATTCAATATCCTTAGGTGACTTGGGTGCATCTATGCTTTTGTTATCCATGGGTATTTATTTGCAAGTATGGACCAAGACAACTTATGATCTAGAAATTATTAATACCAACTTATCTCAAAATGACTAGTGGTTAAAGAGGTGTCTTTTGAAATGCACCTCCCAATATTGTATTTTTGGGTCCACGTCAAAAAGGGTTATTGTAGATGTATATCAACATGATTAAAAAGATGTAAGAATGATTTTGAGATAGCTCTCCATACCAGAATTTTGTTTTTAACTGTCTTTTAAATGTTATTGCAAATTGACAAAATTGGCAAATTCCTCGTGGACGCAAAAGATGTAGAAATTTTATTGGCCGGTCACATATGACATAGTTCCTAGGGTTTTGAGGACAAAAGAGCACCATGTGCTATGTTTTTTTGATATGCTTGTAAGGCCCAATAGGATTATTCATCTGAATATATTAAGGAACTAACTAAAAAGGCTCAACGATGTCCTTAGTTGTACTACTTGACTACCCAAGTACGAGAGTATAACCTTCTTAAATGTTATGCTTGGCCCAACTTTAGTAGAAACATGGTCAATTGGATTATCTAAAGATGGTTTTAGGTTTCTGAGGGGACTTGCAATATACCAAGGGTATATGGAAACAATTTCATATACATGTGGTATATGGCGTGGTATAAATCTAAGGGCTACAAAAAAAGGTTACATGGGTGTCTAACCATGTGAAACTTCTTGTATTTTCTGCATGTTTCATTCTACAACTACAATTTTACTTGTTGAATTATATGTCTTAGTATGTTATTTAAATACGTTGGAACATCTCTATTGCTTTAAAAAAATCCACAAAACATATAAAGGCATGTAGGCTCAGAATAGTTCTTTGATACCACTTGCAACATTATTTAACCCTTAAACTTAAAACACAATCGAGTATACATAAGTTCAGAATGCAAAGAACTAAAAATTATAGAGTGAGGTGACCTTTCACTAAGAAAAACCCCAAATGCAACAATAATAAATAGAACAATCTATAGCCTCCTCTCTCTTTAAATAAGCTTCCTATAATTAAATGCCTAACTACTTGTGATCCCATAATTAATGAGTATCAAGTACCTAGTAGAGTTTAATTAACAAAAGACCATTTTATATTAATTAATTATCCACTACTATATTATCAATTTTATTTAAAGAAAATGGTTACATACATTAATTCACTAATTCCTATGTATCCTAAAATAGAGAGGTTAAACTAAAACTCTAGCTTTCTACTCCAAAAGAGCACATAATAAGACTATAAATATTAATAGACATAATTTTAGTTTTTTAAGACTCTCAAAATTCTTAAATATAAGTCAACAAAGTGTAAACTTGATAACAAAAATTCTTAATTATTTTTCACAAATTAGTTATTATTATTAACAGTTTTTCTATATTGAAATTAGTTCTCTATTTCCCAATTCCACCACCTTCGCAATGTATCCCTTAGTATGTTAATCATCCACCTCTTAGTCACCTTCACAATATACCTCTTAGTATATTAATCATCCACCTCTTAGTATAGTAATCATCCTTTGATGTTTCAAATTCAAGCCATGAAGCTATACCACTCCACTATGTTATAATCAAGGAAATTGTTTAGGCTATGTACAACTCACACTCCTACACTTCTTCTATGTTAAAATGAATGTGGCCATTATGTTTATAAATGTTTATTATTATTAATTAATTAATTGTAATATTGATTATTATTAATTAATTGTATATGACTATGTAGCGTCACTTTATTAATTAACTATTTGTAAGGTTGACCATTATTAATTAATTATTTGCATATGACAATGTAGCATCCCTTTAAATAAAAATGAAGGATAAACTTTGATAATTTAAGTTATTATTAAAAAATTTATTTGCATTTTATTTATTGAAATTTTTTAAAACTAAATTAACCATTATAAATGATTGTAAATAAACTTTCAAGGTCATATTTTTTTTTAGACAAATTTATATTAAAAAAAAAAACTTATTTAAAAATAGAATTCTTGCTTCTCAATACAAACGAGAAACTGCTTTGTTCTCCAAAACAGTTGGATTTTCTCATCCAAGCACCCTCTCACAGATCCAAATTAGACCCTTTCACACTTCTCTAGCTAATTGAAAAAACAAATTATAATGAATAATGATGACCAAATCTTCTAAAAGTGTCTATTTGACTTGACCTAAAAGTTACCCTCCCCAAATCCTTATTCTTGCCAGCTGAGTTAAATGAAATGTCGAGGATGGAATAAATGACTTTTTGAGATATGCCGTATTTTTTGATAAACACCGTATTTTTTAACCAATCCAGATTTTTTATTTCCTGTCACTCGCATGAGCAAACCTTAGGTCATCTCACTCATACGTCTAAACGCTTCTCAAATCCTTATTCTTGGTCTGGCATATTCTTTGCTTTCTTAGTTGATAAGAACAAATATGGGCAACTGTGGGTGTTGCATGGGGGCGGCCATGAACAACAAGAAGGAAACCATCCGGTTGGTTTGCTTAGACAACACAATTCGAATAATGCGTAAACCCATTACGGCATCCCCATTCATGGAGGAATTCCCTCAGCATTTACTCTGCCACTCGGATTCCTTTTACATTGGACAGAGGACGGTGGCGCTTTCTGAGAATGAGGAACTGAAGATGGGTAACAAGTATTTTATTCTGACAGAGATCCATTGCTTCCTTCTTATCATCACCATCTTCAGCTACTGGCAGTGCCGCTCATGTTCGCAGTATTGAACGTGCGTCTGCTTTCTACTAGCCGTTTGAGATATAGAGTAGCGGATTTGTGGGATCAGAGTTTCTGCAGAGTTTATTATGAAGCTAATGGAGGAAAAAAAAGTTAACAAACATGAACGTGGGTAGGCGATGGAGACGGATTCTGCAGATGGTAAGCCTGGCCTCTGTAATACCCCAGAGTTACATAAGGATTATGAGAAGTTGGTCATATCCAGAGACAAATGCTGGAGACCCAAGCTGGGGACTCTCAAAGAAAAAGAAAATAATGGTATATTCAAAATGAGATTAAGACAGACTTAACCGCTATTGCTCAGCTGAATATATATATTGGGGCCAGCGCTGTTTTGTTTAATTCGATCATAGATATGTGGAGGGATTTTTACTGCCTTTTTGTGTACATGACTTCTGGTTTTTTTGTTACACCCATGAGAATTAGGTCTAGACTATCTATTACAGTTGGGAACAACATTCGAAAATAGATGTTTTCAAAAGTAAAAGTTGGGATAAGTTATTCAAAAACATACCTAGGGATAGTTGCAGTAAAAGTTGGGATAAGTTATTCAAGAACATATATATGGATAGCTGCAGTAAACATTAATCATTATTATTATATATAATTTATTTAAATTTGAGCAGAATTTTTGTTACAGAATATATTTTAGTTAGTCATATATTAAGAAGGCTAACAAAGTTTGGTCTTTAGATTTTAGCAGAACTTGGTTCTATAGGTCATGTGCTGCAATTGTTTTCTTTTATAAAATTTGTTACAGAATATGTTTTTTATAGTTATAGATTAAGAATGTTAACAAATTTTGGTCTTTAGATTTTAGAAAAAACTTGGTTCTAGGGCTCCTGTATTGCAGTTGTTTTATTTTATAAAATGTATATCTGGCCAAGAAGTTTGATAAAAACTATTGTTTCGGGACATCATAATATGACTCCAAATTGTTTTTGGAAGTTGAAGCTAGAAGCTAATTTCAATCACTAATTAATAACCTTTTCTATTCTCTAGATATATTTTCTTCTGATGCAATTGAAAATGAGAAATGAGAAAAAACAAGAACTCCTAAACAATATGCTGAGAAATGTGGAAAATAAAGAACTCCTAAACAATATGCTGAATTCTTGCAGTCACATTGTAATATTGTATATTTGTAAAAGTGCACATAGTTTGTTGTTGTATACATTTTTTCTCAAAAACCCTAATAAATATAATCATATAATCAGGTGTCAACAATACCCTAGATATAAATCACTAACAACACCCTAGATATAAATCACTAAGTACTTAATTCGATTAGAGTTATCTATGTAAATTTGGCTCTGTGGGACTCTAAGTAATTATGTTGATCTCATTAATATACATATACATTTAGATAAACAACCCAATAATGCTATGGCTAATTAGAGTTACCTTTGTTTAGGATTATTTTTGTATTAGTTTTTGTTGGACTTTGCTTATTTGTTCTAAATAACTATAAAAATTGATGATAATATTTTTCATGGGATGTAAACTATCATCATATATTAATTTCTATAAACATCAATAATAGCACTGAAACAAACAACATTTGAATTTGGATTTATGTAAACCACTTAAGAACATTTTTTATCAATATACTTCTCATCTCATTTATGACCTCATGATTATCAATTTCAGTTTGGATATACTTCTCATCTCATTTCTAAGATGACGATTATTAATTAGAGTTTGTTGTTCAAGAGACTTTCATATTTTTTTGAATCCAATCTTGTAATTAGGGTCCATGGATTCAATTAGGCTACCATTTTACCTCTCAGTACACTCACACCATGAGTAAAACTTAACCTCTATTTACAACATATCATTCATATCAAGTGAATAATAGATTGAGCTACACAGCTATAAACATACCAGAATTTTTAAAAAACACAAAGCTTCTAATTTAATTTTGTAAGTAGTGAAACTACTAACTAAAATACAGAACTTCTCACTAAAATACAAAACTTCTCATTTATTTTCTAAACTAGAAAAGCTTCTAGTTGTTAAATAAAGACTATCGCTTTGATACATATTATTGTTTTTATCAACCTCGAAACAATTTATTTTCCGAAGAAAGAAGCCATCCATCTAAGTAGGTTGGGGTATAAGGTGTGCTGTAATAGGGATTCACTAGCGGTGATTTGTAACATACCCGAAGATCCTCAAGGTAAATTTTGAGAAAGTGGGGTAATTTTTTTTTCACTTTTACTATATTCAACAAGTCAACTAAGTTAGTCTCTTTAGAGTGTGTAAAAACACTACTATCATTTTCGTCTATTCATATAATAAAACTGTAAATCAATTTAATTAAGTTCGAGTGAGTAGTTGACAAGATGGCTATACTAATAATCATACTAGTACAAGAATGATGATCAAAACTTATACCCTATATAAAATCATATTTTGTTGCAATTAAGAACTATCAGACTACAATCACTCTAATACAATTCTATGTAAGTAAATCTTATTAAAGATAGATACAACTGTTACATTAGTCGCTACACTATCCCTCGAATGGGATAGCGATTACACATTAACCCTTCCTTTTATTTGTCATTGACCTCCCTCCTTACAAGGTACCATACTTGTACTTGTACTCTTCGATGCAACATCAAAGTTGATGCATGATTCACTTGTATTTTGAGCTTTATTCCACCATTGTAATGGATCTCCTGCAACCACCACTTTATATGACTCAACATGGATGCATGTCCATTGGGCATGTGTGATTCGGGATTCTCACTCAAATCCTCTGTTCAATGGGGACACCACTTCTTAATTAAGTGAAACATTTTTTTGAAACATCAATAAATTGTTGATAATAGTTAGTCGATTAGTTTTTGTGGGGAATCAGGATTTGCACTCTCTCTGTGGGTAATGTGTGAATCCAGATTGCATTCAAATGATCACCTACTTTAAACATTTTTAATTAAGTGAAACTAGCTTTTTAAGAAACATTAATAAATTGTTGATAGATACTTAGATTGTGTTTTTTTCATTAAAGATAATAATATTTGGTTTAATATTACAACTATAAATATGTAAGATGTAGAATAGCGAGGTTAAGAGGCTTTCTAACCTGAAAAGTAGCACAGATACCAAAAAATTCAATCAGCCATGTGTAATTAGCTAGATGCCCTTGATTGGTGGTGACTTAACCAATCCCAAACCTAATAGTCAAGGAATTACAACCATGAGTATAGGTGATAATTCTTATTTACTTAAATTATTTTTCTATTTTTTAAATTTATATAATTAAATTAGATTAGTTATTTTATTTTTTTTAATAATAAGTATTTCCTTGGGTTATAGTTTTTTATGTTTCAATATATTATAAATATTTTGAAAATTATATTTAATGAGTTTGTAAATAAACACTTTGAATAATTTCTTTTTGAATAGTATTTATAGAAAAGTAAAACATGTTTTTAAATACATTTTGATGGAGGGTGATAAGGAAGGTGACTTCATATCAACAACAAATTATATTGGTGTTAACCCATGATCCATAAATTATATGAAAATAGATTGCACTATTATATCATATAAAATATTGTTAACAAGGAAAACCATAAAATTTGCAACTATGTCTATGCAAAGTATATATATATATATAATTGATTTCATGATTTAAAGCTACACAAAATAGTAATTTTGTGGATAATAATCATAAAATTTTCAACTATATCTATGCAAAGTTACAATCTATATATAATTGATTTTGTGATTTCAATCTATATATAAGTGACATGAAAAAAGAACATTGTGATAAATAGTTTGGTAAGATTCATAACATTTTTAGGTAAATTATAAAATTAATTTTAAAATCAGCATGCATCATCAAAGCACATTCACTAACTCATCAATTAATTTTTGGGTTTTATAATGGATTTTATCCTACATCATTTATATAAAAAAAACATGAACAAGGTTTTTAAAGGATGTATATGTCTTTGGACTCATATACCAATGCCTTATGTGAATGTGGAAATCCCAAAAAAACCACAAAGGGGATGTATTTCTATTCTCTTAATTCATGATTATGGATGCATCTTTGTACCATGCCATATATTTCTTTAATTAAACAAAAGGGGGTGGATCTATATTCTTTTAATTCATGATTATGGAAGAATCCTTCTACCATGCCATATATTTATTTAATTTAACTAATTTATTGTATTTTATCACATTTAAATATGTAAACATGGAAAGAGTATGGGCATTGAATAAAGAGGAAGCCTTACTAGTGTCCCAACTGTACTATACCTAGTCTCCTAGCTCTATTCCCTTGAAAGTTGCTTTGCTCCAAGTGAATCCCTTTTTTATATAGTCATTTGGGATAGGTTATTTAGTTTTATTATAGTCTCTTCCTATAGAGTTTAACCCACTTATAATGCTTATGGGTTTAAATTAACTATGAACTCACTTTCAAACTCAATATGAATCTACAGTTAGCTTCATCCAATTGATTGCAAGTCTCATATGATCACAAGCTCATTTAAACTAACCATTGCTCTTTAAGTGCAAATGCCTCCATATTGGTCCTAATAAAAGTAGCTAGTTGTGCATCCATCTCTAAATATCATGAGAGGTGTGTGGTAGAATCCCTGTTTTTCAAGCATAAAATACATTTGAAATAAGGGGCCTTGTTTTTGTCATTTTTTTTCATCTCTCAAGTTAATATTTTATTGTTTAGTGCCAACCACATGAATACTTTGTTCTTCCACTAGTACAAAATGGAAAATTGATGGGGTTAACGTTAACCACTTGACCACTAGTGACAAATGAGTAGTTACTTATCTCCCAACCAAATTGGTCGTTTACCACTTGGTCATAAATTGTTTAAATTACTTCAAGTGTTAGTCATATATTTAATCATATTTTTTTTATTAGTTAATGTTATTTATCAATTTATTTTATAATTAATTATCGTTGTTTGGTAGTATATTTAGTCATTTATTTAGTCTTTGATTGTTGTTAACTCATTTATTTAGTCATTGATTACTCTTAAATTTGATAATTTAATTAGCAATTGATTTATGTAGATAGGGAATGAAAGAATTGAACCACTAACCTAATACTTGTAAGGGATCGTTCTTCCATTCATCTAGCACCCTTAAATAGAATCAATGTTCACACTAAAAATAAATTAATAACTCTTACAAACATTAACACACTATGATTCCAATCTACATAAGGTTCTTATAGATAATTGGACAATTGACTTGAAGCAATATCTTTTTGATTGTTAACTTGGACTTTCCCAAAAATATAAGTATCGTCACACTATGAGCCCTTCTCATAATAAATTGAATCCTCATGAGTTGAATCTTTGTAACTTGAAAAAGATGAATAATCATTTCAAAACCATAGGTCAAACAAGGACAACATGGCCAAATTCAATGTAAAAAAGCATGGACTAAGATGGTAGAGATAAAAATGATCTTTGAAATATTTTGCTTGTAACATTCACAAGTATCACTTTTTGTAATTTGAACAATGTTTTCCCAAATACAATTAGAAGTCTTCAACTTGCTTTCTCATTGACAATACTTTGACAACATTGTAACACTCGTCAAGGATGACGCAAATTTTTTTGTACGCCTAATCAAGTTAGTTCAAAGGCTTCTACATTGTAATTTTTCTATAGTGGAAGGTTTATTATAATATCACTAAAGTGATAACAACATGCACCACACTTCCTCAATTGTGACCAAATGTCCTTAGGTTTTAATGTTTCCTCAACTCCAACTACCAATGTTTAGTAACTTCAAGTGTAGCGACGCCATTAGAAACCACTAACTGTAAATTTTAGCATAACTAAATAACTTACAACATGCTCATTCTATGTGACAATGTTTTGTTGTTTCTCTAGGAACTAGTGATTCACAAACAATTTTCTCCACCTTTCAATTTGATCATAATAAAATTTCATTACTTGAAACACAATACATTCAAATGAATCGATTAATGGCTGTTGAGATTGTATTGGAGCTAAGTATGGAAGAAAGTGTGAGAATTGATATACCCTGTAGGCGTGGTTTGCAACACCCTTCAAAATAATATTCCTAGTTGAGATATTTGATATATCTATTGATTTAGGACCAAATACAACTTGCTTCGGTGAGCCAATATGTGTCATCTGATAAATAGATAAACAATTTGCTGCAAGAGAGGGAACATAAAGTACATTATTGAATCCTCCATGTTTTATTTTAGTAGAACCTCTACCTACTACTGGGATCTGTGAATTATCCCCCATATCAATGCTAGGTCCTCCTGAGAGATCCAGAGTAGTGAAGGATTATTTGGAGGAAATCATGTGGTGGATGCTCCATAATCTATCAAGTAAGCCTTCGACTTAGTGAAGTTTTCCTTCAAGGCCTCACACCTCTCATGGTGTTCTATTGGTTGTCCAACATTAGAATTATTTTCTCCTTGTGGAAGGGTAATATTATTCTGTTCAAGGAGTTTTGACAACTAGTCGATGGTCTTCTTCATGCATTGGCTCCCTAGTTGAAAGCCTCTCATACAGTAGGGACATTTAGTCTTCTCAATTTTTATTTTTTTCTTGGAACCAGAGGCTCCATCAGAAGATTGTTGATTCTCCTTTGGCTTCGAATCAGTGTTTTTGGTCTCCTTCCCTCTGTGCTTCCCTCTTGCTTGTGCATTGTTTGATTCTGTCACTAAGATTTATTCATTCTTGGATGTGACATCCCGAGAATACCTTATAGTGGAGTTTGATAAAGTGTGTAAAAAATTTTCTTTCTTTTTATTATTCATTAAACTTTAAACCATTCGAGTAATGCGCTTCCAAAAAGATGTCTGCAAAAATATGTTTAGTAACCAATTCCACCAATAAGCCCTTATACTGCATTCATAACATCATCATGATGTAAACAAAATAAATAAACCAACACAACATAATAACACAAATGAGACAACCATATTCACATGGTTCACACCAACCTTGGGGTTACGTCCATCAAAGATAGTCCAGACCAAATCATCTGGATTTTTTTTGTTAAGTATTCCAACAAGGTTACAAATATGCAATTCCAATACTGCAACCTTTCAACATATATATCTTATAGGACAATACCAAATAGCCTTACTGTAAGGCCTTTCCGTTATTTTAAGAATAATATTATTAAAACAACTCCAAGTATTTCCACTAACCTAGTATGAAGATAGTCAGACAAACACAGCTAAAAAGTAATAGAATAACTCCCAAATGAAATTTACATGTATAAATGTATATATGGGATTATACAAAACTACCATGCAGCAACTTATTTATCGATTCATCGAAATCTTCATATCTAAGCATGCACTCAATGTAAACAAAATCTTTCCTACTCAACAAAATCTTAGAAAATGATAGATCTTATTTAATGTGTGCATACAGAATGGGTTTTATAGAACTTTCTCATATCCATGAACTAAAGGTCCAACCCTGCGCTGGATCTATGCCTAAATCATCACATAACGATGGCTCTATCTGAGGCTTGAACTCAAAATTAACAATAATTTAAATCCATGCTAACAGATATCTAAACCTGTGATAGATAACCACAATGTCTAGACTCAAAAAAAAGGGCGATGGGTTTATTAAATCCTGAATCAGAACATAACCACCATTTATAACCATGCCAAAACAGATTTATACCTATGTTTGATAAACCCCATGCTTTTACACTTAGTAGTTAGCCTTGGATCTGTGTAAAGTTGAACACCGAGAGAAAGAACAATTCGACTCGCACCGAAGGATACAAATCCTTCCCCGTGATGGATCTATTTGGCTTTACACTCGGTAAATAACTAGATCTATTCAGAGTTTGAAACAAAAGGCAAAATCAATGACTTATATAAACAAATCATAGATCTACCTCTGAAGGGTAAGCCACCATGCTTACACTCAACACTTGAAACAGAACCAAAAACAAATATTTGTATTAATAAATCACATACCTAACCTGCGATGGGTAAGCCACCATGCTTACACTCAGCGAAGAGTAAGAGGATCTATTCAGAGTTTATTAACATGAATGAATCCACTATTTACAATCCCAATTTCAAATCCAACACATGGCCATAAATGCTAGGGTTATGCTTAGAAAGAAAGGATAAAAAAAAAGGGAAATGATTTAAATCCTCAAAGCATGGATCTAAACCGCGATTGGTAGAATACCCGTCTTACCCTCTCTGTGATTTGGTAGAACACTAGTTACCTTGTGAAAGATTGAGCTAGGCAAAACAAATCTTGCACTCGGCAATGATGGGCGGGTGTTCTTTTTATCGAACACACCGATCGGATTCTATAGGTAGGAACACATAACGATCTCGAGAAAATCTAGGTAATGGTTCAAAATGTACAGAACTTTGAGCCCAAGCAGTAGATCAACACATGCGTTAGAGATGAATTAAAATCAGAGCCTAACTAATTTAGACCTGAATCGTAGACGTTAAGGCTGCAAGTGTATAGACACACATACCCCAAGAGATCACTATCTATGATGTGTTTACTTGGAATGGCGTATTGTCTCCATCCTCCAAAAAATAGCAGACTCTACTCGTCATGCAAGCAATATTTCTCTAAACATTCGAAACCCATGAAAGAGATGCAGAGTTGGGGATTTTCACTTAGATCCCAGTGTGCCCCCCCTTCCAACCAGAACCTGGTTTCTTTAAAAAGGAGTGCATACCAAGGATAAAACACATGCAATTCTATGCATGCTGTGTGCACAGGGTCCCCTCTGTCCCGGAGCAGGTGAATGACTATCAAGGTTAGTGGTAATCAATTCATTTCTTTAAGACTGACCTCTCCTTAAGTTATGCCAAGATCAAGGCACGAATGGTTGAAGAAAAATAATTTGTCTCTTATAGTAAAATATAAATGTTACAAATGTAAAAGAGAGGAGGTAATATTTGTTGAAAAAGACTGAATGAGTCCTTAGGTCTAAAAGGAAATAAATCCATCATATAGACCTTAATTAATAAATTATGTATTCTTTTATTAAAGGATTTAATATTATGTTTTCCTTTGTCCTCATGATATATTTTATATCATAGGATTATCTATCATTTTTTCTTATAGATAAATATTCAATTTAATAATACTTGTCTTTTAATCTTTTTCTTTGTCCATATGATTATGATTTATATCATAATGTCTTTTGTCAAACCCTTTTTCCAATCTCTTAGCCCTAGTTCTTATTGCACATGTGTTCATCGTCCACTTTGTGTTTTTAAACTTTCACCTAACTTTCAGGTTTTCTTTGGGTGGGGCCTTGGAACTTGAGCTCCTCACCCAAAATCCCTCATACAATAATATTTAAAATCACAAAATGCTTAGGGGCATATAGGAGGCACATTAGATCCTTTCCCCCTAAAATTAACACCGTCCTCGGTGTTCTTGTTCTTCAATAACTTTTCCTTTCCTTTTGAGTAGTCCTTGTTTGCTTGTATTTCCTGTCATGATCCTGCATTTAAAATCACACATATGCACGTATACTAACATTAACATTGAAACAATGTAAAACTCATAAATCAACACTATACAATGGTTCCAATAAGCATGTCAGTTCTATTTGCCAATAAAGAGACATATTACCTCATAGGTACCATTTTACTTGTAATGCGCATACCTTTTCCCAGCATAATTCTTTTCTTTGGATGTCCTTCATCCCAGGACTCCAAGTGCTAACGATACTTCAAGTACCAATTCAAGCCACCCAACACAAGGATGATACCCTTCCCAAGGCGTATCTCCTTCTTGTGCTATTCAGCGTGCTTCGCCATTAATCTCTTCTTTAAATGTCCTCCATCCCAGCACTCCAAGTTCCAACAGTAATTTAAGTACCAATTCAAGCCACCCAATGCAAGGACGATACCCTTCACAAGGCGTATCTCCTTTTTGTGCTATTCACGGTGCTTCACCAAGCTAAGGCACCTCCGTTCTTACACACCTCCACAGCGCCTAGAGGTTATTCTCTTCACAGAGTCCCCCACTCATGTGACAGTCCTCTAATGTGTGTGGAACGAGTCTTAACCAAAATTTCTTACATCTAGGCGTCCCCAGAATGCATAGTGGTCCCTCGCTGGCCCGGGGGAAAACAAGGTAGCTTTAAACCACTACCTCCATCACCACTCCCTCGTGGTGACAACTTTATGCACATGAGATCTCTCTCATATCTTCTTAACTCCTTAATGTCCTGAAGCTTAAGCACTCCTCAAGGCCACAATTTCCCATGCCTGTAATCACTCCATAGGTGGTCAGTTTATCATTTTATTAATTCAAAGAACATCAAACTTTTAGCATAAGTCATGTTTTACTTCATTTATCATTCATTGGATAATAGCCTTTTAACACTAGAATTGACAAGAAGGCATTTACAAGAAGCCACAAAACCTTTTCAATTTCTTATACCAACACCATTCACAAGAAACCACATAAAACCTAAGAATTTTGATAATGCAACCACTCATTCACTTCAATTTATTACAACATAATAAAAAATTCACTCACTGTTGCAATTTTATATATACTACATCGGAACTTTTATCTACTAGATATTATAAGTCTTCAAACAAATTATAGAATTCTTGTGGGCCTCGATAAATCTGTAAAAGGCTAAATAAATGCCATCCCGATTAGAGCTACCTCTGTGCAAACCAACTTCTTACTTTTAACTCTACTTTAACTAATGGTGAAAACATTAATAAAAGCACCCAAGGGAAGAGCTAGGTCATTGAAAAAAGGTGCTATCATAGCTCCACCATTTGTTTCATGTCAAATAGGTGAGTCGTAGAGTGTTAGCAATATCACAAAACTAATAATGAATGTGAATTTAGTATGAAGTAAATTGGCTGCAATGACCAAAGTTTATAAATCTAAATCAAGAAATACTCCCGCAAACACCAACATCCAAAACCTATTAGCAATTCTAAACAAAAAATTATTTCCTACAATAAGCCAACCACAATAAAGATCAGAAAATCCTAATCGAAAAGACCAATTAAATCAACTATCTTAGTTAAACTCACCCTTCTAAAATATCCATAATTAAAATAATTCAACCACAGAGATGGGCATCCTCAATGAACTGCTGATAAATATTCAAAACCAACCAAAAGCAAAATACTGAGATAAACTGGATATCACCAGTTGTAGGAAAACTCAATAGCAGAGCTGTCTCCATGAAGATGATGTCTGGAAATACTATTAAACATTTCCTACAATGCCATCTGCGCAAAAAGACCCCAACCGCAGTCCCAATTTCATCCAAATTAACATTAAATGTTCAACACCAAGTTGAGTAAACATATTTATCGAAACGACTAATCAACATGAAAGTCCTACCGCATATGAATCAGTTCAATTTCAAAACAGAAAGGAGTATTTTACTACACATTAAGGAATACCCAACCTAATGAAACCGGCTCAAGAATTTTCTAACCACAAAACCTCTATTACTCGATTCAATTTCAAGCAACTTTCAAGCCATGCCATAATGGTTGGCACGCTCACCGGTTCAAACTACCTCCAACTACCGGCAATTGAGGGAGCGATACTGAAGCCCTAAACCACTCAAATCAACAACATTAATTTGCACAAAAGAGGCTACATTATTCAAATAATACTCCTTGCAAGACAGTATGTAGATGCTCACAATCTTGAATGGGATGAATTATCAAAACCACACAATAATATATAATATTAAATCCAACAACAACTTCTGCAAACCAAAGACTGTAAAATATTTGCAGTTGTCTTACTAAACGTACTCACTAAACCAAACCAATTCAGCAAATTCAGTAAATCCAATGCTATACAATCTCATGGAATTTGATTTATAAATGAGAAAGAGAACTAGAAAAAGAGACTTTGGTCAATATCCATCAGATGAACACAAAAACTAAATAAATCTATTTTTAAACAACAATGTTCAACCGCAAGGGTGCATGTTGTAACCATCTAATAAAACCAAGTGGAAATAGTAAAAGTAAAAATAAACAATAGCCACTGGCAATAGTTTTGTTTCTTGAAGCAATTCCATAAATAAGTAAAAATGTCAAATATTTATTAAAGAAAAATCCATACTTGTAGCAATCCTAATTATTCCAAAGACATGGTCTTAATACAATACCATTATCCTAAAAACACAAATGAAAGCAAACCATGTATCTCCTTTAGTTCAACCCAAAACTATAAAATACTCCAGGAAAAAAAAAATATAAACCAGAATCTGGTCCTTACCTGTCTATGGTCACTGCAATCTCCAGGGTAAATAGTCTCAATAATTGTCAAGGGTCATCCAGAAGCAATTTGTTAGTCTGCGGCCAGACCACCATCTGCAGCAGCAGCTACAATGGCTTCATCTAAAATCCGGTCACCAATCAAAGTAGGGCGACATAGGTCATTCTCAAAGATTCTAACCATAGGATAATCATTGTTATCGACACTAGCCCAATGATATTCTTCTTCTAGTGATGAAATATGGCCTGTCGATTGGAAAATGCTTCAACATAAAATTTTCGGCAGCCTGCAAACATTTTAGCATTGCCATTGCCTCGGACTTGATAATTTGTAGTACTAGCAGACCATTGCCTTGAATTCTTGCGAGTGTCATCTATGTAATAAGTATTCGATAGAGCTCCGTAGGGCTCGTTGGTAATGTGGGAATTTACCACTTTTATGTGACCAAAATGACCATAATGATTTAGGCTGAATAATGTTAGCCAAGGTCCACTAATAAATAGAATTGCTTCCTTTTTTCTCAAACCATGAATCATAACTCTAGGTTCATCGGCATTGTTACACACTTGCATATCATTATAAAACTGGTGCTAAATTGGCAATAGTGAACCAAAAGATACACACCCTAAGTAAGTATATTGGGTTAAGAATCTATATTCACATACTCAGTGAAAATGTATTGAAAGATTCCTACAAACACAAAATCAAAGTATTCATAGAAGTTAAATCAAAGCATACTCAAGGATTTTACCAAAATATGTACAGAACTACCATATCCTTCCTGGTTATCTTTCCTTCAATGGATATATGTATTTCATAAGGTTGTGTCCATAGAAAACCATATAATCCTTTGTTTCTCTGTTGAATCAAAGCATGGTAAAAGATTTTACAAACCCATGTGCAAGACTACACCTTTTCTAATGTTCTATCCTTTATTGAATATACTTGGTATTCATAAAAGTTGAATCAAAGCATATTTAAAGATTTTACAAAAAAAGAATGTACAAGACTACCACAAGGGCTGAAGTCATTGCCTCCAATAAAACCCATATGTATATTATTAGTTATAAACATGAGATTCAATACACTAAACTATAAATATAAAACTCGACTGTAATGGAGACATTTCTGTAGGGATTTCAGTTTCCATGAAGTCCCGTAATGAAATGTGTTTCTGTAAATAGAAAAAACTTAAATTTAATATTATTGTAAGTAAATTGTTTCACATGTAATGTAATTATTCCAAGCCAAATCACAGGCACTTACCCTCATTCGTAACTATTTATGACATTATTATTCTTAACCATTATTAAACATTCAACGAAGAGAATAAAGGTACTCCTATTGACAACGAGTAATTGTATGCATGAAAAAAAAAATGAATATAGAAATTTCTCAAGCTAGAACCAATCAACAACCAGTAATTGTATTCATGAAAATGATTATAGAATATTCATGAAAACTTAATATTGAATTTTTCAGTTTTAACAAATCAACTCATGTTCATAAATGAATATAGAATTTTCTCTGCAGAAAAATAAAAAAGGAAAAAAAAGATTACATTAAGAAATCCCCCTGGAGACAACCAACTAGAAATAATAACTCAGCCCCTTAGGTGTTCTTGGGTACGATCATATTCACATTCAAAATTAATGATAAAGGCATCGGAGTTGTTCAGATATTAAAACAGATATAGTTTGTATCTCCATATCTCAAAAGTCATTTGCACAAAAGCGACTGATCAAGAAATCGGAAAAACATTAACCAACCAAACAACAAATCATAGGTATGTTGCTAGCGGGAGAAAGAACAATAGCAAACAAAATTGCTAGGAAAACTCAAACAGCAAAACTCAAACAACAAACAAAATCGCCAGGAAGAACTACTCACACGATGACCTGGGGGTTTACCTTTGTATTCCTCGATGAGTAAAATGAAGTAAAGAATCAAGATGGCATTGCCTCCCTAGTATTTATTGAGAGCATGAGTCAGCATTTAGAAGCAGCCCCTTTCTCACGCTTTGGAATATCTTCTTCCAATGCCATGAATTCGAAGAGGCTCATCCTGAGCCGTACTGCCGCACCCCCAAAACCCTCTTTCAACAGCACCTAAATAATTTCTTTCACATGTAATCCTGCAAAACTATCATGTTAGCCCATTCTGGAGGGTCCAATGTTGTAACCCGCTTTGATACCATATGTGATGTCCCCAGAATACCTTGCGGCGGAGTTTGATAAAGTGGGTAAAAAATTTTCTTTCTTTTTATTATTTATTAAACTTTAAACCATTCTGCACTTCCGAAAAGATGTCTGCAAAAATATGTTTAGTAACCAATTCCACCAATAAGCCCTTATATTGCATTCATAACATCATCATCATGTAAACAAAAGAAATAAACCAGAACGATATAATAACATAAATGAGACAACCATATTGACCTGGTTCACCCCAACCTTGGGGTTACATCCACCAAAGATAGTCCAAACCAAACCGTCCATATTTTTTTTATTAAGTATTGCAACAAGGTTACAAATATGTAGTTCCAATACTGCAACATTTCAACACATATATAGAGGACAATACCGAATAGCCTTACTGCAAGGCCTTTCCCTTATTTTAAGAATAATATTATTAAAACAGCTCCAAGTATTTCCACTAAACCTAGTATGAAGATAGTGAAACAAACACAGCCAAAAATTAATACAATGACTCTGAAATGAAATTTACATGTCTAAATGCATATCTGGGATTATACAGAACTGCCATGCAACAACTTATTTATCGACTCATCGAAATCTTCATATCTAAGCATGCACTCGATGTAAAGAAAGTCTTTCCTACTCAACAAATCTTAGAAAATGATAGATCTTATTAAGTGTGTGCATGTAGAATGGGTTTTATCGAACTTTCTCATATCCATGAACTAAAGGTCCAACCCTGCGCTGGATCTATACCTAAATCATCACATAAAGATGGGTCTATCTGAGGCTTGAACTCAAAACTAACAATAATTTAAATCCATGCTAACACAGATCTGAACCTGTGATAGATAACCACAATGTCTAGACTTGGAAAAAAGGGCGATGGGTTTATTAAATCCTGACTCATAACATAACCACCATTTATAACCATGCTAAAACATATTTATACCTGTGTTTGGTAAACCCCATACTTTTACACTTAGCAGTTGGCCTTGGACCTATGCAAAGTTGAACACCAAGAGAAAGAACAAGTCAACTCACACCAAAGGCTACAAATACTTCTCCATGGTGGATCTATTTGGCTTTTAACTCGGTAAATAACTAGATCTATTCAGGGTTTGAAACAAAAGGCAAACTCAACGACTTATATCAACAAATCACAGATCTACCTCAAAAGGGTAAGCTTCCATGCTTACACTCAGCGCTTGAAACAGAACCAAAAACAAAGATTTGTATTAATAAATCGCATACCTAACCTGCGATGGGTAAGCCACCATGCTTACACTCAGCGAAGAGGAGGAGGATCTATTCAAAGTTTATTAACATGAATAAATCCACTATTTACAATCCCAATTTCAGATCCAACATGTGGCCATAAATGCTAGGGTTACGCTTAGCAAGAAAGGATTAAAAAAAGGGGAACGGTTTAAATCCTCAAAGCATGGATCTAAACCACGATGGGTAGAATACCCTTCTTACCCTCTCTGCGATTTGGTAGAACACTAGTTACCTTTAGAAAGATGGAGCTGGGTAAAACAAACCTTGCACTCGGTAATAATGGGCAGGTGTTCTTTTTATCGAACACACCGATCGGATTCTATAGGTAGGAACACACAATGATCTCGAGGAAATCTGGGTAATGGTTAAAATTGTACAGAACTTCAAGCCCAAGCAGTAAATCAACACATGCGTTAGAGATGAATTAAAATCAAAGCCAAAATAATTTAGACCTGAATCACAAACGTTAAGGCTACAACCGTTTAGACACCCAAACCCCAAGAGATCACTATCTATGATGCATTTACTTGGACCAGCGTATTCTCTCCATCCTCCAGAAAAAAGAAAACTCTACTCCTCATGCAAGCAATATTTCTCCAAACATCCAAAACCCACAAAAGAGATACAGAGTTGGGGATTTTCCCTTAGCTCCGAGTGCGCCCCCCACTTCCAACCAGAACCTGGTTTCTTTAAAAAGGAGTGCATACCACGGAGAAAATGTGTAAAATACCCCTTATACCTCAATGCCCTTATGTGTTAAAAAGGGGGTAATTTTTTTTTTTTTTGTTTCATTCTTACTACAAATGAGTCAATCGTATTAGTGTTAGACTTTACAACCCCAACTCCCATTCAATACAAAATTATGCACTATCAAAACAACTTATAAACCTTTATAAAACCACACAAACTGTTGTAAGTTCAGATTAGCTAGGGAGATGTTCCTGCAACATTATTAATTACCTATGGCACACACAGGTATGTAAAACATAATCTATGGTCAACTCTTTTATACATTTTCCTTTTATATCAATTCTATAGGGTTTAGCCTTTCTTGGTACACATGACATCCTACCTATGCTGGTCATATTAATAATCATTAACTTCATAAGGGAACACCCTACATGTAACAACCCCAAGTTATAAGCTTATGATCCACATTACATTTTTATTAAACATGATATGTTATACCTTAATGAAGAACTTCTTATGTGCACATTCCAACTATAATTTTGAATACATGATCAAGTTTCTCCTATCACACTGGCACATACATTTGCTGTCACATAAGGGTCTCTTAAATGCCCACAAGATATGGAATTCATTTTCTATCAAAACCTTCATCATAATAAGTTATTATTCGCAAAAAGAATTAAGCATAACTCCTTCAGCTTATACATAATACATTTTTCTAACATCATATATTTAACCACATAACACTATTTACCTTGGTTGGAAACAAGCAGCGTTTTCATCATCAACGCATTTAAAACAAAATTATGTGTAGACCAAAAACCATTATAACAACCTTTCTTGTTTATCTCCTATAGCAGCAAAATCCATTAACAATGTTGCAGAGCAACATCACATGTACACAAACAAAGTAATGAAAGGAAAACATTTAGACACATGAAAATGAGACAGACACAAGTGTATGTGGTTCACCCAATCCCTGGGCTACGTCCACCAAAATAGTCACATTCTGCGACCTTTATTTCATTAAAAGATTACAAGTTGCAATATCATTATTTCCATACTTACTCCTATTTCACAGGGAGTATGCTAACTATTCACGACTATTGTCTGGCGAGGGAAGTTCTTTTCATCATAATTAGCAATACTACCTGTGTTCTTGCAAGATTTAAAGTAACCATAAGTATCCCTATTTACAGTGTTGGCACATAGTGGTTTAAGTTCATAATATAGTTATAATAGTAACATTAACCCCTCAGAAATGGAGGTGGACATTGAACTACATGCATGCCATTCTGCCGTAAGACCCATCCATGAGTAAAAGAATGCTTGTAACCTTGCTGAGATAAGGTAGAGGCACGAAAAGACTTTATCATCAATAGTTTTTAAAATATGGTCTGTTTACGCAATCATGTAGCTGTTCATGAGAAGGGAACCTGGAAAGAAAGAAACGTTTCCTGGTAACAATATTTTAAAGCTCAATAAGCTTTCTGCATGAATTAGAACAAAACATAATTTGCCACACTTTTATTTCCCTGCGGCACTACCCTTAGTATTATAAACATGTTTGCAGCCGGTGATGCTCATACTTTCCTTGTTAGAAAGCTTCTAGTGTGGCTTGCATATCTGCCACAAGGATACTCTCTCTACATATTTGGAAGCCACTTGTGAACGTTGTGCATCATTTTCCCTACACCTACACAGATGCTTCAAATTTTCACAATTGTAACCCAGACCAACACCAGGTTCGCACTATAGGCATAAAATTAAAGAGTGGGAGGTCCATCTTATGACAGGGATCCGAGATTGAAAGGATTAGTACCCCCTAAGAAATTGAGAGGCGCCTCAGACATATAGAATTCTTATATTCATACACCAATGCTCCAAAAGAACCCGAGGTTCAATAAAATAGTAGAGCAGACCTATTATCTAAATCGAAAATCCCTTAGAGCAAATCACAGTCAGCTTATGATCTGCTTTGCCGAATCATATAAAAAAAACACAAGCAGCAGGTAGGCATAGAGCTCTCCACTCTATTCCTGAATAGATCCAGGTCAGATACCCCAGAGACATTTGTCTACATGCAGGCATGGTTTAGACTTGTATGTTATATAGACACAAATTACATACATTGGGGTTATTCGGAGATGGGATCTAAATGTTTTTCACATACACTGGATCTCTTGTACACACGTAGATTTTTAGATCTATAATTCCTAGTTCAGATCTACAATTTTCGGTGTGCCAGACAATGTATTTTGATTAACAACGATGGTCAAAAGGAAAAAAAAGGATTTGCTCACTATCCCAGCCAGCGAGCTCGCAACCATCTAATAAATACTCACATAAGATTTCAGAATCATGAGATATGGAAAAAGGAGATGCATTACCATCAGAAATACTGTGATTTGAGATTTGGTCGAACCTTTAGTAACCAGGCTCGCTAGGATCTTCGGCTTCAAAACCGTCAGAGTTCAATATTCCAAGGACTCGGATCACCTTCCTCCTAAATGCAGCCATCTACCATAGGAAATCGTCGTCATCAATTCTTTTTTTCCCCCTCTCGACAGGAAATCGATGAGTTAAAAATACCCAACCCTGGACATCCACTTACCTCAGCCGTAATTCCTAGAAATATGGTGGTCGTTGCAGTTGACCCGGAGGGTTTTACGTTACAATTTCCATGATCATGGCAGGCGTTTTCCACCCTAGACATTGGTCACGACTGTTAAGGTGTAGGGATAGTTTATTCCCTTCATTCATGCTAAACCTATCCTTATGTCAATCCAAGATTAGAGGATCTAATTAAAAATTCGTGCTTTTAGTTTGAGGAGGAAAAATATAAAGTTTTTAAACTCAAACCAGCATAATAATGTTTTGTGTCCATCATTTTTCCTTTATGATGAATTATATATAATAATTCATGTCCTATTTATAAGGACATAAGTCTATCAATAGTCCATGTCTTTTTATAAATACTTAAACCTTTCGTCCTTTAGACTCCATGTCTTTTCATAAATATTTAAATTTATCATTACTTTAGACATTAGTGCGTGACTTTTATAAATACTTAAGCCTTTCATCTTTTAGACTTAATAGTCCATGTCTTTTAATAAATATTTAAATCTGTCATTCCCTTAGACTTAATAGTGCATGTCTTTTCATAAAGACTAAAAATAGTCCTTGTCTTTTGTAGAGACCCAACGTGTCATACTATGATAGATTTTCATATGTTAATAATCCATCATTTTCTCTATATAGTATTTAGCCTAGATGTATGGTATTTATCAAATGAGATATGCTAGCAGTGCTATCTCTCTTAAGGAGACTATGACTTATAGTCCCTTGATAATTAATTATTTCTACTTTAATCTCCTTAAGTCTTCTTATGTCGACATTAAGAAGAGTGGTTGCAACTTCTTTTAATTGGACTTAATCGTACTAGAATAAAGTACTAGGTATGGTGTCTTAGTTGGAATAAGTTTTAGCAAAGCAGGTATCCTCGTAGGCGCAAATATTATCCCTAGTACTGCCGATCTATACAACCATGTTATCCCTTATGGATCTTTTAAATTGTTTGTTCCTATCCCTTGCAGTTAAGTTAAATCATTGTCTTTATGCCTCCTTAGTATTTAGCTTGTATAGATTGCAAAGTTTTTTTCCAGTGGGGACTTGGCCTTGAGCTCCTCACCCAGAGACAATTACAATAACATTCAAGATTTACAAAATATCTAGGTATATGAGAGGGATGTTACAAAACGCATGCAATTCTGTGCATTCTACACGTGCAGGGTCCCCTTTGTCTTAGAGCAGGTGAACGACTGTCAAGGTTAGTGGTAATCAATTCCTTTCTTTAAGTTGAACCTCTCCTTAAGTTATGCTGAGATAAAGGCACGAATGGTTGAAGGAAAATAATTCCTCTCTTATAGTAAAATATAAATGTTACAAATGTAAAAGAGAGGAGGTAATATTTGTCGAAAAAGACTCAATGAGTCCTTAGGTCTAAAAGGAAATAAATCCATCATATAGACCTTAATTAATAAACTATGTATTCTTTTATAAAAGGATTTAATATTATGTTTTCCTTTGTCCTCATGATATAATTTATATCATAGGATTATATATCATTTTTTCTTATAGATAAATCTTCAATTTAATAATACTTGTCTTTTAATCTTTTTCTTTGTCCCTATGATTATGATTTATATCATAATGTCTTTTGTCAAACCCCTTTTCCAATCACTTAGCCCTAGTTCTTATCGTACATGTGTTCGTCGTCCCCTTTGTGTTATTAAACTTTCACCTAACTTTTAGGTTTTCTTTGGGTGGGGCCCTGGCACTTGAGCTCCTCACGTAGAAGCCCTCATACAATAATATTTAAAATCACAAAATGCTTAGGGACATATATGAGGGACATTACATTCGAGGTTTGAATCAATCCCATTTGAACCAATTTATCTTTCTCTTGTATTAAGGACTCATCAAAAGAATCTAGAGAAGGAATTTTCCAATTGGGGATGGAAGCTCTTCGAAAATGGAATGTAGAGACAAATAATGAGTACTATGATCCAAGCTTTCTCATCACTAACAATACAAGATGCTCATATTTCCTCACTAATCCACATTATTTTCATTGGATTACTAGTGACTTGTATTTTGTAAATAATTGTTGAATAGATTCAAAACTACTAGTATGTAAAGCAATGAGCTCATTCTCCAAAATATTCCCTTGAATCTCATCTTGTTTTCCAAACAAATATTCAAGATTAACCCAAGCTTCCTTTGGATTCCTTAGTCCCTCAAGGTGGAACAAAAGATCCTGGGAGATATGAGTGCACATGAAGCTAAAGGACTTGTCAATCCAATTCAAAAAATTGTTCTTCTCAACATACTATAGAGGCTCAGTTTCTCTTCCCATTGTCATCCTAAACAAACCAAGATTGCACAAGTATACTTGCATATATTCCCTCCAATCAATGTGTTTGGAGGGTGTAAGGATTCTAGTTACATGAGCTGAAGAATGCATCTTTCTGTATGATGATGTAATGTCCCTCCTATATACCCCTAAGCAAATTGTTATTTTGGAATATTTTTGTACAAGGCTTCTAGGTGAGGGGCTCAAGGCCAAGGCCCCACCAGAAGAAAAACTTGAAAGTTAGGCGATTTACTTCCTAAATCTCAAAACATCAAGACAACTTAAACGATGGGAAACTGAACAAGGAGGGAAAGAAGAGAATGGTTAGGGAACCTTAATTTGACGCCATAGTTTGACCAACATAGTAACTATGTAATCATGTAGGGATCCCTATTTTTTTTTTGCTGTAACTAGCCTGATTAAAATACTATAGCCTAGAGGGTTGAATTCTGGCATAATTCAGCCATGGCCTCAGAGGTTACCACCTTATTAACCTCGACAAAGGGGTAAGGAGTTTAAAATTAAAAAGAGAAAGAACCAAAAAAAAATTCAAGTTACAAAAAGGGTAATATGACGAAGAGACCTCAAAATTCAAGTTACAAAAAGGGTAATCTGTAACGAAGGACCAGGAACTCGATAAGATCACCAAGCACACCAAGGTATGCAAATTCTTCCTTAATGTTTAATCACCTCTGTTTTCCCGCACTTGAACGACCAAGGGATAGGCATATAAAAGAAAACATGAATGCCTTTGGGTGTATGTGATTATCAAATAAGATCTGTTTGGCTCTTAACCGAGATATCTATTGTGATATGTTCCTGCATTAGTTGGAAACATGCTAGGTATTTATTTTTTTATAGTATGCCTTTGCGCAGTGGAAACCCTTGATTTTTATGTTCAAACCTGATCCATAAACTACGTATGCGTTGATAGGAATGCTCTAAGTTTGAATCTGAACTTTTTCATTCTGCATAGGCTTGCATATCAAGAACTCCGGTGATAGGATAGTTGAAAACTGGACTCCATTTTTTTTGCTGCAATTTCCTTTGAACCCTTGCGATTTTGCCTTGGGGTTTTAATTTACATCGCTGCCAACATATGAGTTCTAAAATCAGAAGCCTCTGTTGCCCTATCTATTTGTTTTTTTATATATGCACTATTCTTTTGGAGCTTAAAGAATCACTTCAACAATCCAGAATGCAATACCCTAGCCAGCATTGTTCCTAACCTGTAACTGGTCGTGCCGTCCCTAACCGCGTGGCCATTTTGAGTTGGACATTTCATATGCTAGCCGCAGGCTTTATTTGGGTAGTTTAAATACCAGAGGCTGGGGTATGTATCATACTTATGCTTTAGGTATATTTTATTGATAAAATCTTATAATCGGTTTAACCAAATCTACTCGAAGGTCTTACAGTAACTACCTTATGATCAAAGTTTGAAAACATGAAACGAGTTGCTTTTTTCTATTTTTACACGCTTTGTATGGACATAGGTAATTATACATTTATTTGTATAAAGATTCTCTTGATAAAGGAGGATCAACAGTGAAATGTACATGTGTTATATATATATATATATATATATATATATATATACTTATACAATAGTGCCTACATATAATCACCCATGACCATTGCACATTAAATATATGGTTTTAGTAGTTCATAACATAAAGAAGGTTTAAGTAAAAACAAAGGTAATACCTTGAGAGCAAGACTCGGTTACAAAGGTTATTACCTTACGCATGAGCTGGAGACATTATTACTTTATGGTAGTTAACCTATCACTATTTGTAGGAATTGGATAAGCAAGAGTTCCTAGAGATAGATTAAATATATTCTTGGGAAGTTAGTTTGCGAGACTAATAGAAATGTACTACGGCAACAATGATGTTGCATTTTTGTAACCTTTAATGAATTAAATGTCACAGGACATGACCATTTTGTGGACATAGCCCAGGGATTGGGAGAACCACGTATATTGGCACCTCTCGTGTTTTTGTGTGTATGTGTTACCCTTTTTTTTTATCGTGTATTTAGCATTTTTCCTTGAAACTTTTTTTTTTAATTTGTTTAATACTTTAGAAGACAACCATAAAGGGAAGTAAGTGGTTATCATGGTTTTCTTGACTACACTTATTATGATCTTAAAAATACAATATGATCTTAAAGTGATGACGTCGATGAGTTATTGCAAGATTTACGATCACGTCATTAGCCACACTAACCTAGTGTCATCAACACCAGCAATGTATTGTGGATTAAATATTATGAAAATATATGCTAGAGTTATGGTGTACATCTTATATTTCATTAGTGAGGTGATGAATATTTGTTGGACAGAGCATCTTTTCTCAAGAAGGTGGTAATTCTATAAATTGAGGTTACACACATTATGGTCCAATAATAATGCTGGAAACATAAATTTTAATCACTCGAGACCCATAAGTTAGAAGGGTTTCCAGCCAATACATGTTGAACTGTGTCTAAAATGGGTACATAAGCATTTAAACTAGAGTATGGTGCATGCACGGTGTTAGGTCATGAAGTTATGAATCCCATTATAAGAATTGGTGAGAATACTATGTTATGGATTTCAAGGTAAAGTTTCCAAGGAAAGGCTAAAGCCTAAATATTGTTAAAAAAATGAAAATGCATAAAGGATCTTTCTTAGTTGTGGATGTACATAAATGTGTGTGGGTTATGAGTAATTTAACAATTATGTAGTTATATCGTCAAGTAAATATTTGAAACATAATTGTAAGAGTAGTAATGGTTTATGTACTTGTATCAAAAGTATAAGGTGTCTTAGGAAAGGATCACTTTTGTTTTTGACTCGGAGTTCTTACATTCTCCCTTTCTGCTGGCATATTCATTAGTCGTTTAAGTACAGAAATTGGTTATTATGTTGTTCATTGCATTATGGGATATTGTGATGGAAACTTTTTAATTCACGCAAATTTTCTTGTCTCCAAGAGAACTAGCCACGATGATTATTAAGTAGATAATGAAAGATTATTTACCACTTTATCTCATATGTGAAAGTGTTAAGTTTTAATGGGATTATTACAAATGATTTGTGCCTGTTTTTCATTAATTTCTTATATTTACAATTAATGATGTTAAAAGAATGGTTGTTTCGTACATCATGATCTATTTTTAAACCAGTTTGTGCGATTAATGACCTAATGGATATTAGAATTGAAGCCTTAATGAATTTACATGAAGTCCCATAGTTACAAATAAGTTTATGGGTTTTCATTAGATAGAGAAATGTTTCATTTGTAAACAATTATTCCACGTGTCTATAAGATGGTAAGATTACCACCAGAAAAATTAACCCAATTGATGGTTTGATGAATGATCCACAAAGAGTTTGCGGTCTTATATTATCATTCAGAAGTCTAAGGCTGACCATAAATGGTTGTTCATGTAGGATTATGTTCTCGCTGATATAGGTTTGGTACACTAAGTATTTTGATGAGAGGATAAATAATTAAATCCCTTAAGAAAGTTATATACTAGTAGTCGAAGATCGTTGTAGAATAAAATGTGGTTATTTTAGTCGAACGATTGCTATAGTGTGTATAGTCGTAATGTTGTTGAAATTGATTACTCATACTTCTATAAAATACTATGTAAAGTCTGACACTAACATGATTGATTCCTTTGATAGTAACAATGAGAGAAACTTTTACCGCCTCTTACACATAATGGCATCGAGGTATAATGGTTACATTACATATGGTATTAGAGCTAGAGTGACAATACTCAGGCCTATTTGGGCTCAGCATGAGAATTTGAAAGTAAGAAGATGTTAAAAACCTAACCCTATTTGCTTTGGATGCATGACGGTGATGAACGAGGAAATAAGTCACCTAAGCAAGCCAACAAAGATGGAAAGAGGTAACTAAGAGGATAAGGTAATCAAATAACATGGAAAACGTATGCTACTTCATCATTGGTGGATTAAAACAAAAATCTTCAAATAATCCTTTCTAATATTTATTTCTGCCTTTACTCAAAAACCCAAATGAAAATTTTGCGTTGGGTATTTCCATATGGTTTATGTGATGACTTTGGATTTGAGGCTTCCAAGTCAGGTATTGCGAAATTCCGTGTTTGAGAGCCATAGTTTTGTGTAATTATTGAGGAATTTTTTGAATTGTGGCATTATGAATTTGTGGGTTGACTAATTTGAATGGGCATGGCATTCATATGTTGACAATGGGTTAAATTCAATCTCTGAAATGTTTATTGAATTTCAAGATTTTAAATTCATAGAATCCCATTAATTTTGGCTTACATAACACAAGAATATGTGCATGAGGACAATAGGTTTGTGTAATCGTTTATCAACTTATGGAGTTTTATGTCGAGAGTATTCCAAAAGGATTTTCTTTTTAATATTATCACATTTTAAGGTCACGGCATAGTGAGATACTAATTTGGAGTATAGGACACCTTTGTTTGTTGGATGATACCCCATTCTATAAATGATTTGAATTATGGAAGTGGGTACTGATGCATACATACATACCCGATGGATTTGAAACATGACCCAATCAGCTGTAAACTTTGTGGTGATCATTCTAATATTATGCATTCTAATGAATGTCAAAACCCCAAATGCTTGGGCTTGTTTTGATAATTTTTGGCTTAGCTAGTCGGGGGTGTGTTTTAGATAAGTTTGGACTTGGGCATGGTAGTCATCTGTGCTTCAAAAGATTTTTATAGTCATCTGTAGCTTTTCATTATGACAAGCTAAGGAAAGGAAATGCACAGGTTCCTAGGAATAAATATTAAGTAGTTATGTAATGATATAAATCGTAATAATGATTTATAGGAAATAATGAAGATCATGTGGAAAGAATTTGTTCTTGTCAAATTTTTGCAAAAAAAAAAAAAAATCTCAAAAACCTTAAGTATTGGGTAACTTAGAATCATCACGGCTTGAGGAAAATTTGAAGACACCCTTCATATATAAGGAAGTTGTAGGCTAGAAATAATTAGAAATTGTTCATTGCAACGTTAAGAACAATTCTAACACGCAGAATGCCACGACAAAATGCTAAATGGTTAACTACAAAGGTAGAGAGGGTAACCTAATAAAACAATACCCTTTAGGGTATTTGTGTAATTCCATGTAATGTAAGATAAGACAAGAAAAGTATGAATATGTACTTTATTATGAATAGGTTCTCCTGTCAAAAAGTGAGCTAGAAGAAGAAAATAGATGAAATAAAATTTTCTGATCATAATCCTATTATGCCAAACATATTGGGATAATTAAAAGTATGTTACGTCAACCTTTAACTTGCTAAAAGCATGGGTTGATGTTGTTCAAAACCTATGGTTTCCTGTGATGATCATTTTTCAATTATTGTGTTATGAAAGTTTTAACATGTGTGTATTCATGACTTGCAGAGGGTTACTCAAAGTAGAAGGCGGTCCCAACAAAGAGTATAATGTTTCCTCCAAGGGTACTAATGGGCAAGTAGAACCAAATAACATTCAAAGATTTCCACGTTTTGAGTTTACCATTCAGTATTATTGTGTAGAATGGGAACGTCGCCATCCGAGGACACATCAGTTAAGATGTTTTTCTATTAGTATTTGAATATGATAAAGGAATGAGTTTGAAATAATGTTATGCACTAACGTTGTAGGATTTTGCCAAGAACACTATATTCACTAGTTTAATAATGAAGCTGAGAACGAGTATTGATTTACTTTGACTTATTATAAGCTCTCAGATTTCTAGGGTTGTGTGAACCATGGTTTATGTTATTTATGTACTAACCTTACAGGGTGTTACGAGGACTATGACCAGTATCACAATAAAACATACATTATGGAATGTAAATTCGCTTGTGTGAATGAGTTGCACTCAAAATTGAGTAAGGAATTATTTTGAAGGAATTGTACAAATCTTGAATGAGGATTACTAAACATGACAACCTATGTAATGTTGATTAAATTGATGGAATTAGTATCTATAGATAGATGTTAATCATATTTAATTAGATGTGAAGTTGATTCATGAATTGGGAAAGATGGTGAAGTCACGTTTAGCACCAAAGTTGTGTGCGACACAAATAGTCAAAGGGTGAGATGAACGGATAAGGAAAATTATGCTGTGGGAGCACAATGGTGTTAGGCAAATGATTGCCATGTGAGCACATTGGTGTTAGGAAAATATGCTACAGTGGCACAATGGTGTTAGGGAAGCGATTTCCGCATGAGAACATTGGTGCTAGGCATATAGTGTGGCCAAGATTTAGACCTAGGAAAAATTAGACATCTAAAAGATAGGACGTTGTTTGATGTCACTAAGGGGAAATCTGTTAACTAGGGGTTAAAAGGGAGAGTAACCTTAGAAATGATTGTAAGTCCAAACAAGAATGGAGAAGAATCTTAAGAGAGAGTTTGGAAAAAAAAATGAACGTAAAATGTGTTAACAAATTTCCAAGTAAACTATTGGGTAATGCTGAGGAATGGATTTCCTTAGGTCAAGGACGGCCTGAATATCCAAGGTTGGAGATCAAAAACAACATCTAAAGGGTAGTAGCTATATTTTATTTGACAAATAAATTGCATTATTACAGATCGTTATAGTGCAAAATGATCTTTGGATTTTGTTTAAATTGAATTACAATTTTGGAATGAATTACTGAATAAAATTTGGACTAGATCCGAACCTTGTGCAGGAAGCGGCAGGTCTTGAATGATAGTGAACTCTGGAAAAAGGATCAAGTAATATTAAAAGGAGATCAGAACAGAACAGGTGAAGTTTACTCATGAGAAGAAGAAGATTGTTGAAGGACAAGAACACTAAGCACGATGTTAATTCTAGGGGGAGACGATGTAATGTCCCTCCTATATACCTCTAAGCAAATTGTAATTTTGGAATATTATTGTACAAGGATTATGGGTGAGGGGATCAAGGCCAAGGCCCCACCAGAAGAAAAAATTGAAAGTTGGGCGATTTACTTCCTAAATCTCAAAACATCAAGACAACTTAAACGACAGGAAACTGAACAAGGAGGGAAAGAAGAGATCACTGGTTAGGGAACCTATTGCAGCTGTAACATTTTCCCAAAATTCAAAAAAATTTGGGACCCTCCTTTAATTCGTTTTTGCTTAGTTTTTGGTTTTGCTTGATGCTTGAATAAAGATTACTTTTATGCATGCAATGTTTTAATGTTTGAAATAATTTTTCCTTGCCATCAGAAGTGTTTTGGACTTTTGAGTCGAGAGTCTAGTCATCTGCGCATCCACCGTTGCAAAAAAGAATAGGACATCAAGTCCGAGTCAAGTGTATTTGGTCTCCGAGGCATTCTTCTTTATCGGCGTCTACTTTGAGATCCCATCGAAACATTTGTCTATAGGTCTTCCACCGTTGCGGAGAAGGTACTACAAATTTTTCTAAGATTTGTTTCATCCTTTTCCAATCCCAGCCGTTCTGTTTCGCCGGTCCTCGGTTTTTTCAACTTTTGCCATTGCAGCTCTAGAAAGCCCTATGATTCTGATAGTTTGATTTATCTTGTCTACTTGATCGATGTTTTTCGCTTGAGACATGTTTATTCTTACTCCATTTTGTCGGTCTGTGGAACTTGGTGTCTTTTACGAGTTCACAGTTGCGGCTCTCTAACCATCTATTGCCCCAAAGCCTTAGTCTCGTGAGCTTTGATGTGAGTGTTTATTGGTTTCTCCACCAATTCCATTGCAGGTTTCCTACTTGCTTCAGCATCCGCCATTGTGGAAGTGATGTTGAGAAGATCACCAAACCCTTAGACTTTTGCCACCCAATGATCTTATTTTTCCCGCCGATTGCATGTTGACCGCGACGTATATATTTTGGGTTTGGGGGTTTATTATTTTATTGTATTTTGGCGATTTCTCTGTGCTTTCATTTTCGCTCGAGCAGACCAAGGATTTCGCTATCGGTACCTTCGCTCCTAAGTGGCTCCATCGTGGAAGTTTACTGGATTTCCTCCACCAGTCGTGTAGCACAGTGCAAGGTAGGCCCTTATGCCCATTTTACCATTCCGTTTGATTGGTCAAATTATTTTTGTTGTCTTCGTGGTTAGTGGTTTCCTAGGTTTTCCCATCCCGACCTGTATATATATTCGAGTTAAATAGTATGGCTGCCCGGTGGGGAATTTTTGTAGTTTGCTTGATGATGACTCTCGTAGCCATTGAGGGTTTGTAGACCGCACTCAATTGCTGGGTAGACCAGTGTAGGCAGCCGTTACACTCTCCGCACCAGTTTCCCCCAGTCTGCGTGTGGCCATCCGGGGAGGGCGTTTTCAAGGTTTTCTTCCGAGATGCTGAGGTTTTGTTTCATTGTATCGTCGCCCTCACTGTTATGAACCAGGGTCACAACGTTGAAGGTGTTAATATCAAATCCAAACTCCAAACGAGTTTAGGTTAGAATGCATTAGCTAGTCAGGCCGTGAGGCGAGCACGTTTACAGCAAGTAGCTTCCTCTTATGGTTTATGAGTTAAGTGCGCTATTAGTGTAGTGTCCTCACTTGGGATTTGGCACCTCTTTCTTTCGTGTAGCATTTAGGTCGCAACGCCAGGAGGGGGTTTCAAGACTGTGTTATTGTTGACAAGAGGAGGAGGATTTTTGTCGTTTAGAAAACCGATGCTTTTCTAAGTTAAATCTGCAAATGTTGGTCGAGAGCTGGTTTTAGCATTTTCAGCAGATTAATTTTATGCAGGAACACTTGGTTTTTTTAGCATTGTTGTTTATTCTTCATAGTTGCACTCATGTTTAGCATAGATGAGGTAAAATGTCTATATAGTTGGCTCCATTTTGCATGTTATCTGGAAATGACCCAACAGAACCTAAAAGCAATTTCTATACATGACAAGGAAATTCCTCAGAATCCAAGATGTCTAAACGTTAGAAGAAGAAGGCTCTCGTGGTAGAAGAGGAACCCAAATTCAAAGTCATTACCAGAGTCGAATACACCTACGAGGACACCAAATGCATAGTTTGTGTGGAACCCGAGTATCAATGGAGGGGAATTTACAGATTAATAACGTGTCGAGAAGTACCTGACATAGGTTTTGAGGAAGAAACCATCTATGCCAATATAGAGAGATCTTCATTGTTGAAAATTGCTACTAGACCTAAGAGTTTTCCATGCTCAGAGGTGATTGGGTGGATTCTGCCCAGGGCAGGTGTAACCACCATGATTTTGGAAAATGTTGATAAACAGGGTTATACTGCTTGTAGCCTTGGGTATGAGGCACTGGCCTACCACTTGCCAGAAGCACAGGTGTACTTGACTGAGGACTAGTTGAAGGGAATTAAGATGGACCTAGTCGATACACTGAAGAGGATGCTCATGCCTAGCAAGAACTTTACAACTAGGCCGACCAGGAAATATGACACTACAAATGTAAGAACCCCTTACATGTTCATTGCCTTGATGCTGAATAGGATTTTCAGGAAGGCCCATGATAAAAGTCTCAAATTTTAGTTGGTGCCTATCATTTTCTATGTTGCAACACAGGGGACAGTGTTCAACTGGGCAAACATTGTGTCCAACAGCCTCTCAGCCTGCATTGCTTCAGCATTAGGAGGGGTGTCCCAGAAGAGATCAAAGTTCTACATGAGATCTATACTGAATGATTGCATACTGTGCAACCAACCCTTCCTCAATATGAGGTGTATTTGGGACCAGGAAAGAACACCATTCTACTCAGCGTACAAGCTATTGTGGGCCCACAAATACCATAGTCACTATAGGGAAGTCTGTGAGCACTTCATCATGCCACTATATACATTGATCTTCTTAGAGGAGTGTAATTGTATGTCAAAAGAAGCATTGTAGGTGATTGAGGAATATGTAGATTACTATCTGATAGAGAATGGATTATATTTCAAAATGTTTGGATGCTCCAGAGCACCCTCACCACTGCCTAAGTATGCCACTGACTATGTAGTCCACAAAGATGTAGTTAGACAAGTCTTTTTAGATGGCATAGGGAGCTTTTTGTTTGAACACAAGAAAGCAGCTTACCCTCCTTTTCCTTTCAGGTTAGGAAGCTAAAAGTTTACTAGGGTGAAGAAAGCTAACGAATTCGTGGAAGAATTGGGGAAATTCCATTTTTGGGAAGTGCGTTTCCACAGCAATGATTCCCGAAATAAAGTGGCAGAGCACTGCAAAGAAGCAAATGTACATTTTGAATACATAATCCACTGGGACAAAAAGGAATTCATTTTTCGTAGTGCACAAAATATAATAACCTTAAGAAGAAGGTCTAAGAAGAAAATCACCACCAAAGGTGGAAAAGGACAGGATGAGCAAGAAAATGCAGAGGAGGAAGAAACTAGAAAAAGAAATGAAGATGCCAGGAGACTAGCACAAGAGGCCGAAAGATGGCTCAAAGGTGAGGAGGAAGAAAAGAGAAGAGTTGCACAAGAAGCATCTAGAAAGGAAGAAGAAGCTGTTAAGAGCGATGAAGAGTAAAATAAAAGAAAGATGGATGAGGAGCTGAAGAAGCAGGAAGCAGAAAAGCTAAAGCTGACAAAGACAGTGACAGAGCAATCAACTTTTGATACAGCAGACAGTCAGGATTAGGACTTGGGGAACCCTGATATTCAAAATCCTAAGGCATCTGCTGGTAGCACAACAAGATAGGCTATGTCCCCCACCCTTAGGCTAATCTCTTTTGAGCGGAAGAAAGGGGAGGAGGTACCAAATTTCAACACTATCTTTTATGATAGGGAAATGAAAAGGATAGTGAAGAGGACCGAGAGAAAGGTCGAGACTGGGGGGCATTTCGGTAAAATGATAAATGAAACAGCTATAGTATATGGGACAGACAAGGACCCCAGCTTCAATATCAGAGTGGGGATTGCATTAATCCATGCTACCTAGGACAATGTAGATCGAATAATGAATGATCTTGAATAGTCAAAGAAGTCCTCTTCCCACCTCAAAGACACCTTGAGAAGAGAAAGAGAGGAAAATAATAGGTTGAAAAGAAAGCTTGAATACATACAATGAGAAAAAAATTCTTCAAAAGCTGAGCTCCAGTCCCTCCAAGTAGAGAAGAGATCTATGAAGGCTGCCCAAGAAAGTTTGGAGAAAGTGCAGCAAGAATGTCAAGGGTTGAGGGCATAAAAGGAGTAGTCGCTAGGCAGGATAGGGGAGTTGGAGCTGCAGAAGGCTACCTTGGAGGAATCTGAGAGGCAATCTCAGGGCCAGAATGAAGAACTCAAAGAATATATTACCTCATTGACAACAGCTCTAGAAGAGGCCAAGGAACAACAGGTCAGTTTTCAGCCTTTCAAGGAGCACATTCTGGCACAGAGAAGTAAGATGCACCAGCTGTAAGTGGCCATAGTGGAAGAGAGGTGCAAGGTCTTGCAGCTGGACAATTGGATGGAAGAGATTTTGGAAACCTCTCATATTTTGTTGACAGATCGCAAAATATCTTAGAAGTCTTGACAGAAAGGATGGCGAGATTAGGAGCGACTGAAGAAACCCCTGCAGATCTACCATTGAAAGATCAACAAGCCCTAAGGAAACACTGTGATTTACTAGAGTTTTCCATAAACACAGCCGAGGAATTCAAGAAGGCTGTCAAGAAGACAAAGGGGGATTGTGCATAATTCTTCAGGAGACTTTTCATCACTTATAATCGGTGCCAGGTTGAGGCTGAACAGAGAATGGATACCTTTCCAGACCATAGCCTGTTTTTAGAGATGTTGCAAGGAAGACATCAAGAATATGAACAAAGGATACAACAGATTAAAGCTTTAGACAAGCAAACCCTAAGGAATGAAGTAGATCATTCCGCGGTTAGTGTGCAGCTGTTAGAAGACCAACTTCGCCTGAGTGTAGCCAGAATAGAAGTCATAAGAAATCAGGCTGCTAAATTCGAAATAAATATTCGTTTCCTAGAACCTTCTGAATTCAAAAGCATTGCCTCAGAGGCTTCAGCATGGAAGAAATTTTTGAATAGTCAAGCGGGACCCTCCTCATGAGCATTTTATTCATTTTATTGTAATATATTGTAAATTTTATAAACACTTAATGAAAGAAAAATGTGGGAGGTGAACTGTTGGGGAAGCTCAAGAGTCATTTCGTGGGCATCCCAACAGTTTTGTTCTTTTGTATAAATATAGAGAATCTAGACAAGAACAAGGACTTTTTGCCAGTTAGATTGGAAGACATATTGTAAGAAGAACTATTTCCTTTTGCAATAAATAATTATAGTTTGCTTGTTGGATAAAGATTGGTGGAATGTTCAAATTTTATGCTATGGACTTGTTGAAGAGGAACTATTTCATTTTCAGGTTTGTGTCCATTAACTGTGAGATCGTTCTAACTCTTTAAACCTATGTTCCTGTATGAATGATCCCTGGTTTGTTTTATGAAAATTTCAACTATGAGTAATGAATGTTGTCCATAGACAATTGGCTATCTTGTTGTTCAAATATCTTTAAATGTTCATGTGTTTGAAAGAAGTATCAACTATCTGTGATTTCTTTTTTATAATGCATGCACAAATTACATTACTCATTAATAAGTGACAATATTGCTCCCTAGGGATAGGTTAGGTAGTTAGTTTTAATTTCTTGCCGTGTGTCTGATTTAGATGCAAAAGAGCCTAAGATGAGAGGTAAGAACTTGCTCATCACATTGTGAACACTACGTGCATTCTCAATCAATCTGCATTTTAGATAGGCATTTGTATGTCATACCTAAAGCTGAAAAATACAAAAATATATATGGTGGACTGGGCCGCAATCGGTAAAACGTTATTTTTTGTTACCTGACCTACGATAGCCGGACCGCAAACCGGATGGATTCCCTACACCAAACAGTCACGGGCTAGTTGGGAACGTTGATTGAGGAGAATCCCTTGTTGTTGTTGCCTATGAATTTCCAGGCCTCAACAGTTTCTAACGCTAGAAGGAGGGCCACCAGTACATGGCTGGTCGAGGAAACCCATTTTCTCAAAATAACCCCACCAGTGACAATTTTGAAAGCAGTTTGTGTCCTGATCCAAATACTCAAGAGAATAGGGAACATTTGTTTTCTATGGACAACCAAGTGATAAATGATCCGAGGAGACACACACGGGCCTATGTAAAGAGTATTGGAGGATTACCCATCATCCCTGATTTACCCCAAAGAGAATACAAGAAGAAAGGCTATCCCATCTTGGAAGATTCAGTGTTGGTTGGAGACTTAGAAGAGTTAGTAGAAGGAGCATTACAGGGGGTGGTTCATCCTTTGAATCAAATAGGCCCAAACATACCTTACTGTTCACCTGTGTAGACTCCTGTGCCTTCATCACCTCACTCTCCACCCAGACTCATGGTAGGTGTAAATGCAAACCAACCTAACCCACCAAATCCACCATTGGCTTGGAAAGCCAGATCACCCTTGAACCTAACACCTCCGTTGCATGACTTACCTCAAGATTTTGAGAAGTTGCTGCCTAACTTTGATCCTAATGAGAAGGTTGTAGTAGATGACCATTTCGAAATTTTCTATTTGGCAATAGAGGGATTAAGGGCTGGGGAATATGAGGATGTAATTTATAGACTTTTTCCACACACCTTTAAAGGAGCAGCAGCATCCTGGTACTTTGGTTTGCCTGCAAACTCTATCCCAGATTGGGATACCTTTGAAAGGCTTTTTAGAAACAAGTATGCAGCCAAAAAGACACATGCAACACTAATGAAAGATTTGGGTGCTTTAAAGAAAGAAAGGACTGAGAAAGTGCACAATTTCACTCAAAGATTTTCTGCTTACCTCAAGAACTTCTCTACAACTGATAATCCTTCTAATAAAGTTTTGATTGAGTATTATACCTCATCTTTAGGTCCGGATTTGGATATGTTCGCAAAAGATCAAGTTAAGCCTACGTTAGCAGAAACTTATGAATAAGTAGAAAGAGTAGAGGCTAAAAAGGAAAGTATAAAAGATTATCTCGAGCAATCAGGAGAAAAAAATGCCGAGAAAAGAGCCTTATTGTTGTCTAAACCTAAAGAGGAGAAATCACATGATTTTGAGGGGATGTTAAAGATGATGCAAAAGATTTACAACAGAATAATAGATTTGGAGAAGGAAAAAGAAGATCAGCAAGCTTATAATCCTTATTACAAAAAAAGAGAATATAACAACCAATGCAAGACCCCTCCACACGGTTCAGCATCAATGAATCTGACAGAGGTAGGGAAGGATAATTTCTGCACTTTCCACCAACAACCCCATTCTGAAAGAATTGTCCTCAATGGTTAAATTCAATGACATTGGTAATGAACCAGCTCTTGGACTCTAAATTGACCGAGGATAGTTATGAAGGGGAAAAAGGTGATAAGACCATGGAAAAACAAGAAAATGATACCATGTTTTTATGGGATTGTGTCTCACTGTTTGATACTCTTAAACTTGAGAACATACCAATGACAACAAAAGACATGGATTTGGTAAATAAGGGCAATACAATAATCTCAAAAATTAAGAAGTTGCAAGAGAATGTTAGGAAATAGCCAAAGAACAAGGTTGAAAACAAAGTACTCGAAATTACCATTATCAGCCAAGATACGGAGCAGATCAACAAGCCTACGAAACCTATGGAAGAACAAGTGGGTGTTAACAAAGAAAATACTAAAAATCCTAACGAGGTAGAAGAAGAGATGCCCACTGAAAACCAACCTGTGGAGGAAGAGGTCGAATCAATTTGGGAAAAGAAAACTAGAACCCCACCTTTCCTTTTGACTCTGGAAATGCTGAATCATAAGGTGCATAATTTTTTGGTAGATTTTGGATCATCAGTGAATGTTATGCCACTCGCAGTTTGCAAAAACATTAATGAGCAGGAAAAACCTACCACTTGGGAAGTCACTCAACTAGACAAAACTAATGTGAAAGTAGTGGGAGAAATGGAGAATGTTCTCATTTGTTTATTTGCAAATAACAAGATATGTCAATTTATTCATATTGTGGTGGCTGACATACTGGATGGATATGGACTTATTCTGAACCGAGACTGGTCCTCAAGGTTAAAGGGGTATTTTTCTTTAGATTGGTCACATTTATGGTTGCCTCATAAGGGGGTCCCAAATCGGATCAAAATTTTAAGGGAACCTTACATGAAGCACACTATCACTAAGTTGGAAAAAGGAAATGAATCTGCTAAGTTTGTTTTGGGGAATTATCTTACGGAGCTTGAACTAAGATATCATGCATCAGAAGAGGCCAACAATATGACTGACACTCAGCCTTATCTCCTTCAATTTTCACAAGCTGATGGGAGTGATTGTAAATCGGTAGACATATCTTTAGTTGCAAAAATAGCATAATTAGACCATGGTTAGGTATCTCATGTCTGCAATCCAGCCTAGCCCCTTGACTCATGAGTTGATAGATTTTCAGGGGTGGGCACAATTTTATTTTTTCTTTTGATTTGATGACCTTGTACATAAATAATTTGATGCAGTTTTACCTTGATTTAACGCTTTTATTTCTAGTTATTTTGGTTTGTTTTTGAATAAAAGAGGCAAACTTTTGGTTGCATGGACAGCATTAGGGTTCTCGATTAACTGAAGTCTTTGGGAAAAGACTATGCATTTTATTTTGAAATGATAGAACTTCTTCTAGTAAGTAGTCTTCCTAAGTAGCTATGCACTCATTGAAGTCTTGCTTAACCCCTGAAAATAACTCTAAATTAAGAGGCCTGGAATACTATTTGGAGGCTCCATCCATTTCACATCTAGGATGTCCTAGGGAGTGATAGTGAAAGACCCAAGGAAAGGAAGCAAGGTAAATAGTTTATTATATATAAATGATCCCATGCCATGATTTCAAAATCCTAAAGGCTGTTAAGAGTCAAAACTCCTAAGAGAAACAATACATATCAAAGCAAAGTATCAGAAACATGAATATCAATCTGCTAAAATTTCTTCTCCGTTTGTGAGCTGAAAAGTAAATACATCTCTCACACAAAATGACATTATGGATAGAAGAGCCTGAACAAAAATTCAGAAAGAAAAGAAGATGGAGGACTCATAAGAATAAAAGTTCAAAAGGGCACAAAAGTGCAAATTGGCATGGGAATGAGGAACAAATGAATAGTTCTGTTTACCATATGTTATGATCCTGTGGTGTCCAAGCTAGAAACTACCCAAAGACAGATGTAAAATAAAACTCACCTACTAAGCCTCAAAAGAGTTATCTGGACTTTAAATATTTTGCGTTTCCCTTCCCAAAGAATGGAATGACATCAATGACTTAAATGCATGTGTTTGACATCTTAGGAATACAAGCATCTAGAAGAATTCAAATTATGAGATTAATGATTAAACAATATTTTACTGGGAGGAAGTTGATTCAGAAAGCTGGGATTCACCAGGTAGTTGCCAATTGCTGTAGCTGCAACATTTTCCCAAAATTCAAAAAAATTTGGGACCCTCCTTTAATTCGTTTTTGCTCAGTTTTTGGTTTTTCTTAATGCTTGAATAAAGATTACTTTTATGCGGGAAATGTTTTAATGTTTGAATTAATTTTTCCTCCCCATCAGATGTGTTTTGTACTTTTGAGTCAGGATTCTAGTCATATGCGCGTCCGCCATTGTGGAAAAGAACAGGACATCAAGTCCGAGTCAAGTGTCTTTGGTCTCTGAGGCATTATTATTTATTAGCGTATGTTTTGAGATCCCGTCAAAACCTTTGCCTATACGTCTTCCGCCATTGTGGAGAAGGTACTGCGAAGTTTTCTGAGAGTTGTTTCATCCTTTTTCGATCCCCGCTGTTCTGTTTCGTCGGTCCTTGGTTTTTTTAACTTTCACCGTTGTGGCTCTAGAAATCCCTATGATTCTGATAGCTTGATTTATCTTATCTGCTTGATCAATGTTTTTCGCTTGAGACATGTTTATTCTTACTCCGTTTTGCCAGTCTGCAGAACTTGGTTTCTTTTATGGGTTCGCCATTGTGGCTCTCTAACCATCTATTAACCCAAAGACTTAGTCTCATGAGCTCCGATGTGAGTGTTGATTGGTTTCTCTGGAAATGCCATTGTAGGTTTCTTGGTTGTTTCAGCATCCACTGTTGCAGAGGCGATGTTAAGAAGATCATAAACCCCTTAGTATTTTACCGACCAATGATATTATTTTTCATGCCGATTTCATGTTGACCGCGATGTATATATTTTGGGTTTGGGGGTTTATTGTTTCATTGTATTTTGGTAATTTCTTCATGCTGTCGTTTCTGCTCAAGAAGACCAAGGCTTTCGTTGTCGGTACCTTTACTCCTAGGTGGATCCGCCATGGAAGTTTATCAGTTTTCCTCCACCAGTCGTGCAGCACAGTTCCAGGTAGGCCCTTATGCCCATTTTACTGTTCCGTTTGATTGGTCGAACTATTTTTGTTGTCTCCACGGTTAGTGGTTTCCTAGGTTTTCCCATCCCGTCCTGTATATATATTCGAGTTAAATAGTATGGCTACCCAATGGGGAATTTTTGTAGTTTGCTTGATGATGACACTCGTGGTCATTGAGGGTTTGCAGACTGCACTCGATTGCTGAGGAAACCAGTGCAGACAGTCATTACGTTGTCTACACTAGTTTCCCCCAGTCTACGTGTGGCTATTCGGGGAGGGCGTTTTCAAGATTTTCTTCCGAGATGCCGAGGTTTTGTTTCATTATATCTTTGCCCTCGCTTTTATGAACCAGGGTCGCAATGTTGAAGGTGTTAAACTCAAATCCAAACCCCAAACCAGTTTAGGTTAGAATGCATTACCTAGTCAGGCCGTGAGGCAAGCATGTTTATAGAAAGTAGCTTCCTCTTATGTTTTATGAATTATGTGCGCTATCAGTGCAGTGTCCTCACTTGGGATTTGGTACCTCTGTCTTCCACGTAGCGTTTAGGTCGTAGAAATGAGAGGGGGTTTCGATAATATGTTCTTGTTGACAAGAGGAGGAGGGTTTTCGTCATTTAGAAAACCCATTCTTTTCTAACTTAAATCTACAAATGTTGGTCGATAGATGGTTTTAGCCTTTTTGGCAGATTAATTTTATGCAGGAACACTTGGTTTTTTGAGCATTGTTGTTTATTCTTCATAGCTCCACTCATTTTTAGCATAGATGAGGTAAAATGCTTATAAAGTTTCCTCCATTTTGCATGTTATCTGGAAATGACCCAACAGAACCTAAAAGCAATTTCTGTACATGACAGGGAAATTCCTCAGAATCCAAGATGTCTAAACGTTAGAAGAGGAAGGCTCCCATGGTAGAAGAGGAACCTGAATTCAAAATCGTTACGAAAGTCGAATACACCTACGAGGACACCAAATGCATAGTTGGTGTGGAACCCGAATATCATTGGGGGGGAATTTACAGATTAATAACGGGCTGAGAAGTACCTGAAATAGGTTTTGAGGAAGAAACCATCTATTCCAATATAGAGAGATCTTCATTGTTGAAAATTGCTACTAGACCTAAGCATTTTCCATGCTCAGAGGTGATTGGGTGGATTCTACCCAGGGTAGGTGTAACCACCATGATTTTGAAAAATGTTGATAAACAGGGTTATTCTGCTTATAGCCTTGGGTATGTGGCACTAGCCAACCACTTACCAGAAGCACAGGTGTACTTGACTGAGGACTGGCTAAAGGCAATTAAGATGGACCTAGTCAAGACACTAAAGAGGATGCTCATGCCTGGAAAGAACTTTAGAACTAGGCCGACCAAGAAATATGACATTGCAAATCTAAGAACACCCTGTAGGTTCATTGCCCTGATGCTGAACAGGATTTTCGGGAGGGCCCAAGGTAAAAGCTTCAAATTGGAGTGGGTGCCTATAATTTTCTATGTTGCAACACAAGGGATAGTGTTCAACTGGGTAAACATTGTGTCCAACAGCCTCTCAACCTGCATTGCTTCAGCATTAGGACGGGTATCCCAGAAGAGATCATAGTTCTACATGAGCTCTATACTAATTGATTGCATACTATGCAACCAACCCTTCCCCAATTTGAGGTGTATCTAGGACTAGGAAAGAAAACCAGTCTACTCAGCATACAATCCATTGTGGGCCCACAAATACCATAGTCACTAAAGGGAAGTGTGTGAGCACTTCATCATGCCACTATATACATTGATCTTCTTAAAGGAGTGCAACTATATGTCAGAGGAAGCATTGTAGGTGATTGAGGAATACGCAGATTACTATCTGACAAAGGATGGATTATATTTCAGAATGTGTGGATGCTCCAGAGCACCCTCACTACTTCCTAAGTATGTCACTGGCTATGTAGTCCACAAAAAGGAAGTTAAACAACTCTTTTTAGATGGAATAGGGAGCTTTCTGTTTGAACACAATAAAGTAGCTTACCCTCCTTTTCCATTCAGGTTGGGAAGCTACAATTTTACTAGGGTGAATAAAGCTCACGAATGTTGATGTAATTGTAACTTCGAAATGTATTCATCCATATTTCTTATCTATTGTAACCCGATGTTTATTCTTGGATGTATTGTAATGTATTTGAGTCATGTCATACCCATATGGTTATTTCGGGAAGTTTCTATAATGAGAAAGTCATGTCAAGTCATTATGGGTAACCCTCATATTAGTCATAGGTTAAAGTCCCCACAGTTTTGGGGCCCTTGGGTTATTATACTATCCTAGTGAAGTCGACCATAGGTGAGTCATTGTAAGTCAGGGAAATAGTCCCCACCATTGTGTTACCCTCCTATTGGTTAGAGGAGGCAAAGTCCCCACAAGAGGTGGGGCACTAGGGTTATTAGACACTCCTAGAGATGTCGGCTCTAGTAAGTAATTGTTAAGTGAGGCCAACATGTTGGAGTGCACTTCAAGTGAACGGAAGAATATAAATAGAGAGTGAGAGCCTCTCTATTTATCACTTGTAACACATCACTCACTCACTCGTGTCTGTAGCGCATAGTTGAGGAAGGAAAGACACTGGGACTAGACAAGAAGAAGACTACTACTGTCGGGAGTGCATCTTACTGTTTTCTGGTTTTACCTTTTGTGCTGATTCTATCTCTGAGAAATTTGCGGGGTTTTCTCCTTTATGGTTTCCCTGAGGAAAAACTCTTTTTGTCTCTTGTCTCTTGTGATATGCTTATGTTTTATTGCTATGCTTGTTATTCTCTCAGTGAAAAGATCCTAAGATCATAATGCTAGCTTATATGATGAAAAACTAACATGGTATCAGAGCTAACCTCAGAAGAAGAAATTGTGCAGCTATAGAAGCAAGGGATTCTTAATTTTTTGGTCTCTCTCCACAATCCATCAGCAAAAGTATGCTAGGATGACTCTCCATTGAAGGGCGCATCTTTTTGTCGAAGCAGAATTATATTCTGAGCATTTTGAGTTTTCGATGCAGAAATTAGGGATTTCTACAAAAGAGGAATTTTTGAGTGAGACAAACATAGGATTGTTCTGCTCATCAAAACCGAAGTTTAGAGACCTGGATCAAGAAATTTAGTTTGGTGAAACTCCTGAAAAGTCAAACCCTAGTTTGACCCCGAGCTAGGAAAAAACCTAAATACTAAGAATGCTAAGTTTTGGTAGATTCGCTATATTCCAAGTTTGACGAAGTATGAGAAGCTTAAAAATGCAAGGGCTGACAATAAAATCCTGGTGAGAACTATATCCAAAAATCAGCCTCAGATTCGCTATATGCTGGGAGATATGATCCCTCCAAGTTAGGGTTCCAGCATCTTCCAGAATTCATCCTTAAACATGACACCTAGAGAGAATTGCAATATCTTGGGCTACATAGGTCCAAATGGAATTCTTGAAGATGTTACAGAAATGCAACGGACAGTAATTTTGGTGGTCCAAATATCAGACTCGAAAGATGAACCAATGACACGTGGAATTCCGTACAACTTCGTTGTTCAGAACAGTCATGTAACAGGTCACCTTGGGAAAAGGATCATAAATAAAAAATGGTGAAACCAATTATGATGACACCTATGGTGTTTGATCAAGGACATGCAAGGTTACCTTATTTAGAAATTTTAGACACAAAGGATTAGTAATTTCATAGATATCATAGAAACAGTAACAGGCATTTCTCTAGAAGAAATTGGAAAATTAGGGCTTCTTGTTTCGGGAGCTTCCCTCCACTGTTTTCAGAAAAGGAGTACATTGGATAGATCCATTTGAAGATATCTATCTATCTATCCAATAAGATATGAAATATTCCAAGTTTTGAAAATTAGGTTTTATGTGACAAACCCTAGATCAGCCAGCTCCGGAATAAGGACGGACATCTCAAATTGGTAAGATCTATTATTTTGCTATTTTCATTTGAGGTTCTCATTTCAAAGTGATCTATCACATCAGCTTGATGATAAGCTTGGTGAATTTGACAACTTCCAAGCATAGAAGTATTTGATCTCTCTGAAGAAAATGGATAGGACACCTACATGAGTATATAGGTTCCAGTTTCAGAGGGAGATGAGGTTAGAAGCCTTTCACAAGAAGAACTTGGTCAAGGCCAAAAAAATCATGGTTGATTCAGTCATGAATCAACTTGTACTACAAGTGTCTTCCCTAAAGACACTGAAGATGTTTGATTCCTTGACCAAGCTATTTGAAGGGAAGAACATACATCAGAAGATGACCTTAAGAAACTAGTTGAAGAATGTGAAGATCCAGAATGCAGAGACCATGTAGTCATAAGAGTCTCTCAAATCAAGAACAACTTGAAGCAATAAAAGAAGAAGTAAAGAACACAGAAGTGGTGATAGCCACCTTGAATAGCCTCCCAGGATCATGGGATTCATTCATGCGAGGAATGTGTGCCAGAAGGAAGTGATTACTTTCAGCAAACTTTGGGAAGAAGAAGAAGCTCTACCCATAAGAAGAGAAGAGAAGATGGGAGCAATTAAAGATCAAGATCTCACCATATAAAGAAGATCCCTCAAGCGATGAGGAATATGAAGGAATCAACTCTTGAAGCACCTCTTATCCTCCTTAACGTTTGGATAAGAAATGATGCTATCATGAATGAAGAAGACGATGAAGCTGAAGACTCAAGAAGGAGTATACCCACGAAACAAATAAAGATAAGTATTCAATTGTCATTTCATTATTTTCTTATGCATTTGGTTATATTTAGTTAATGTATTATGCATGATAGAATTTTTGCATTAATGATAGTATACTACAAATATGCATGTGATGAGTAAGTAGCTCATGGTGCTATACAACTCTCCATTGCTACTTATCTAGAATGAAACCTCTTTGCTGACATATTGGATTAGTGCACAATCTCAATGTTGTCCTGGTAGAGATGGAAGGCATCTAGAAAGTTTCAGTGAGGTATGGATGAATGTTGTATTGGCTAAAGTAGTTACATGATCATATACTTATGCATAAGAACTTGCCAATATAAATATTCCTTATGAAATGTTTCTAACCATACAACTGCATTTGACTTGTAGGAAAGACCACATACATAATCGCCTACAAGCAAAGAAGAGTGAAGACTTGTTCCGAAGAACAAGTGACGACAGTTCAAAGACAAAGAATAATATGATGAGTGCAGTGACATCATTGATGCGGAACCTTCTAGCCACCAAGAAGAAAGGGAAGACAAGTTCAAGAAGAATGATTTCAGGGTGCAGTATCGAGACCTGAAGAGAAGTTCATAGTTCCATCATGCAGTAGATGGAAACATCGTGGGATACAAAGCAAGATTCGTAGCACGAGGCTTCTCACGAACATAAGGCCTGGACTATGAAGAGAAATTTGCAGCCAGCAAGAGGTTAAACACATACATGATGAACCTGATGAAGATCTTAACCTTTGCTACAAGGTTGAAGATGCAATTCTATACACTAGATGGATACATAGAATACTAGTAGCATAGGAAGCTACTTGTCACTCCAGTAAAGAATGGTTTCAGTGCATAGAGCACAGAAGATAGAGGGAGTATGATGCTTCGCTTTAGAGGGAGTGACTATAGAATATCTTGAGGTTCGACATGGTACGACAGGATGGGAATATTACTGATGACTCTAGGCTTTACTGAGAGTAAAGTGGATTCCAACCTTTGCTTCAAGGTTGAAGGTGAAAGACTAGTGATGCTCCTGTTATATGTCGATGCACTATTTTCTAGGCATGGAGGTGTGGACAAGGGAAGTATGCAGTAGAGATCCTAAATAGGTTCAAGATGATGGACTGCATTACCACACCTATGCAATCGAGCCTGAAGCTATTAAGTGATGATTCATCAGAGTCGGTTGATGCTACGATGTATTGATGTACCTGACAAACACGAGACCAGACATTTGCTTTGCTGTGAACCTTGAGCCAGTTCTTGATAGATTCGAGAAATTTTCACTTGATTGTTGCAAAGCATATTCTGAGGTACCTAAGGGGTACAGTTGATTATTGGATCAAGTATGATGTGAATCAAAATATTAACCTGGAGGGTTATGTTGATTCAGATTGGGTAGGCAGTGCCATTGATAGGAAGAGCACTTTAGGGTGTTGCTTCAGTATGGGATCAGGTGTGATCTCTTGGTTTAGCAAGAAGAAATCCTGTGTGGCACTGAGTACAACTGAAGAAGAGTATGTCACATCTTGTTCAGCTAGTTGTGAGGCAGTATGGATGCGGAAGCTACTGTCTGATTTATTTGATCTCCAGATGGATGCCACTTGTATACATTGTGAAAACCAAATTTGCGTGAAGTTGTTAGAGAATCCAATGTTCCATGACAAGTCAAAGCAAATCAAGATCAAGTATCACTATATCAGGGATATGGTGCAGAGAGGAGTAGTGAAGCTCCAGTATGTTGTGACGGAGGAATAGATAGCTGATGTGTTGACGAAGAAATTGGCCAGAGTGAAGTTCAACTACTTCAGGGAGAAGCTTGGTGTTCTCCAGATCAAGGTTTCCTCCAAGGGAAAGTGATGAGTTCCAAATCCATTCTGACGAGCAGGTCATATGTAAGGGCAGAGCCATTCTGTCATGGCTAAAGGATTAGGTTCCTTCCATGTCAGATGTGAGTGCTGGCCATTTTGTCGAGTAAGACAGATGTAAGGGCTAACGCCACTCTCTGGGAGAGTGGAGGCACCTGGTCCATTACTAGGTAGCTCATTATGGGATTGGGGGCCATTCTAATGAGGGTGTAGGATTTGGTTACTACTAGGTCAGATGTGAGTGCATGCCATTTTGATGAGGGTGTAGGATTTGGTTCCTACCAGGTTAGATGTAAGTGCAGAGCCATTCTGACAAGGAGGTCAGATGTGAGTGCTGGCCATTCTCTCGAGTAGGATAGATGTAAGGGCTACCATCATTCTGACAAGTAGGTCAGATGTAAGGGCAGAGCCATTCTGTTCATGGCTAAAGGATTTAGTTCCTTCCATGTCAGATGTGACTTCTAGCCATTCTATCGAGTAGGACAGATGTAAGGGCTACCGCCATTCTCACAAGTAGTTCAGATGTAAGGGTAGAGCCATTCTGTTCATGGCTAAAGGATTTAATTCCTTCCATGTCAGATGTGAGTGCTGACCATTTTTTCGAGTAGGATATATGTAAGGGCTACCACCATTCTGACGAGCAAGTCATATGTAAGGGAAGAGCCATTCTGTTCATGGCTAAAGGATTAGGTTCCTCCCATGTCAGATGTGAGTGCTGGCGATTCTGACAAGTAGGTCAGATATAAGGGCTACCAAAGACCTACAAGGAGGTAGGCATACACCCAGCATGAAAGAAGGATGGCTCTATATAACTTCCTATGATGAGATAGCACACACATGATGATGACCAGGTGAGATCTAGATCGAGCTATGATCCAGATCAAGTTATGATGATTCCGAGAGATCCAGATCAAGTGATGATCCAGATCCAGCAGTGATGATCCAGATCGAGAGATGATCCAGATCTAGATCCAAATCGAGTGATGATCCAGATACAGTTCAGTGATGTTGATCTAGATCGAGATATGATCCGGATCCAGTGATGATGTTCCATGATGATCCAGATCAAGAGATGATCTAGATTCAGTGATGATGATTCAGATCAATTGATGATCTAGATTTAGTGATGACAATCCAGATCGAGTATGATCCAGTGATGATGTTCCAGATCGAGTATGATCCAGTGGCGATGTTCCAGATCGAGTATGATCCAGTGACGATGTTTCAGACTGAGTATGATTCAGTGACGATGTTCCAGATCGAGTATGATCCAGTGACGATGTTCCAGATCGAGTATGATCCAGTGACGATGATCCAAATCAAGAGATGATCCAGATACAGATAAAAGATGACTAAAGATGAAGATGATCAGAACTCAATGATGATTCAGATGATATAAAGAAGAAGACTTGTGCTAATAAATTGTGTCGAGAGAATACCTTCCTAGTTAAGAGGGAGTGTTGATGTAATTGTAACTTCGGAATGTATTCATATGTACTTCTTATCTATTGTAACCCGATGTTTATTTTGGGATGTATTGTAATGTATTTGAGTCATGTCATATTCCGATGTTTATTTCGGGAAGTTTCTATAATGAGAAAGTCGTGTCAAGTCATTGTGGGTAACCCTCCTATTAGTAAAGGGTTAAAGTCCCCACAGTTGTGGGGCCCTTGGGTTATTATACTATCCTAGTGAAGTCGACCCTAGGTGATTCATTGTAATTCAGGGCAATAGTCCCCACCATTGTGTTACCCTCCTATTGGTTAGAAGAGGCAAAGTCCCCATAAGAGGTGGGGCACTAGGGTTATTAGAAACTCCTAGAGATGTCAGCTCTAGTAAGTAATTGTTAAGTGAGGCCGACATGTTGGAGTGCACTTCAAGTGAACAGAAGAATATAAATAGAGAGTGAGAGCCTCTCTATTTATCACTTGTAACACATCACTCACTCACTCATGTGTGTAGCACATAGTTGAGGAAGGAAAGACACTGGGACTAGACAAGAAGAAGACTACTACTGTCGGGAGTGCATCTTACTGTTTTCTGGTTTTACCTTTTTTGTTGATTCTACCTTTGAGGAAGTTGTGGGGTTTTCTTCTTTATGGTTTCCTCGAGGAAAAACTCTTTGTGTCTCTTGTGTCTTGTGATGTGCTTATGTTTTATTGCTATGCTTGTTATTCTCTCAGTGAAAAGATCCTAAGATCATAATGCTAGCTTATATGATGAAAAACTAACAACGAATTCATGGAAGAATTGGGGAAATTCCATTTTGGGGAAATGCGTTTCCATAGGAATGATTCACGAAATAAAGTGGTAGAGCACTGCAGAGAGGTGAATGTACATTTTGAATAAACAAGCCACTGGGACAGAGAGGAATCCATTTTTCATAGTGTACAAAATATAATAGCCTTAAGAAGAAGGTTTAAGAAGAAAATCACCACCAAAGGCAGAAAAAGACATGATGAGCAAGAAAAGGCAGAGGAGGAAGAAACTAGAAAAAGAAATGAAGATTCTAGGAGACTAGCACAAGATGCAAAAAGATGGCTCAAAGGTGGGGAGGAAGAAAAGAGAAGAGATGCACAATAAGAAGCTAGAAAGGTAGAAGAAGCTACCAAGATCAAGGAAGAGGAAAAGAAAAGAAAGATGGATGAGGAGCTAAAGAAGCAGGAAGCAGCAAAGCTAAAGCTAACAGAGATAGTGACAAAAAAATCAACTACCGATACAGCAGATAGTCAGGCTCAGGACTTGGGGAAGGTTGATATTCAAAATCCTAAGGCAACTGCTGGCAGAATAATAGGACACGCTATGGCCCACACCCTTAGGCCAATCCCTTTTGAGTAGAAGAAAGGGGAGTAGGTACTAGATTTCAACACTATCTTTTATGATAGGGAAAGGAAAAGGATAATGAAGAGGATCGAGAGAAAGGTCAAAACTGGGGGGAAATTCGGTAAAATGATAAATTATACAACTGTAGTATATGGGATAGACAAGGACTCCAGGTTCACTATCAGAGCAGGGGCTGCATTGATCCATGCTTCCAAGGACAATGTAGGTTGAATAATGACTGATCTTGAACAGTCAAAGAAGTCCTCTTCCCAGCTCAAAGATACATTGAGAAGAGAAAGAGAGGAAAATATAAGTTTGAAAAGAAAGTTTGAAGACATACAATGAGAAATAAAGTCTTCAAAGGCTTAGCTCTGGTCTCTCCAAGTAGAGAAGAGATCTATGGAGGCCACCCAAGAAAGTCTGGGGCAACTGCAGCAAGAATGTCAAGGGTTGAGGGAAAAAAAGGAGTAGTTGTTAGGCAGGATAGGGGATTTGGAGCTGCAGAAGGCTACCTTGGAGGAATTTGAGAGGCAATCTCAAGGGAAGAATGCAGAACTTAAAGAATAGATTACCTCATTGACAACAACTCTAGAAGAGACCAAGGAATAGTAGGTCAGTCTTCATCCTTTCAAGGAGCACATTCTGGCATAGAGAAGCAAGATGCATCAGCTGCAAGTGGCCATAGAGGAAGAGAGGTGCAAGGTCTTGCAGGTGGAGAATCGGCTAGAAGAGATTTTGGAAACATCTTCATATTTTGTTGACAGATTGTAGGATATCTTAGAAGTCCTGACAGGAAGGATGGTGAGATTAGAAGTGAATGAAGAAACTTCTATAGATCTACCATTGAAAGATCAACAATCCCTAATGCAAGACTATGATTTACAGGAGTTTGCCATAAACATAGCCGAGGAATTCAAGAAGGCTGTCAAGAAGACAAAGGGGACTTGTGCATAATTCTTCAAGAGACTTTTGATCACTTATAATCATTGCCAGGTTGAGGCTGAACAAAGAATGGATACCTTTCCAGACCACAGCCTATTTTTGGAGATTTTGCAAAGAAGATATCAACAAGATGAACAAAGGGTACAACACATTAAACCTAAGGAATGAAGTATATCATTCCGTGGTTAGTGTGCAGCTGTTAGAAGACCAACTTCACCTGAGCACAGCTAGAATAGAAGTCATAAGAAATTTGGCTGCTAAATTCAAAATAAATATTCGTTTCCTAGAACCTTCTGAATTCGAAAGAATTGCCTCAGAGGCTTCATCATGGAAGAAATTTTTGAATAGTCAAGCGGGACCCTCCTCATGAGCATTTTATTCATTTTATTGTAATATATTGTAAATTTTATAAACACTTAATGAAAGAAAAATCTGGTAGGTGAAGAGTTGGGGAAGCCCAAGAGTCATTTCATGGGCAACCCAATAGTTTTGTTTTTTTCTATAAATATAGAGAATCTAGACAATAAGGACTTTTTCCCAGTTAGATTGGAAGACATATTTTAAGAAGAACTATTTCCTTTTGCAATAAATAATTACAGTTTGCTTGTTGGAGAAAGCTTGGTGGAATGCTCAAATGTTATGCTATGGATTTGTTGAAGAGGAAATATTTCATTTTCAGTTTTGTGTCCATTAACTATGAGATCGTTCTAACTCTTTGAACCTATGTTCTTGTATGAATGATCCCTGGTTTGCTTTAAGAAAATTTCCACTATGAGTAATGAATGTTTTTCATAGACAATTGGCTATCTGGTTGTTCAAATATATTTAAATGTTCATGTGTTTGAAAGAAGTATCGGCTATCTGTGATTTCTTTTTTATAATGCATGCACAAAATAAATTACTCATTAATAAGTGAAAATCTTGCTCCCTAGGGATAGGTTAGGTAGTTAGTTTTAATTTCTTGTTGTGTGTGATTTAGATGCAAGAGAGCCTAAGACGAGAGGTAAGAACTTGTGCATCACATTGTGAACACTCCTTGCATTCTCAATCAATTTGCATTTTAGATAGGCATTTGCATGTCATACTTAAAACTAAAAAAAACAAAAATATATATGGTGGACCAGGCCACAACCGGTAAAACCTTTATTTTTTGTTACTTGACCTACGGTAGCCGGACCACAGACCGGACGGATTGCCCACACCAAATAGTCACGGGCTAGTTGGGAATGTTGACTGGGGAGAATCCCTTGCTGTTGTTTCTTGCGAATTTGCAGGACTCGACAAAACCTTAATTCGATGCCACAGTCTGACCAACATAGTAACTATGGAATCCTGTAGGGATCCCTATTTTTCTTTTTTCGTAACTAGCCTGATTAAAATACTATAGCCTAGAGGGTTGAATTCTGGCATAATTCAGCCATGGCCTCAGAGGTTACCACCTTATTAACCTCGACAAAGTGGTAAGGAGTTTAAAATTAAAAAGAGAAAGAACCAAAAAAAATTTCAGGTTACAAAAAGGGCAATATGACGAAGAGACCTCATCACTCGAGTATCTCGATAAATTATTAAATGGTAATGAACCATGGTGAGGAACTAATTTATGATGAAATAAATTAACATACACTANTATATATATATAAGAAGAGTCAAATCCAAGATATTGAAGGATTTGGAGCTTGATTTTAAAAGCTAAATACTGACAGATCTAAGCTAGCATACTTCCGAGCAAAAAAAAAGGATTTTGTGATAAAGAAGATTTTTTCTATCTAAAAATGACTCTAACCTCTCTCCATTTCAAGAAGACCACGCAGGGGTAATTGACTTGTTTGAAATGGAATCTTTCTGTTTTGTGTCGGGGTCTTAATGTCCTTGAAAGACCTTTAAAAAATTCCTCCCTTTAATTTTGTATGGGAACGCCAGGAAAATAGAAAGATAAGTAATTATTCTGAGGGAAAAATCTAAGCCAGCTGGTAAATCCACCCCACGCCTTCGCTATAAGTTAAGGAAAAATGCAAGGAAGGGGGTGTGACCTAGGGAGCGTGGGAATTCAGTGCTCGATGCAAAACCTGTTCTATTCGAGTGAAGCTCTTGGAGTTGGATCTGTAACGGAGGACCAGGAAATTGATAGGATCACCAAGCACACTAGGGTCTACAAATTCTTCCTTAATGTTTAATCACCTCTATTTTCCCACACTTGAATGACCAAGGGATAGGCATATAAAAGAAAACATGAATGCCTCTAGGTGTATGTGATTACCAAATAAGATCTGTTTGGTTCTTAACTGAGATATCTATTGTGATATGTTCCTGCATTAGTTGGAAACATTCTAGGTCTTTATTTTTCCACAGTATGCCTCTGCGCAGTGGAAACCCTTGATTTTTATGTTTAGACCCGATCCATAAACTATGTCTGTGTTGATAGGGATGCTCTAAGTTTGAATCTGAACTCATTCGTTCTGCATAGGCCTGCATATCAAGAAATCTGGCGATAGGATAGTTGAAAACTGGACTCCATTTTTTTTGCTGCAATTTCCTTTGAACCCTTGCGATTTTTCCTTGGGGTTTTAATTTACATCACTGCCAGGATCTGAGTTATGAAATCAGAAGCCTCTGTTTCCTTGTCTATTTGTTTTTTTATATATGCGCTATTCTTTTGGAGCTTAAAGAATCGCTTCAACAGTCCGAAATGCAATACCCTAGCCATCGTTGGTCCTAACCTGTAACTGGTCGTGCCATCCTTAACCGTGTGGCCATTTTGAGCTGGATATTTTGTATGCTGGCCGCAGGTTTTATTCGGGTAGGTTAAAGACCGGAGTCAAGAATATGTATCATACTTATGGTTTAAGTATATTTTATTCATAAAATCTTATAATTAGTTTAACCAAATCTACTCGAAGGTCTTACAGTCACTACCTCATGATCAAAGTTTGAAAACATGAAACGAGTTGCTTTTTTCTGTTCTTATATGCTTTGTATCAACATAGGTAATTATACTCTGATTTGTATAAAGATTCTCCTCATAAAGGAGGCTCAACGGTGAAATGTACATGTGTTATGTATATATATATACTTATACAATAGTGCCTAATCTACAGAAAAGAGGTGTTCATGGCCCTGGGGCCTGTGCTCTTTGCTGCTCGAACGAAGAGACAGTTGAGCATTTATTTATCAATTGATGTGTTTGGAGAACGGTTGTTGTCCATGTTTGTGATCTCCTTAATCTCAAGGATTTTTCTCCTTCTGTTTCTCTCAGTGAAATGATCAGTAATTGGATTGCAAACCTGCCAAGGAACTCGCACTTGCAATCCCTTCCTCTCCATATGATGTGGATTTTCTGGAAAGTCCGCAATCGGGCCATTTTTGAAGGAGAAAGAAGGACTGTTTATAGTTTCATTCAGCAATTTATTGCTACTTTCCAAGCTTTTCCTGTGTGGGTTGTCACTAAGAAACGTCGTAGAAGGATTCTGGAGAGGGCCCCATCCATGATATATCCTTGTGGTTTTATGGATGCTGCCTCAAGTAGTATGATTGCTGGTGTGGGTTACTACATTTTTCTAAATAAGTCACATTACTTGGAGTTCTTGCTGGGGGTTGGATATGGCACTAACACCAAAGCTGGATTGCTCAGCTTATGGGCTCTTCTTCTCTCCTCCAAAATGATGGGGATCCCTCTTTCCCATGTTTTTGGTGATTCCCTTGTAATCATCAATTGGGCTCGAGGATCAACTGCGCTCTCCCCACCAGAGCTCATGCATTGGTGTAGGGAGACAAAAAATCTCATGGTCAGCTTTCAGGACTTGTCTTTCTCCCACATCTACCGAGAGCACAATCGTTTGGCTGACCGTATCTCTACAAAGGTTATTACCTTACGCATGAGTTGGAGACATTATTACTTTATGGTAGTTAACCTATCACTATTTGCAGGAATTAGATAATCAAGAGTTCCTAGGGACATATTAAATATATTCTTGGGAAGTTAGTTTGCAAGACTAATAGAAATGTACTACGGCAACAATGATGTTGCATTTTTGTAACCTTTAATGAATTAAATGTCACAGGACATGACGATTTTGTGGACATATCCCAAGGATTGGGCGAACCACATACATTGGTGCCTCTCATTTTTTTTTGTGTATGTGTTACCCTTTTTTTTATGGTGTATTTAGCATTTTTTTATGAAACGTCTTTTTTAATTTGTTTAATACTTTAGAAGACGAGCATAAAGGGAAGTAAGTGGTTATCATGGTTTTCTTGACTACACTTAGTATGATCCTAAAAATACAATATCATCTTAAACTGATGACATTGATGAGTTCTTGCAAGATTTACGATCACTTCATTAGCCACACTAACCTAATGTCATCAACACTAGTAATGTATTGTGGATTAAATATTATGAAAATATATGCTAGAGCTATGGTGTACATCTTATATTTCATTAGTGAGGTGATGAAAAGTTGTTGGATAGAGCACCTTTGCTCAAGAATATGGTAATTCTATAAATTTAGGTTACACACATTATGGTCGAATAATAATGATGGAAACAAAAATTGTAATCACTTGGAGACCCATAACTTAGAAGGGTTTCCAACCAATATATGTTGAACTGTGTCTAAAATTGGTACACAAGCATTTAAACTAGAGTATGTTGCATGCACGATGTTAGGTCATGAAGTTATGAATCCCATTATAAGAATTGGTGAGAATACTATGTTATGGATTTCAAGGTAAAGTTTCCAAGGAAAGGCTAAAGCCTAAATATTGTTAAAAAATGAAAATGCATAAAGAATGTTTCTTAGTTGTGGATGTACATAAATGTGTGTGGGTTATGAGTAATTTAACAATTATGTAGTTATATCCTCAAGGAAAGATTTGAAAGATAATTATAAGAGTAGTAAAGGTTTATGTACTTGTATCAAAAGTATAAGGTGTCTTAGGAAAGGATCACTTCTGTTTTTGACTCGGGGGTTGTTACATTCTCCCTTTCTGCTGGCATATTCATTAGTCATTTAAGTACAGAAATTGGTTATTATGTTGTCCATTACACTATGGGATATTGTGATGGAAAATTTTTAATTCACGTAATTTTTCTGATCTCTAAGAGAACTAGCCACAATGACTATTAAGTAGATAATGGGAGATTATTTACCACTTTATCTCCTATGTGAAAGTGTTAAGTTTTAGTGGGATTATTGCAAATGATTTGCACCTGTTTTTCATTAATTTCTTATATGTTGCAATTAATGATGTTAAAAGAATGGTTGTTTCGTGTATCATGATCTATTTTTAAACCAATTTCTGTGGTTAATGACCTAATAGATATTAGAATTGAGCCCTTTATGAATTTACATGAAGTCCCCTAGCTACAAGTAAGTTTATGGGTTTTCATTAGATAGAGAAATGTTTCGTTTGTAAACAAGTATTCCACATGTCTATAAGCTGGTAAGATTACCGGCATCAAAATTAACCCAGTCGATGGTTCGATGAATGATCAACAAAGAGTTTGCAGTCTTATATTATCATTCACAAGTCAAAGGTTGAGCATAAATGGTTGTTCATGTAGGGTTATGTTCTTACTAATATAGGTGTGGTACACTAAGTATTTTGATAAGGGGATAAATATTTAAATCCCTTAAGAAAGTTCTATATTAGTAGTCGAAGATCATTGTAGAATAAAATGTGGTTATTTTAGTCGAACGATTGTTACAGTGCGTACAGTCATAATGTTGTCGAAACTAATTAGTCATACTTTCATAAAATATTGTGTAAAGTTTGACACTAACATGATTGATTCCTTTGATAGTAACATTGAGCGAAAATTTTACCCCCTCTTACACATAATGGCATCGAGGTATAACAGGTACATTACATATGATCAGTGAAATCCTCAATAAGCTACATAGGTACTTGCAAATAACACTCCAAAACAAATTCATTTCACAATCATATATCAGTTCAATCCTTTCCACCTCGACATTCACACTTTCTCAGAGTACATCACACATGGAAAGAATTCTCTAGATAGAATCCATAGGGAGCAATTATATGATTCCAGGATTTATGTGAAAACTGAGCTACTTCTGGTGTAGAATAGAGATCAGACAAGACTTACTACTAGCATGAACAAGGCTATGATACCATGTAAAATTTTTGAACCATTGATCTACTGGAAAATGAGAGAAATTGAGAAGGGAAATTATGTAGTAGAATAATCAAAGAAAATGTACACTGAACAGTAAATCCATGCCACAAATTTCACATAAAACAAATAAGAATTGATAAGATTATCACAACATTAATCTTCATTCATTAATAATAAATACAATGGTGTTACAATAAATAGAATTCGAATATACCAACTAAACATGATTGATTAGTTAACTTGGTGTGTCTAAAACAATGCTAGAGCTCACTAGTCTAACTATAGATTTCTAAAATAGTCTACAATCAGTTAACTTATGGGGTAGGTGGGAAAATGACGCCACTCTCCCTACATGCATGTAAAACTAGCGCTAGGCTAATTGAAAGTGATCTAACTGATTGTAACTAGAGTTTGACTAAGCATAACTGCTTACTTACCACAACCAACTGATGGAGGCTGTTGGCATTAAGTGTGGGCTCTGATAATGTAGGGATTGGTCTTAGAGACACATTAACTCATGCATGTGCATGCTATAAGTGGTAGATAACCTCTATATGTGTTCCCCACACTCTAGTACAATAATAATGTCTTCCTAAGTTAGGAAATATGACCAAATATACTATATTGGAAAAAGGGGGATTAGTTAATCCTAACATGCATTCCCATGCTCTTGAATGGCTATTTTTCATGTATTTGGATTCCATTGTGAAATAGTTGTATAACATATTTGTATGATGACTTTTCTATGAGTTTGATGACGATGGTGTATCCATAAATGATGTATAACTCTGTAATTTCATAACCATATGCTCTGTATCTTCAAATCCAAGAAATTACAGTGTGAAATGATTGCATTCCCATACTCTTGAATGACTAGTTTTCATGTATTTGGCTTCCACTTTGAAAGTGTTACATATCATATTTGTATGAAGGAATATATATGATCTTTAATGCTATCATTGAATCCATTTGAATTATTTTATGGTATTTATAATTCATGTAACTATATGAACCATTTAACCTACTTTTCATGATTCAAACTTGATCTATTAATACGATTTCCCCTTAAGTAAATTAACTGAAAATTACCTTTAGATGTTGCACCCCAAAACCAGTTTTGAAAATATCAATAAACATGAATAATGGAAACCATTAATGTATTATATGTATCCACATACTCTTTTCTCAAATTTGGGAGCGACATACTTCATTTGGAGAGCAAAAAATTTCATCTACCCTTGGGGGTTTTAACATCGATTTTCCTAGTATTTTTTCCTTTTTTCCCTAGGGTAAAAAGAAAGTTGTAGAATAGTTTTGAAAGTGTGTGAGCAGTAATAATATGAATTAGGATTCCATAATACCCCTCAATCTCTTTCATATCGAATTTTAATTGATTTGGGTGCATTTGGATTAAGTTGGGTTTCACTAGTCTAAAGCGAGAAATGGGTCAAATTGTGCAAATTTGAATATGATGTCAAAATGAGTTTTCTAATTCGAACATTGAGTTTCTAAGGCCTGTTAGAATGTTTTGAATCCCATAGATTCCTTACATAATTAATTTGAAAAGTTTCGATGGTGTTTGGAACCAAATCAAGAAAGACAAGTTTACTACTTTTTTTGTAGGAAACTTGCACTTTCTCTCATTAGCCACAAACCAAGTTGAAGAGGCTTGAATTTAGAATTAAAGTATTCATAGGTCATATTGGGATTTGTTAAGACTGACCATACAATTTCATTTCAAGTGTGGGACCATTTGGTGTCAGTTGGAACCCTGTAACTTCTCGATGATTTCATTCAATAGAAAAATTCCATGCACTACCAAAACAATCTATAAAATTAATGCAACCATACAAACTGCTGGGAGTTCAGATTAGCTATGGAGATGTACCTGCAACATCGTTGATCACTTATGGCACACATGTGTATGTAAATCAAAATCAACAGTGATAACTTTTATACAATTTCCCTTTTTATCAATCTTTAGGTTTTAGCCTTTCTTGGGAAACAGGACATTCCTACCTATGGTGGCCATGAAGAAAATCATAAACTATACGATGTATCCCTATTTGAATATCCATGTGTCCTCTCATACAAGAATAATCATATCCATTTTTAAAATACAATTGTAATGACCTGAGAACCTCTTAACTAAAACATGGATCTCTAGGTGGTTATCGTATCGATAATAAATCTTCATAACAAATTTATCTTCAATGGTACAAGGTTTTATAATTATCCTCTCCTTAATCGGAGGTGCTCTTTTGAATGACCATTCGTTATTTATTACTAACTAAGGAAATGTGAGACTTAGCACTTCAATTCCATCCATAGCATAATCCTAACAAAAATTTGATCCGTAATATAACAATTTTGTCAAAGACAGTATCTACATGTAATTTATTGAAGGTTCTCTCTATTCTAATATCATTCATATCATTACATAAGCAATACTAAGGTGCGAATCCAAAATTATTATGATACCAACAAATCTATTAATAAAGTGGCATAACAAATCCATAAATACACCAAATAATACAAGCAGGATGAACATTTAGGCACAAAACCAAAAGAGACACCAATGTACGTGGTTCACCCCAAAGTCGGAGTTACGTCAACCAAACACTCACTCGCATCATGCTACATTATTTATTAAAAAGCTTACAAATTCCGCAACATAGATGTTACGGTACATTTCTTCTTATCATTCCTACAAACCCTCTCACCAAGAGTATCTCTTAGAATAAAACTAGAACATTCTTAGTATTGAATGAGTTCATTATGCAACATAAAAATGAAGAAAAGCTATATAACCGAGTCTTTTAAAACTCAAGACTAACTCTAGTGTAGAAGAGATGATGGTAAGCACTCTATAACATGGGTATCCGGGGATATTGCTTTGAATGGTTTCTGCGGCATCGTATTGCTATGGAACAGAAAAGCGAATTCATAAGTAGCATTCCGTGTTTTCTTCTTGCAGAATTTATATACATAGATCCTAGAATCTTCTTTGGATAGAAAAAGCCAAGCTATATGTGTCTTTAAATACAATAAACCGTAAGCATTGCCCGGTGCCTAGATTTGATACCAAACATCTACTGTGTAGAAAAGAACGAATTTAAAGTTCCCCACTGACAACTATATCCATAGATAGGTTACCTTATATATGAAAAATTGAATGTAGCCGGAGGTTGGCAGCCTTCGAAACGTTATTGGTTGTGAAACGAATGGATACCCTTCCAGATGTTTGAAAAGCTACAGATTTGCTAGAGGGTTTCGAACAATCGAAAGAATACGTCGGTACTGATCACTACGACTCATAACGAGTAAAATCAGAACAGAACACCTACTAAGACAGGTACGCTACCTTTATCATTTACAATAGACCTTCGTTGACAAAATCGGGTACCTCTGTCCAAAGACACGAGCCACAACAACGAAAGTAGGAACCCACCTCCAACAGCCCTGTTTAAGTCCCTTCCGAGTCTCGCCGGTCCAAACAACAATGTAGACAATCGTGCGGCTACACTGAGAAATGCAACTCGCAAAGCATAACTCCACGAAAAGAACCACACAAACCCACTCGGTATAAAGATCGTATGTACTAAAGAAGGTCTGCATTTATTTATTTTTTATATGGGCCCATTATTTAACCTTCTGATGGCGCGAACACCTCACCACGATTCCGCCTCATGCTTTCTTTTTAGAGAATCAATCTTATTCCTAGAGTATACACTTTGTACTCTAAACCATTATCAGTGGGTATTTGGTGTAATAGCATAGGAGATGGTAACGATTGGAAATAATAAACGTTAGATTGATTGGCAGCAGGCTCCAAGCGCTAACAAGGGTTGGGTATATCTATACCCAGTCAAGTCGTAGTAGCACACAACTACTTGCAGCTAGGCGTGCCGGTTCAAATCTAAGATTCAGATTTTCCGAACTAATACTTATGTAGACGGTGGAAATTTAGATCTATAGGACACACAGAGGCTTATAACATGACAAATTTTCACATCACACGATGTGATCTCATAGGTATGAGGCTCTATTGGTTTACAGTAAAGACAGGTGGAGGAATTTAGATGATAACCATATGATCAAACTTCCAAATGATAGATCTGAGATCTCACCTTTCTTAGCAAACATGGGTAGTGCGATCCACCCCAACTGTAACTGTTCCAGGAGGATGGGGTTCCACTCCCAAGGAGATCACCAAAAATAAACCGCCATGTTCAGGACTAAGGCCGATGGTGTTCGGGCCGCCACCCAGGCTGTGCATACATAGGCTCGATCAGGTTCGCAGAAGACGCAAGTGATTCCGATCGAAGCAGCCCCTCCACCACTGTGATACGGATGTATTTAACCTGCACGTCCCTGGCTGGTTTTTCCCCAGGAAAGACTCCCCATGTTCAAACGCAGGGAGCATTCCTTATAGACAGCGCCCGATTCCCCACAACGCGGATATCTCTCTTAAAATGAAGAGGTTTTCTCGTGAAACACAATATAGCATTTCTAAACAACAAATTCCTCCAATACACACCATGCCCCGATGGAGAGCTCGCGCTCCCTCTTTATCTCAAAAAAATTCTCGTCCAAACAAAACATTAATAACGCTTCCCTAAATCAATGTGCATGCCTGCCCTGTAATGCCCCCTCAATCGGTGACCGTTACTCAGGGCAATTACTGCTTCCCAGCTCAACATTTCTCAAATAGTAATTAAGAAACCAAGGGATTTTATGACGCCACCAAAATTAGTGGCCAAGAACCAGTAATTGGTTCAGCAATCAAACCTGTCACCCGAGGTGAATTCCATACTAGATTAATAAAGTATTTTCGTTCTATTATCTATGTGATAATATAATTACATAAGAAAACTCTTTCGTTTCCCACATATATTTATTTTATTTTCCTTTACTATATGATGCCTTCACTCCTATCATGTTCCCTTATTATATATTCTATATGAAACTCCTTCCATATATATATATATATATATATATATATATATATATATCCTCCCACTTCTTTGTGGTGAAGGTTTTTAGGTTTTTTTTTTTATCTCACCACTTAAAGATCTTTAAGTTGTAGGTTAATCTTAGGTTACCATGTGTTAGTCTAAACAAATGGTACATCACCACTTCAACTTATCGGAGGTGAGCTTATGACGATATCCTCTTCTCTATGGTGTCATGTCACTTCTTAGCAAATTTATTCTTAGCTTGTTGCCCCTTTAAGTCGAGGTCAAAAGGGCTTGAAATATACTCCATTGCTAACGTCTCTTAGTTAGCATAACTATGGCGAAGTTGGGTCCCAAAACTTACCCTTAAAACCTCCCTACTCAAGAGTGTATGGGATATCATGGTATCAAGTGTCTTTTCTCCTAAGTGGTTATTCTTTTACTCTTTCTATTTCCCATCATTAAGCTGCATTGACGTCCTAACCCTACTAAGTCTACAACTTAGTAAGTTGACTTTTTATAAATTTCAAGGTATTTTTTCTGGTGAGGAGCTCGTTATTCTTTTACTCTTTCTATTTCCCATCATTAAGCTGCATTGACGTCCTAACCCTACTAAGTCTACAACTTAGTAAGTTGACTTTTTATAACTTTTAAGGTATTTTTTCTGGTGGGGCCTTGGCCTTGAGCTCTTCACTAGAAAAAAAAGTACATTCGAATATTCCAAATTTAGAAATAATTTAGTGTATGTAAGGGGGACATTACATCCTTTCCCCCTTAAATATAACAACATCCTCAGTGTTCTTGTCTTTCAACCAAATTCCTTCTTCTGTGTTGTCTTCCTTCCTTGTTTTCGTCTTTCTGTTCTCATCTCCTTCTCTCTTACTGATCTTTGCAGGTCGCAATTCGCTCAAAACCTGTAGTTTCCTGTAATAAAACCGGGTCTACCCCATAATTCAGTGAGTCACATAAGTCAAAATTCAATAATTTAACTTTAAAACATAAACAATAGGCCCTTTTGGACCATCATTTTTGCAAATTATGGAGTCCCCTTCTAGCCTTTAATTGTATCGTAATACATAACTAGTCGTTTACCTTTCTTTCACATTTATACATTAAGACATGTAACCGTCTAATAACTTGGAAAGTTTGTTAGCACATCTTTCCTTTTCGTTGTCCTTCAAACTCTCCTTGGAGTTTTTTTACCAATTCTTGTGTGGGATTACAACAATTTCTGAGGTTACTCTCCCTTTTAACCACTAGTTAAAAGTTTTATCCTTAGTGACATCAAATAGCGTCGTGTCTTTCAGATGTCCAGTTTTTCCTATGTCTTATTCTTGCCACACTATATGCCTAACACCAATGTGCTCACGCGGCAATCACTTGCCTAACACCATTGTTCTCTTGCAACATATATGCCTAACACCAATGTGTTGACGTGGCAATCACTTGCCTAACGCCATTGTGCTCCCACAACATTCAATTTTTTCCTTGTTCATATTTAGTATAGATTTCACTTTGACTATTCGTAACGCATACTCCTTGGTTCTTCACATGACTTTTACTGTCATTGTCCCGATTCGTGAATCGGCTACATGGTTAGTCAAAGCATCAATCGATGACCCAAAATTTCATTAATTAATCATCAGAGTTTCATAAGTTGCAGCGATTTTAATCATCACTCATGAGCTATATAACCTTGTAAATCATTTAGAAAAATGACTCCTTACTCATTTCTTAGCGATTGAGCGCAACTTATATGCGCAGGAGGATTTATATACCATAGTGCACATGGATTGCAACAATGGTCATAATCTTGGTGAAGCCTACAAAGTCAGTATATAAACGACCACCCACGGTTAATCCTTGGCTTATAAACCTCGAAATTAAACAATTTATAAAACATCAGCCATACTTAACCTCATTATTTTAAGGCAGTGAATTTTTTTTTTTTAACAGTCAATTCCGACTAATAGTATTCCTTAGCTTATACTGCAATGTTAGCATATAACATTATACAAGATTCATCAATTAATTCCAATATCAATATCTTCAGACATCTTTACTCGTCTATATTTGGATAATTGCTAGTGAAGGGATACTCCAACTTTACACTCAATTCAGGAGTGGCAATGCTAGGGACATAGAAATTTCAATAACATTAGTAGTACTACTTACCATGATTTCACATTTGAGCTACTTATGTGAGGTCTGCTGACGTTCTTGCTCATCAAAATAAGAGTCTCTATATTTAGTGCATTGTAACAAGAAGCATTATTTGCTTTATGCACAACACACTTTACTGTTCGCCTTGGCTACACTTTAGCCTATGTTCATCTAGTTCCATTTTACCTAAAGGAAAATAACTTTAAAACATCCTTGCCGGAAGAGAGCAATCATCTTTATGCACAACCCAATAATATTTGCATGCCAACTATTATAATAAGATCAAAAGTAAAACAATACTTGTTCTTGAGTGGTTTAACTCCCTTATTTTAGCCAATAAATTCATGTAACCAATGGTCCTTTTCCATTGGTATTGTTTCCAGAATACTCCTGCAATGTTAGTCCATAGCCACATATGATGTTCATTCTCTTAACATTTCAAGTACTATTAACAATTACAAATATTTACCCATTTGTGTTTGGATTGTGACGAGGGAATGGACATGGTAATTCTCCACCATACTTCCCAATCATTTGAAAAACAAAATTGGATATCCTTTATTAAGGAGAACTATAGGTCCAAAATACTATTAACCTACTTTTCATGAATCTTTTTAATGCTTATACCACACACGTGTTTTCAAAAACCAGTAATGTTTTTAACATGATGGAATATAATAAGCTTTGATATGTATTATTACTTATATGCTAGTACATGAATTTTAAGGTGTTAACCTAACTCACCTTTCAGCACAAAATACAACATCATGAAAGAGTCATTTCCCAATCCTTATGTTTTAGTGTTAGATGTTATACAAGTATTTTCACGTATTACCTGAAATACACCAATGCCCTAAGGGGTATTTACGCTAAGTTCTCCACTCTACTTCCTCTTGTGATAATTTAGGTTCATCCTAAAAAGAGCTTTTAATTTAGACTTTCCTTTTGTATAAAATTGTGTGTGCATAATTTCAACAATACATTGGGCAATTGGTTCCAACCAATATTATGATAAGGCTAACATTCTCATGTCTACAATATTCTTACATGTGACAAGTGTCTTTAAATTTTCCAAAACACTAGAATACTACCCATTACTTAGGGTGTTCTGGTTTCTTTAGAATATTTAAAGCATCAATACTCTTTGTGATAAGCACATATACAACATTCTAACATTTTTTTACTAGCATCCCATGCATTTTCTTATCTAGGGCAGCCATAGTTCTTTACCTTGGTGTCCTATTTATGTCAATATGAGCCTAACCAAGCCATATATATGTATCTATCGTTACACGCAATGACCACATTTCTTCTTGAATGTGCAAACACAACTCTTACAACAGGATGACAACTTTATCACCACAACTTCATCAAGTCTTGAATGTAGCTTTCATCCACTACCTTTATCAGCACTTCCTCGTGGTGACAACTTTATGCACATGAGATCTTTCTCATATCTTCTTAACTCATTATAGTCCTAGAGCTTCAGCCTTCCTCATGGCCACAATTTTCCCATTCCTGCAATCACTCCATAGGTGGTCAGTTTATCATATTAAAGACATCAAAATTTTTATCACAAGTCATGTCTTACTTCTTTCCTCATTCATCAGATAAGAGCCTTTATACTAGCGTACTCTTTCTACCATTAAGGCATTTATTGATTTTAAACACAATGCATTTTATTACTCACCTCAGCTACACTGTAGCCCAAGTTCGTAAGTAAATCCAATTTCATGAATTTAAAGATTTCTTGTCATACCTTCTGAGTACGTAAGAAAGATCAATAGTTTCCATGTGCGCAGCCTAATTTTTAGGCTTCACTTGCACGACAGTTATTACAATAGTTGAAAAATTGCATCTAACTTGAATCTCTTCACCACAACCTTTCATTCCGGTTCTACACTCACTTAGCATTCATTTAGTAGCTAATGAAAATATAATTATAACTTCTAATAAGATATACACATTCTACTTTATAACAGTTCACAAGATAACATCTTTAGAAACTAATTAGTATACATTTATATCATCATTCACCATTATTTCAAGAGCTATTAATTTACGACAATGTGATAGCAATTCCGTGACAACACCTAACTCTACATCAGGTTTATGTCCATTTAGGACTCAAGTCATATGTTGTTGATGTGCACACATGTAGGAGGAGCATCAAGGGTCTAGTCCAACCAATTCATCTTAATTTCCTCATGGAACCATCATTGAGAACCGATGATTCGTTCGACCTTTCGAGTAGGCCCAACCATCACAATTGTCTTTAGTGACCAAAAAATTGTTAATAAAATGTTACTGTTTATGCATTTTAACAATCCTAACATTCATTCGACACAATGTACATTTTTGTTTTTCATTCAGATGTGGTGTAGAAGACAAGTTAAGCCGATACCAAACAACATCTTTAAAGAACGTGCAACAACAACACTCTTTAACAAACAAGCATTAAAATGCTCCCTTAATATGCAATTGGTGGAGATTTAATTGCATCCCTTTTCTTGTAGGAGAATTAATGTTAATACACCACTTGAAATCAATACAATTCTACAATTCTGAGAATTCTGAAATGACTTTTCTTTGTACTTCTGTCACATAGTTTACTTTATAGTTTGGGTGCTAAACCTTGAACTTAAAACAACACCTATTACTCCTTGCTAGGCCTCAGTCAGTGTTGCTTAAGAACAATGCCCATAATTAACATAATGCACTTAGGATTCTAAAACACATTATGGGACCTACTATAAGAAGATAGTATGTACCGATGCATCATTGTAGTTTCCATCTCATATTTTCTATGTATAAACACTCAATTAGGTTTCTTTATATCTAACTATTCTTGTTGCAAAAACAAAATCATCTGCTTCTTAGTAGATAGCAGTATCATAAATCCTAAAGAAGTTGAACTACCGGCAATTAGATGAAGCAACCTTTGAAAACTTTAACAACAGTATGACGTGTGTAGCAACAACTTGTCATTTAATAGAAAAATTCCTTGACATCCGATTTCCTATTCAAGACAATCCAAAAATATTAATAAGAAACTCCATTCCTTGAATAAAACATAATTAATCTAAGCAAACCTTCTTGAGTTAAAAAGGATCCAATTTCCGCAGTCTATATACAAGCATTACACATGATACATATTATGAAGAAACTTTGTCAAATGGTGTGAAATATAAACATTGGTTGATGAATGCTATCGAATTCCCCCGATTTCAAACACAATCTAGTATAGTAAGATTCATTTGTTCATCTCAAATATTTATGCAAAGTTGTACTTACGAGTGCAATAACCATTAGGTACTTCCTCTGAGGCTGAAAAAGTAGTTAATCTTTTCAAATAAAATGGATATGAAATCAACTACTAACTTCCAAGGGTCACGAGCGATTAGAACTTAGGATAGCTCTTTTTTTAGAGAGCCGAGTAAAATCTCTCAATTTGTGAGAGAACAATAATTGTTTTAAATTTTTCAAAACTAATCAAAGCATATACATTTTATTCTATATTATTTTGTTATTTATTGCTACAACATTCTTAGTGTGATTGACTAAGAACCTAGTTGGAGTTTCTTCAATTTCACTACCATTATGTGTGTATGGTACCTTATGGCATTTAAAGTGTTGGTGAAGGTAATTCTACATACTGGTGGAATCAGATGAATTTGCAAGAAGAAGAATTGAATTTTAAAGTATGCATCTATATAAAGTACACTTTATGTAATGCACATAGTAGTGTGGCTCTAATTCTGCTCAGCCCATGTTTTAACCCTAAACAAAATGTTAAAGTGTGCATAGGACCATAAACTACCTGATTCAGTGAAGCAAGGTTGTCCATAAAGAGGCACTGCAAAATGGTTTTTGAGCCTTCAAATCTTGGGGCCTAAAAAATTTAACTCCATGCAATATCCAATTACTAACAAAAAGGTATGGGCATGTAGAGACATGCATGTCGTGAGAATATATTCAAGAAGAATACATTACCAATGTACAACTCCAAAATCTACAGATCAACATAATGAAAATTAAAACATCAACCAATTTACTTTTATAAAAATAGTAGTAGTAGAAGAACATGCCGCATAATAAATGTCTTTTACATTTTCTACTATAGATAGAACATTCATCATGCAAAGAAACTTAATAGAGTGACTAGCATGGTACTCATCTCGTTTTAATTCCACAACTGATCCTGAGAGAGTATGAACTGCCGTGTCGCAATTTCTTCCAAATGTAATTCGACCTTCCTGTAGAACTATCATGTTAGCCCATTCATAAGGGTCTAGTGTTGTAACTAGCTTTGATACCATATGTGACATCCCCGCAATACCTTGTTGCAGAATTAGATAAAAAAGGGTAATTTTTTTTTTTCATTTTTATTTAAAGCTTTAAACCATCCATGTAATTGTGCTTCTGAATTGAATGTCTGCAAATACGTTTAGGAACTTTTTCACCAGTAAACATTTATACTAACATCATTATGTAAAGAAAAGGGGCATGCACAACATAAAAAGAATACGAAAGATGAGGAAACCATATTCACATTGTTCACCTCGTCCACGAGGCTACATCCACCAAGCTTTGTTATTCGTTTTATTTAGTCTTCCATAAAGGGGGTACAATGATGTGGTTTATTAGTTACAACTTGATTCAGCCTCAAAACAAGGCTAGTGCAGTGGAAATTTGCATTTCCCAATCCCTAAAAGGGATGTTCATGGCTCGTCTCTCCACGACTAGTTAGCATACAAACAATACTCATTTATCCAAGAATGAGCCCATGACCAAAACCCAGAGTTAGTACTTGGCACGAAAGACAACTTAAGCTCTTACGACAGCAGGCTGCTTTGTCTTTGATTCCTTCCATATCTAAAAGAGTTACAAACTTTAAAACATAAAACATAAAACTCTAAATATTTTATTTTTTTTCTAAATTCCATATTTCCACAATACAGAATCTGTCCTTTAGGATATGAAAACATCTAGAATAAACTCTGCCTTCAACCTATTACTTCCAGTTTGAGCATGAACCCCAAACAAAGGCATTATTCACAACTTGGATTAGTAATGATGCAAGAATTACCTTATGTACTCCATACAAAAAGTAGATCGATGGCAGGCATAGGGAGCGACATGGATATTGAAAATCACACACACACACACATAACTAATAAATCAAACTATCACTCAACCATAGATTAATCTTCTCACTAAATCGTGGCATAAAGCAAAGATAGAGTTCGACGAGCATAAAATCAGTTATCAAAACTCTAGATCGATTTTGCAGGGTAACAAAGCATTCAAAACATTAAATCTCTGGATCGATTGTGCCGAGAGTTATGAAGAATAACATTCACACCCTAAATCGACTTTTGCAGAGATCTTATGAAGAAAAACCAGCATTCAAACATTCAATCTCTAGCTCGATCTTGCAGAAGTAACAAAGCATTCAAAACATTAAATCTCCAGATCGAATTTGCAGAAATTTCATAAAGGAAAACATGCACTTCCAATCAATTTTTGCAGATATTTCATAGAGAAAACATCCAGACATTCCAGATCAATTTTGCAAACATTTCATGGAGAATAACCTTCAGAGTTTAAAATCAATTTTTGCATAGAATAACATTCAGATTTTCAAATTGATTTTACAGAGATTGAATAGAGAAAACATTCAAATTTTTCCAAATCGATTCATGGAGAATAACATTTAGACTTTTCAAATTTATTTTGCGGAGATTTAATAGAGAAAACATTCAGACTTTTCCAGATCGATTCATGGAGAATAACGTTCAGACCTTTTAAATCATTATGTAGATATTTTAATAGAGAAAAACATTCAGACTTTCCAGATCGATTCATGGAGAATAACATTCAAACATTTCAAACTGATTTGTAGAGAATAACATTCAGACGTTTCAAATCATTATGTAGATATTTTAATAGAGAAAAACATTCATACTTTCCATATCGATTCATGGAGAATAACATTCAGAATTTTCAAACCGATTTGCAGAGAATAACATTCAGACTTTTCAAATCGTTATGCAGAGATTTTAATAGAGAAAAACATTCAGACTTTCTAGATCGATTCATGGAGAATAACATTTAGAATTTTCAAACCAATTTGCAGAGAATAAAATTTAGACTTTCCAAATCATTATGCAGAGATTTTAATAGAGAAAAACATCCAGACTTTCCAGATCGATTCATGGATAATAACATTCAGACTTTTCAAACCAATTTGTAGAGAATAACATTCAGACTTTTCAAATCGTTATGCAGATATTTTAATAGAGAAAAACATTGAGACTTTCTAGATCGATTCATGGAGAATAACATTCAACTGCAAATCAATCTTTTGCAAAGATTTGATAAAAAAAACATCCAGGCTTCCAGATTAATATTCAAACAGCTATATTATGAAGATCACTAATTTAACTTCAGATTGATATCAAACAACGATTTTATGATCGATTTAGCAGAGAATCAAACATCGATCACTAATTAAACTTCAGGTCGATATTAAACAGATATTTTTATGAATATCACTACTCAAACTTAAGATCGATATGAAACAATGATTCTTTGACCGATTGAGCAAAGAATACTAGGAGAATAACATTTAGATCAATATCATACAGCGATCACTAATTAAAATTCAGATTGATTCCCATTCGTACAAAAATACACAGAGTTCATAAAGAATTTAAAAAGCCTCTAGATTGATCTCCATTACTGAAATCACTGCACAATGAAAACCAAGCATAATAAACAAAGCACACTCTAGATCTGAAATCATTGCACAATGGAAAATCAAAACCTTACTAAGATCCACACAATCATGCCTTCCCTAGATCGATTCATTTACTTTTGGAGATGATGTCAATAAAACATTGAGCTTTGATAGAACACACAAGCAATATCCAGAATGATGAAATCGTGGGCACAATAAAACCTCCAAAATATCCAATGCCCCTCCCTTGGCATCTCACCCCGCTTTATAGAGGGAAAATCGCTACGACAAATGGCAGGATTACCGACCACTTTTTCTTTTAGGGTGGAGTAAAATCCTCCTTGGATTCCAAGCTATTTCCTATCAAAGTGGGAAAAATGCAGAGTCGCTCCATACTTTTCTCAAAAGATAGCACCAACGTTTAAATCGTACTAGGACGTTTCTTCTTAGGAAACCTTTGTTTCCTTTTGTGAGTACCTTGTCTCCTCTTAGGAATACTTATTTTCCTTTTACGAATGCTTTGTAATCATTTTAGGGTTTGGGAATATATATATCTACATATATAATACCCATCCTTTTGGATAGAAAGAGGTGTATATCTACATATATATGTAGATAGGGTGACTCAATAAATTGAGTCTCATTTATATTTCTGCCAATAATCATATGTCCTTAATATGTGATCATTATTGGCTTAATTATCCGTAAAGGGGGTTAAAAAAATAAACATCTAGTGTTTGACAAATTCAATACTAGATGTTATTTATCATCCCTTAGCTTTGAAGGTTTCGACGAACATGGTGAGTTAGTTCGTTCCTAGTATCTTTAACAATTGTTTTCTTCCCATTTCTCAAATCAATGAAATGGTTCTGAAATTAGCATAACACATTAATTTATAATTCATGTTTGTGTTTTACCATGTATAAATGTAACCATTTTTCGTCACATATGGAATCGCAATCATCGGTTAAGTTTTACTAGATCCCTAAACTTTAACCATCCCTTAGCTTTGCTTTTTTGGATGGGGGGTCATGAGGGGACATTACAATACATAGGCTCAATCAAGTTTGCAAAAGATGCAAGTGATTCCGATCCAATTATCCCCTCCACCACTCTGATATAGATGTAATTAACCTGCACAACCCTTGCTAGTTTTTCCCCCAGAGAAACTCCCCATGTTCAAATGCAGGGAGTGTTCCTTATAGATAGCACCCGATTCCCTGCAACATCGATATCTCTCTTAAAATGAAGAGTTTTTCTCTTGAAACACAATATACCATTTCTAAACAACAAATTCCTCCAATACAGACCATGCCCTGAAGGAGAGCTCACGTGTAATATCCCTCTTAAATGCCTTTGAATATTTTGTAATTTTTGAATGTATTTATTCTCTCATGAGAAGCTCAAGGCCAAGGCCCCACTAGCAGAGCCTTGTATGTTAGGTGATATGATTTCCTAAAGTCTTGGACTTGGGAGGCTTAAGACATGAGTGCAACTTCATTTAGACAATCGAGTCCACTAGGAAGAGAGACTAGTTCCCAGTTCTTCACGACCTAAATTTGGTGGCAGAGGGAAGCTCGCTACTATGTTTTGGTAGGTTTCGTAGTCGCCAATTT
>LPNX011020671.1:123958-135649 GCA_001517045.1 Pseudotsuga menziesii | reverse complement strand
ATATATATATATTATCCACGGGTTAAATTGGATAAAGAAATATAACCTGTACGTGTACTTAGGTATATATATGAAGGTATATAAGTAAATATATATAGTCATATAGTTTTAAGAAAGCATATAACTAAAATGTATGTTTTAAATGAAAGGCATAATGTGCACTTAAGAGGATCCAGCATTGAAAGGAATCCCCTCAGCCTGAAAGAGGCTGATTTTGGGCCTAATATTAGGGAAATACTCCTCATCAAATTTAGTGGCAGGAGTTTCTGCCATCACTTGTGGAAACTTAGCTCAATAGGGAAGACCGTTTCAACCCTTTTTGCTATTTGTAGGGAACAAAATTCATTGTGGGGGCAGAATTTTCTACTAGTACTTTCCTTTTGGTTTTTGCGTCTCTTCTAGAGTCTTGATCTACACAATTGTTACTAGGGATGCTCAGTATGGGGTTTCTCCTACTCACTTTACTGGATCGACCTGTTTATGTTTGAATTAGAACACCATGAAAAGCTTGGCTAGAGATGGGATTCTACTATCACGCGAATCCTGATTCGATATCGTTCCTATTAGTATCTGCAGTATAGTTTATTTTTAAGTATTCTTCTTGTAGGATCGTTGCAATGTATTACCCCATTTGGAAAACACTTGTAGAACTAAATATAGGCAAAAAAATTGTTTATTGACTTGATGATGCGTGTGATTGATTTGATTTGTTTCTGTTGGCATTATACTTTTTGATATGCACTAGATTGGAATGTGTGACCCTCTTCCAATAGACTGGATCCATTGGGTTTATTTTTGTTTAATCGATTTATGTGGTAAATTGTGCAAGCGATTGGATCTAATCCATTTCGTTTTTCCTCTGCATATTAACCATGTTCATATTTAGCCCTGGAGGGTGATCTCGTTTGCCTCTGCACAGTTCTTGCTCAGATTTATATTTGAAGGGTAATCACATTCCTCCTATGATTTTATTGTATTTAGACTTAGATCTGGTAGGTGATCATGATTGGCCTCTGCGTTTTCCTAGGAAGTCAACCCTTTCATATTGATTATATTTAGACCTTGTTGGGTGGATATTTTTGATTTGGTAAACATAACCCTTGTGCTAAGTTGTGTCCATTTTTAGATATGAAAGAAGATTTATGAGTTGTCTTTTCCATTAAATAGTTTCTTACCTATAGATTTATGGGTAAGCTTAGATCTGAAATTTGTTTCGTACAAAAATATAATGTCCTCATTATGCATTTTCTCTTGAAAAGAGGATTCTGTTTCTCTCTCCTTTTAGTCTGCTTAACCTCTTAAATTCTCTTATTTTGTTTCAAACATATAGATTTTCTTAATGATATCGAAATTTTAGGAAGGTTAAGTGACGGTGCTATGAGATAGAACAATCACTCTACCAAAGAGATGATACCTGGTTAGTTGCGAGAAAGACAATCCCTGGTTCATTGGCTGTTTGTTTGAATCTGGTGTTTTTTTGTTTTTCCCATGAAAGCGATCCCGTACATGAAAGTTATTTCTCACAGTGGATAGTAACCATGAAACAGATGTATGCAAGTATGTGTATAAGCTTTTATGAACACCGTTTAGTTAAACAAATATCCATGCATTAAGGTGATCTCTTTTTATGAGAGTTGATTAGGTTTGGATTTGTTTCCTTATAATATTAAGACAAATCGAATCCACTAAGAATTACTTTATTTTCCTTTACTATTAAATATATATCATCTTTATGAACTCGTCATGGTAAAGTAGTAAGGTGATATGAATGTATGAGATATTATAAATAAAGGTGTGGTGTGTGATGATTATGCTTTATTATTAAAGATATACTAAGATGATACCTTCATATGTTGATTTATAAATAAAGAAGCTGACTAATTTTGGTGGACGTAAGCCCAAGGTTGGGGTGAACCACGTATATTGGTGTGTCTCTAGTTTTCATGTCTAAATGTTCATTTCCTTTTATTGTTCTGATTGTTGATCATTTTGTTTTGCAAATTCTTTAAATGGTTTAGGCACTTTAGGAAAGGAAAATCAAGGAAAGCTACTGGCATCTTAATGATTTATTTCTCCTTGTATTTATTGGTGTGCTTAAAATTCTCCTACATTGCCAATGGATTAAATACTTAGGAAAAGATAACCATGAGGAAATTATTGTTATCACAATGATGTTGTCTGCACACTTGAATTTCCCTAAAGGCACTTAATGATGAATGCTTGTGTACTACATCTTTGAAGGTTATAGATAATAATCCATTTGAATCACATTAAGATATTGTCGTCAGCAAGACTGAAATTAAGATATGTGATTAATATGTATAGAAGTTTTCCTCTTTAGAAATAAATAATGCATGAGATGGAGCATCTTTGCTAAAGGGAATGGAGAACTATAACTCAAGACCATTGATGATTTATAGTATGGATAAAGATAAATGACTGGAATAGAAATATTAATTCACTCAAAAGGACCCATAGTTTAATTAAGAAGTACGAGTCAATATATGTTGAATTGTGATTACCAAAATTTGGGCAGGTAAAAGCTAGGTTAAGTTTTAATACAAATCCTCCTCTAATTGAGGGAAGCATATTTTATAACAATAAAGTGCATCATATGTATGATAATTAGATCATAAGGTTTAGCTTATTATGATGATAAAAGTCACGATGCAATACCAGAATGTCATGTTATAGTTGCGAACTAATTCTTAAAAAGCAAGCAAATGTCCCAAAGGATTGATAGAAAATAAATGTTCAATAAAGGTGTTTCCATAGATTGTGAATGAACATAAATGTGTGTCATGAAGAAAATAAAAAGGCTGCACGTATACCTCAATAAGTAAATCCGAAATGCCAGTAAGGAAGCAGTAGTTCATGGGTTGGTATCCAAGGTACAAGTTGTCCTTTGATGGGAAACGCTATCCAAAAACTTTTATAATTTGGTTTTATTATGTGTTTTTGGGTGTTTATTACATCACACTCCCTCTTTATCCCCAAAAAATTCCTGTTTAAACAAAACATTAATAATGCTTCCCTAAATCAATGTGCATGCCTTCCCTGTAATGCCCCCACAATCGGTGACCCTTACTCACGGCAATTACTGCTTCCCAGCTCAACGTTTCTCAAATAGTGATCCAGAAACCAAGGGATTTTATGATGCCTCCAAAATTAGTGGCCAAGAACCAGTAATGGGTTCAGCAATAAAAACCTGTCACCCGAGGTGAATTCCATACTAGATTAATAAAGTATTTTCGTTCTATTATCTATGTGATAATATAATTACATAAGAAAACTCTTTTGTTTCCCACACTTATTTATTTTATTTTCCTTTACTATATGATTCCTTCACTTCTGTCATGTTCCCTTATTATATATTCTATATGAAACTTATTTCATATATGTGTGTGTGTGTGTGTGTGTCCTCCCATTGTATATATCATGCTTTTGTATATACTATATATATGTCTGCTTCCACTCAATACCTTGGATTAAGGTGAGGTGGAAGTGACTTCTTTGTGGTGAAGTTTTTTAGGGTTATTTTTTTCATACAACCTCTTTATGATCTTTAGGTTGTAGTTTAATCTTAGGTTACCGTGTGTTAGTCCAAGCAAATGGCACATCACCACTTGAACTTATCGTAGGTGAGCTTATGATGATATGCTTTTCCTTATGGTGTCATGTCACCTCTTAACCTTTTTATTCTTATCTTGTTGCCCCTTTAAGTTGGGGTCAAAAGGGCTTGAAATATACTCCATCGCTAACATTTCTTAGTTAGCATAATTATGGCGAAGTCGAGGCCCAAAACTTACCCTTAAAACCTCCCTACTCAAGGGTGTATGCAATACCAAGGCATCAAGTGTATTTTCTCCCAAGTGGTTATTCTTTTGCTCTTTCTATTTCCCATTATTAAGCTGCATTGACGTCCTAACCCTACTAAGTATACAACATAGTAAGTTGACTTTTATAAATTTCAAGGTATTTCTTCTGGTGGCGCTTTGGCCTTGAGCTCCTCACCAGAAAACAAGTATATTTGAATATTCCAAATTTACAAATCATTTAGTGTATGTAAGGGGGACATTACATCCTTTCCCCCTTAAAGATAACATCGTCCTCGATTTTCCTGTCTTTCAACCAAATTCCTTCTTCTATTCTGTCTTCCTTCCTTGTTTTGATCTTTATGTTCTAATCTCCTTCTCTTTTACTGATCTTTGTAGCTCGCAAATCATTCAAAACCTATAGTTTCACTGAGTCACATAAGTCAAAATTCCATAATTTAACTTTAAAACATAAACAACATGCCCTTTTGGAGCATCATTTTTGCAAGTTATGGAGTCCCCTTCTAGCCTTTAATTGTATCATAATACATAACTAGTCGTTCACCTTTTTTTCACGTTTATACATTAAGACATGTAACCGTCTAATGACTTGAAAATTTTGTTAACACATCTTTCCGTTTGGTTTTCCTTTAAACTCTCCTTAGAGTTATTTTACCAATTCTCAGGTGGGCTTACAACAATTTCTGAGGTTACTCTCCCTTTTAACCACTAGTTAAAAGTTTTCTCCTCAGTGAAATCAAACAGTGTCCTATCTTTCAAATGTCCAGTTTTTACTAGGTCTTATGCTTGCCACACTATATGCCTAACACAAATGTTCTCACATGGCAATCGCTTGCCTAACACCATTGTGCTCCTGTAGCATATATGCCTAACACCAATGTGCTCACGCGGCAATCACTTGCCTAACACCATTCTGCTCCCGCGGCATTCAATTTTTTTCTTGTTTGTATTTAGTATATATTTCACTTTGACTATTCGTAACACATAATAGTTGGTGTTTCACATGAATTTTACTGTCATTGTCCCAATTCGTGAATCAGCTACACGGTTAGTCAAAGCATCAGCCGATAACCAAAAATTTCATTAATTAATCATCATATTTTCGTAATTTGCAGTGATTTTAATCATCATTCATGAGCTATATAACCTTGTAAACCATTTAGAAAAATTACTCCTTACTCATTTCTGAGCAATTGAGTGCAACTTATATATGCAAGATGATTTATATACCATAGTGCACATGGATTGCAACAATGGTCATAATCTTGGTGAAGCCTACAATGTGAGTATATAAACAACCATCCACGGTTAATCCGTTCCATCACCCAAACTTAACCTCACTATTTTAAGGCAGTGAATTTTTTTTTTTAACAGTCAATTCCGACTGATAGTATTCCTTAGCTTATCCTGCAATGTTAGCATATAACATTACACAACATTCATCAATTAATTCCAATACCAATATCTTCATACATATTTACTCGTGTATATTTCTAGTGAAGGGATATTCCAACTTTATACCACATTGAGGAGTGGCAATGCTAGGGACATACAAATTTCAATAACATCAGCAATACTACTTACCATCATTTCACATCTTAGCTACTTATGTCAACTCTGTCGACATTCTTGCTCATCAAAATAAGAGTCTATATTTAGTGCATTATAACCAGAAGCATTATTTATTTTATGCACAACACACTTTACCCGTTCGCCTTGGCTACACTATAGCCTAAGTTCATCTAGTTCCATTTTACTTGAAGGAAATAACTTTAAAACATCGTTGCTCCAAGAGAGCAATTGTCTTTATGTGCAACCCAATACTATTTGCATGAAAGCTATTATAATAAGATCAAAAGTAAAACAATACTTGTTCTTGAGTGGTTTAACTCCCTTATTTTAGCCAATGAATTCCTGTAACCAATGGTCCTTTTCCATTGGTAGTGTTTCCAGAATACTCCTGCAATGTTAGTCCGTAGCCACATATGATGTTCATTCTCTTAACATTTCAAATATTATTAACAATTACACATGTTTACCCATCCGTGTTTGGATTGTGACCAGGGAATGGAGATGGTAATTCGCCACCATACTTCCCAATCATTTGAAAAACAAAATTGGATATCCTTTATTATGGTGAGCTATAGGTCCAAAATACTATTAACCCACTTTTCATGAATCTCTTTGATGCTTATACCACACACATGTTTTCAAAAACGAGTAATGTTTTTAACATGATGGAATATAATAATCTTTGATATGTATTATTACTTATATGCTAGTACATGGATTTTAAGGTGTTAACCAAACTCACCTTTCAGCGCAAAATACAACATCATAAAAGAGTCATTTTCCAATCCTTAAGTTTTAGTGTTAGATGTTGCACAAGTATTTTCATGTATTACCTAAAATACAACAATACCCTAAGGGGTATTTAGGCTAAGTTCTCCACTCTACTTCCTCTTATAATAATTTAGGTTCATCCTAAAAAGAGCTTTTAATTTAGACTTTCCTTTTGTATAAAATTGTGTGTATAATTGAAACAATACATTGGGCAATTGGTTCCGACCAATATTATGATAAGCCTAACATTCTCATGTCTACAATATTCTTACATTTGACGAGTGTCTTTAAATTTTCCTAAAGACTCGAATACTACACATTAATTAGAGTTTTATGGTTTCTTTGCAATATTTACAACATCAATACTCTTTGTGATAAGCACATATACAACATTCTAACATTTTTTTACTAGCATCCCATGCCTTTTCTTATCTAGGGCACCCATAGTTCTTTACCTATCTCTTTGGTGTCATATTTATGTCAATATGAGCCTAACCAGGCCATATATATGTAGATATTGTTACGCGCAATGACCACATTTCTTCTTGAATGTGCAAACACAACTCTTAAAACAAGAGGAAAGAGATACTCACAACTTTTTTCATACTTTTTTCCATGATTTTTCTTTTGTCTCCCTTGTTACCTCCTTCGACCTTTGGAGGCCCACTGAGACAACTTATCCCCTCGTTCATTATTGTCATGCATCCACAACAAAAACATTCGCTTGGTTAGAACTATCCATTTTACTACTTCCTAACTACATGTTGAACCCAAATAGGCCCGAGTGTTGTCACTCTCGCTCTGATACCATATCTAACTTCCCCATTATTTCATTAAAATAGAAAAATTCCATGCACTACAAAAACAACCTATAAAATTAATGCAACCATACAAACTGCTGGGAGTTCAGATTAGCTATGGAGATGTACCTGCAACATCGTTGATCACTTATGGCACACGTGTATGTAAATCAAAATCTACAGCCAAAACTTTTATACAACTTCCCTTTTTATCAATCTTTAGGGTTTAGCCTTTCTTGGGAAATAGGACATTCCTACCTATGCTGGCCATGAACGAAAATCATAAACTACACAGTGTATCTCTATTTGAATATGCATGTTTTCTCTTATACAAGAATAATCATATCCATTTTTAAAATACAATTGTAAAGACCTCAGAACCTCTCACTAGAACCTCTTAAGTAAAACGTGGATCTCTAGGTGGTTATGGTATCCATAATAAATCTTCATAACAAATTTATCTTCAATCGTACAAGGTTATATAATTATCCTCTCCTTAATTGGAGGTGCTCTTTTGAACGACCATTCTTATTTATTACTGACTAAGGAAATGTGAGACTTAGCACTTCAATTCCACCCATAGCATAATCTTTACAAAAATTTGTTCAGTAATATAACAGTTTTGTCAAAGACAATATCTACATGTAATTTATTGAAGGTTCTCCATATTCTAATATCATTCATATCCTTAAGTAAATACTAGGGTGCGGATCCAAAATTATTATCATACCAACAAATCTATTAATAAAGTCCCATAACAAATCCATAAATACACCAAATAATAGAAGCAAGATGAACATTTAGGCACAAAACCAAAAGAGACACCAGTATACATACGTAGTTCACCCCAAACTCGAAGTTAAGTCTACCAAACATTGCCATCACATCATGTGACATTATTTATTAAAAGGATTACAAATTCGGTTGCCGTACATTTCTTCTTATTATTCCTGCAGAATAAAACTAGAACATTCTTAGTATTGAATCAGTTCATTATGCAACATAAAAATGAAGGAAAGCTATGTAAACGAGTCTTTTAAAACTCAAGACTAACTCAATTAAGGTAAACATCTAGGTATTTGTTAAAATAAACATAGTGTAAAAGAGATGATGGTAAGCACTCTATAACATGGCTATCGGGGGATATTGCTTCTGAATGGTTTTTGAGGCATCGTATCGTTATGGAACAAAAAAGCTAATTCATCAAATAGCATTCAGTGTTTTCTTCTTGTAGCATTTATATACATAGATCCTAGAATTATCTTTGGATAGAAAGGGCCAAGCTATATGTGTCTTTAAATACAATGAACCGTAAGCATTGCCCGGTGCCTAGATTTGATACCAAACATCTACTGTGTAGAAAAGGATGAATTTAAAGTTCCCCACTAAGAACTATATCCATAGATAGGTTACCTTATATATGAAAAACTGAAAGTAGCTGGAGGTTGGCAGCCTTTGAAACGTTATTGGTTGTGAAATGAACGTATAGCCTTTCAGATGATTGAGAAGTAGCAGATTTGCTAGCTGGTTTCTAACAATCAGAAGAATACGTCGGTACTAGTCGCTACGACTCACAACCAGCAGACTCAGAACAAAACACCTACTGAGACAGGTACGCTACATTGATAATTTACAATAGACTTTTGTTGACAAAATCGGGTACCTCTTTCCAAAGACACGAGTCACAACAACGAAACTAGGAACCCATCTCCAACAGCCCTTTTTAAGTCCCTTCCCAGTCTCGCCGGTCCAAACAACAATGCAGACAATCGTGGCGTCTACACAAAGAAATGCAACTCACAAAGCATAACTCCACGAAAAGAACCACACAGACCCATTCGGTAAATAGCTCGTCTGTACTAAAGAAGGTATGCATTTAGTTTTTTTTAATGGGCCCATCATTTAACCTTCTGATGGCGCGAACCCCTCACGACCATTCCGCCTCACGGTTTCTTTTTAGAAAATCAATCTTATTCGTAGAGTATACACTTTGTACTCTAAACTATTATCAGTCGGTATTTGGGGTAATAGCATAGGAGATGGTAATGATTGGAAATAACAAACATTAGATCGATTGGCAGCAGGCTCCAAGTGCTAAGAAGGGTTGGGTATATCTATACCCAGTCAATTCGAAGTAGCACACAACTACTTGCAGCTAAGCGTGCCTGTTCAAATCTAAGATACCATCTAAGATTCAGATTTTCTGAACTAATACTTATGCAGACGGTGGAAATTTAGATCTACAGGACACGCAGAGGCTGAAAACATGACAAATGTTCACATCAGACGACATGATCTCATAGGTATGAGGCTGTATTGGTTTTGAGTAAAGAAAGATCTATAAGCAAAGCGAAGGAATTTAGATGATAACCGTATGATCAAATTTCCAAACGATAGATCTGAGACCTCACATTTCTTAGCAAACGTGGGTAGTGCGATCCACCCCAACTGTAGCTATTCTGGGAGTATGGGGTTCAGCTGCCAAGGAGATCACCAAAAATAAACCAGTAGGTTCAGGACTAAGGCGGATGGGGTTCGTGCCACCACCCAGGCTGTGCATACATAGGCTCGATCAGGTTTGCAAAAGACCCATTTGATTCCGATCCAAGCAGCCCCTCCGCCACTCTGATATGGATGTAATTAACCTGGACATCCCTTGCTGGTTTTTTCTCCAGGAAAGACTCCCCATGTTCAAACGCAGGGAGCGTTTTTTATAGACAGCGCCCGATTCCCCACAATGCCGATATCTCTCTTAAAATGAAGAGGTTTTCTCCTGAAACACAATATATACCATTTCTAAACAACAAATTCCTCCAATACACACCATGCCCCGATGGAGAGCTCACGCTCCCTCTTTATCCCCAAAAAATTCCCGTCCAAACAAAACATTAATAAGGCTTCCCTAAATCAATGTCCATGCCTGCCGTGTAATTCCCTCACAATCGGTGGTCGTTACTCAGGGCAATTACTGCTTCCCAGCTCAACGTTTCTCAAATAGTAATTAAGAAACCAACTGATTTTATGACACCTCCAAAATTAGTGGCCAAGAACCGGTAATTGGTTCAGCAATCAAACGTATCACCCGAGCTGAATTCCATACTAATTGATAAAGTATTTTCGTTCTGTTATCTATGTGATAATATAATTACAAAAGAAAACTCTTTCGTTTCCCACATATATTTATTTTATTTCCTTTTACTATATGATGCCTTCACTCCTATCATGTTCCCTTATTATATATTCTATAAGAAGCTCCTTTCATATATATATATATATATATATATATCCCCTCCGAGTGTATATATCATGCTTTTGTATATACTATATATATGTCTGCTTCCACTCAATACCTTGGATTAAGGTGAGGTGGAAGTGATTTCTTTGTGGTGAAGATTTTTAGGTTTTTTTTTTTCATACAACTTCTTTATGATCTTTAGGTTGTAGTTTAATCTTAGGTTACCATGTGTTAGTCCAAGCAAATGGTACATTACCACTTGAACGTATCGGAGGTGAGCTTATGACTATATCCTCTTCTCTATGTTGTCATGTCACCTTTTAACAAATTTATTCTTAGCTTGTTGTCTCTTTAAGTCGGGGTCAAAAGGGCTTGAAATATACTCCATTGCTAACGTTTCTTAGTTAGCATAATTATGGCGAAGTCGGGTCTCAAAACTTACCCTTAAAACCTCCCTACTCAAAGGTGTATGCGATACTGTGTCTTTTCTGCTAAGTGGTTATTCTTTTACTCTTTCTATTTCCCATCATTAAGCTGCCTTGAAATCGTAACCCTACTAAGTCTACAACTTAGTAAGTTGACTTTTATAAATTTCAAGGTATTTTTTATGGTGGGGCATGGGCCTTGAGCTCCTCACAAGAAATCAAGTACATTCGAATATTCCAAATTTACAAATAATTTAGTGTATGTAAGGGGGACATTACAAACCCCCTAGAGTCATGACTAGTTAAGCTTGAAAATCTCCAAATTGTAATTTTTTTCCAAAATTCCAAGAAGAGACAATACCTTTACTAAAGTTGGAAATTAATCACAAAGAGGTTGCTTTTGAGTTTCCTTGTTAAGAAAAAAGTCGATGAATGGATTTACATCACATTCTCTAACCACACATTTAAAGGAGATTGATATACTTTTCACAAACCTCATAATACTTCACATATTTAGGGAACTAATAATCTCTCCATGAAAGGATATAATAACATTCTAGTTGATTAACAACATTTATATCACATTTTTATTATTTATTATAATGTGATGTAATTTGTAAACATTGATGTATTGTTTTTTTTAACATGTATATTAAACTAATAATCTCTCCCTATTATAAGGATACAATGACACTATAATTGATTAACAATATCTATGGCACAATTTTACTATTATGTAATGTAATTTGTAAACATTGATATATATTTTTTTCAAGTACTTCGTATCTAAAGGGAATTAATAGTATCCATGGGATACTACAATGACACTCTAATGGCATAACAAAGTCTAATGGGGAAATGCACAATTGATTATTATTATGTGATGTAATGTGAAAATATTGCATATTTTTTCAAACACTTTTGTTTAGTTGAAAATTTGTTGTTTTTAGTTTTTATTGAATACTAATAATTTTTCCAAAATGTATTTAAAGGAAATAAACTTAAAATTATTTAAAATATTAAAGTTACAAAATTATAATATATAACTTTTT
>LPNX011020671.1:75036-123793 GCA_001517045.1 Pseudotsuga menziesii | reverse complement strand
ATGTTGTGCATATATACAGTTTAGGTCTTATGTAAATGTATTACTTTGTATTACTTCCATTCAACATGACCTTACAGGTTTTTATTGTTATTAACAAAACTCTTCAAATATCTACCTAGATTAAATCTTAAAAAAAATATAGAATATAAAAATTTATAGATTAAAATTCAAATAAAAGTAAGGGGCATTAAAAAAAAAATTTAAATAAAATAAAATGTCAACTAAACATATTCTCTTGGGAGCTGGTATTAAGTGGTAGTTGTGGCAAAATTGGAATTTGAGGCTTGTTCTCGACTATGTGTGGGACCAGTTCTATTCTAGTTTTCACTCACACACTCACATGACCTAGCTATGATCTCTCTAATGTCCCATCCTCTTATGTGCCTCATGTCTCAACTCTGTGATGTTCTCGAACCAGTAACTAGTTATGTTCAATAAAATCAAGCTCTTGAAAATATTGCACATAATGTCATATAATAAACTAGTTATGTTCAATAAAATGAGGCTCTAGGAAGTATAAAAGCATTTTCTTAAGAAAAGAAACAGACAACATTTATGAAGAGAGGCAAGAGAGACTTAAATATTACACATAATTTGGTCACCATGAAAATTTGGAGGGGAGCTCATGTGGGAAGAGACTTTAATTTTTTCAACTTTAATATTTTTATATTTGCTAAAGTTTTTATGTCTTGAAAATAAAACAATATCCAAGGTTTTTTTCATTTGCTAAAATAAACCAAAATGTTCTCGGCCAATGACCAAAATTGTTTTTTCAGCAATTACTGGTTATAACTTATGATTAGAAAGAGGTGCTAGAATTTATGATCGATAAGAAAAATAGTTAAAAGTCAATTTGACTAGATGCAATTTTATGAAAGAGGAGATGATGACTTAGCTAAAATAAAATCACCTCGCAAATACAGTTTTAAAATAAAATAAAATAACGTTCTGTACCGTCAATTTCCAGGTTTTTCCCAAATCACACATACACGGTGAAGGAAGAATCCCAACTTCCCAATTCACATGTGCTTGAGTCCCTGAGTCCCCAACCAACCGACTTAGACTGCATGGAAATTTTCTTCGAAAAACAAAATGTTTCCATGATGAGAATTAAAATGATAATTATTGCATTTGCCTCTGGACCAATTGCTCATAATTGGAGCCCAGCTTAGCATCCATGGAATCATTTCCCACTCCATGCCCATGTTGACGTTCGTCTATGTTAATCTTTCTGTTTTCCATTAGTTGTTTAATTAATTATGTTGTTATGAATACTTTCATAGGTGGAACTTTATGGTCAAGCACTTCATAGTGTAGTATTAAATGTTGTTATTATGAGAATGTTAATAGTTGAATTGATTTTTAGATCAAATTTAACTGTTTAGCAATCATCTCTTCTCTTCCACTAAATTCACTGAAAATCAACCTGATGATGCATGCATTTAGAGACTGGCTGTAAAAATTGTCTTGAGCTTATTCTTAAGAGGAATATGCAACAACCTAAAAAAACTCACATCTCAATAGTGGCAATATCCATAGTAGCAACATTAAATAAGACACTACTAAATACTTACGGATTTGTTCTCTACATGGTCTTTCTCTATTTCAAACAACTCACAAAGAGAAAAGGCAATTAATATCTAGCCTGCTGTTGGCCATTTAATACGCCAACATCAGGCATGATGCCATTGGATCTCAATCACCCAACAGACACCATGCTTGCTGCAACCACATTAATTGGTCTGCAGCAGGCCCCAAGAATAGAGGCACGTTGGATGCTGCCAAGATGGCCAACTTATATGCCAGTAGTGGGAGTCATTGGAGATAGTGATGATAAAATGGGAGAATGAATAAGAGTGTTAACTCAGATTGGAAAAAACAGCTCTCGCACTCGCCATCCTCTGGCCAATATCAAAGGAGTGGGAATGACGACTAAATCTTGAGCAAATTCATGCATGATTTGGCCCATCGAGACAATTTTATGAAGAATTCGAGCTTGCAAACTGAGCAAACCAAGAAAAAGTTTATAAATTATTTTAATAATAAAAATTATGCAAGAGGATATTTATATAGTAATATGAAAATAACTTTATTTAAAGAAAAATTATAGGAAATTATAATAATAAACATTATGCAAGTTTATAGTTTCATTTAAACTCAAATTATATAGTAATATGCAAATAATTATTTTCATTTAATGTGATAATATATAATAATATGCAAATAATTAACCAAGAGAGAGGACATTTATAAACACATCCACCTTTTTATAATAACAAACAACAAATTTGTAAACATAGTTCCAAAATTCTTTCCACTTTTCCTAATAAGTCAAACTTACCTTTCATTAAAATCCCACAAATAGAAAGTGAAATGTACTTAGTTTCATGGTTTGAAGTACGCAAAATTATTTCCACTTTTCCTAATAAGTGAAACTTACCTTTCATTAAAATTCTACAAATAGAAAGTGAAATGTACTTTGTTTCATGGTTTGAAGTTGAAATGAGTGTAAGTTAAGATATTTGTTTCACCATTAGTTTCATAGTTTGTATTCGAATTTATATTGTGTTTTTATGTAAAAGTGAGTTTAAATAAAATATCTGGAATAACATAAATGTAGTATTTTTAAAAAGAATATGTATGTATATTAAAAAGGGATTAAGTTAATAAAAAGAAAAAAATTGAATTTTTTTTATTTAAAATAAATTTTATTTGGAGTTATATTTTCATTTGATTATGGGAATTTAATTTTTACCCACTTGCCTATAGTTTTGGACCTTTATTGAACTTTTTAAACTATATTGGCCTAATTTATGATGTAGGGGCTTGTTTCGAGTGAATTTTCACCGAGGTATTTACCCATTTGTGTCTATTCCATGTATATTTTCGGACTCACATATTCAATAGGATCACTTTTCTGCTTGCATTGTCGTATGACCATGTTGCCTTATCTATAGGTATGAACCCACTTTGTAATGTTCCGAAACTTCACACTGCTACTAGAAGTGGCATTACATAAGTGGTAGAGCCTTCCTATTTCATGGATTCCATAGTTAGATCCCTATTTTCCATTTTGTACCCATGTTGTGGTTTTTTCCCTAGGTCTGGGAGTCCCTTGTAGTCATGCCATGTCTTCGAGTGAGAACCACATATTATTTCTTGAACTTTATGTTGGCTATCTCCCATAGGGACTCCCATTTATATCAAGTTGTAAATTCATTTTAATGCCCTCGCTGTATTGAGCTTTACGTTGGCTCCCCGGTTCAGTTATGTTAGTCATATAGTCTGATCTTGCCTCAATTCCAGCTAAGCACAGCCTCCTTTATATCATTTGCAGCTTGATTATTCATTACTGGGAGGAGACATTCTCTTGAGTGTCCTTGTCCTACACATCCTTCCTTGCATTGAGCATAGGTATGTTCCACTACTTGGAAATAGTTTTCTTTCCCATAACGTGTGTCTCCTCCTAGAGAAGTACTATAAGAACTTTTAATTTTTTTCAATCTTCCTAATACTGAAAAAGACCAAAAAATTTAAAAACATAAAAATCCATACACGAAATGATATTAATTTTGGAAGTTGTCAAGTCCTATCGTCTTTGAATAGAGCATAGTATATTCAATCCATTGGTTGGGTTACTAGTATGTATTTAGGAGCTATACTCATTTTTCTGATTTTTCTCCATCGAATGGTTATGCTTCCACTTCTTATGGATCCTTTATCGATGCCTCCTATCTTACAGAGATGTCCCAGTTTGCATATCAAGTCTATGCTTCTTGTGAGTCATCATTTGCTTTATGTTGTTGTTCGAAAGAATTTGTATCCTGAGTCGAACACTCCTCAGTTATCTTGTGTTTGCATGTCAGTCATTCCCAATATAGTTACTAGTTCATGCACATCTGGTTCATTTCAGTTTTTCCAAATTATCTAGCATTGCTAAGTACCTAATGTTGGTTGATGGGGGATTCCTTAATTCCCTCCTTCCAACATATTCCATTCCATCGGCTTCAGAGCATTTATTATGGAATAGGATTCTACAGTCCAATGAGTTTCTTGAGGCTTGCAGTCATGAGTGGAAGGTCCTCTCATGTGACATACCCCTTAAACCTTAGTGCCATTATGGATGAAAAGGGGGTAAATTTTTCTTTTATTTACTGTTGCTATGAAATGATTCAATCATTGTAACCGCCCTTTAATAATAACATAAAATTTTCTACTTACAAGGGGCAGCTTGAACTATCGATACAACAGGCTTAATAATTTCTCATGTTGCACATATCTATAAATTCCTAATCTATGGTAGTGGCCTTTATTACCTTTCTAAGGAAAAACCCATACAGGAGAATCATTTGTATATGTGATGAAGGGATTGTTTTATTACGAGTAAATTTAACTTATCTTTAGTAAAGGAAAAACATCTCAGGTGCGATATTTTCATCCCTGTAACTCAACCATATTAAAATTAAGTTATCATGGCATCACAATATCATTTTGTTGAGGCCTGGAAATTCACAGGCGACAACAGTAAGGGATTCTCCCCAGTCAACGTTCCCAACTAGCCCGTGACTGTTTGGTATAGGGAATCCGTCTGGTTTGTAGTCTGGCTACCGTAGGTCAAGTAACAAAAGGGTTTACAGGTTGCGGCCCGGTACACTATGTATGTTTTTGTATTTTGACTTAAAGTATGAGATGCACATGCCTAATTAACAATGCAGGGTGATAAGGATGTAAGGAGTAGTCCAACGTGATGCGCAGGTTCTTACCTCTCGTCTTAGAACTCACCAGCATATAAATCACATATGCAAGAATAAAGGAAAACTAACTATCTATCTATCTATCCCTGGGGATCCAAATTGTAACTTATTTATGAGTAATGTATATTGTGCATGCATTATAAAGAGAAATTACAGATAGCTGATATTCCTTCCTACAACACATGAATGATTAAAGATATTTGGACAATCATATAGCCAATTGTTTATGAACAACATGCATTACTCATGGTGATAATTTCACAGAATAAACCAGAAATCATTCAAATAAGAACATAGGCTCTAAGAGTTAGAACAATCTCACAGTTAATGGACAAAAACTGGAAAAACAAAATAGTTCATCTTTCACCAATCCACAGCATAGCATTTGAACGTCCCACCAAAATTTCTCCGACATGCAAAAAATGATTCCTTATTGCAAAAAAAGTAGTTATTCTTACAATATCTCTTTACATGTCTAACTAGGAAAAAGCCCCTTTGTTCTTCTAAGTATTCTATATTTATACAAAAAGGATGAGACTATTGGGCTGCTCACAAATAACCCTTGGGCTTCCCAACTCTTCGCCTCCCAAAATTTCACTTTCCTCTAATGTTTACAAAATCGTTACATATTACACACGTGAACAATCCTTCACGAGGAGGGCCCCACTTGAGTATTTAGAAATTTCTTCCATGCCAAAGCTTTAGAGGCAATGCCTTCAAACGCATAAGGTTCCAAAAAATGAATGTTTATCTCGAACTTCGCAGCCTGCTTTTTTATGGCCTCAATTCTAGCCGCACTCAAACGGAGTTGATTGTCCAATAGCTGCACATTGATGGTGGAATGATCTACTTCACTCCTTAAGATCTGTTCGTGAAGGGCCCTAATGTGTTTTATTTTTGCTTCCTCCTCTTGATACCTCTTCTGCAAAATCTCCACAAATGAGTTGTGGTCTGGAAAAACATCTAGCCTCTGCTAAGCTTCTACTTGGCACCGGTTATAGGTAATTAGAAGCCTTCTGAAGAATTCTCTACATGCTCCTTTAGTCTTTCTCACAGCCCTTTTGAATTCCTCGGCTGTGTTGATAGCAAACTCTAATAAGTCATAATCCCGCTGAAGGGCCTGTCGATCTTTCGAGGACAGCTCTGTAGGAGTTTCTTCATTATTTTCCAACCTTTCCATTCTAGCTGTCAAGACTTCTAGGACGTCTTGAGGTATATCAGCAAAATAAGACGAAGTCTCCAGAATTTCCTCTAATCAACCGTCTATTTGCAAAACCTTGCATCTCTCTTCTTCTATGGCAGTCTGCGACTGAAGCATCTTGGCCTTTTGTGCCAACACATGTTCCTTGAAAGGTTGGTGGTTAACCTATTGCTCTTTTGCTTGCTCTAAAGAAGTGGTTAGAGAAGAAATTTTCTCTTGAAGTTTCATCTCTTGTTCTTGCGCTTGCTTCTCACTTGCCTCCAAAGTGGTCTTTTGCAGCTCTAAGTCTTCTATTTTTTGCAACAGCTGTTCCTTCTCAACCCTTAGCTCCTGATACTCTTGTTGCACTCTCTCTAGACACTCTTGTGTAGTTTCCATAGACCTCCTTTATTCTTGGAGAACCTGCAGTTCATCCTTTGAAGACCTCATCTCCTTTTGCATGTTCTCATATTTTCTCTTCAGCTTACTATTTTCTTCTCTCTCCTTTCTTAATGTGTCTTTCAGCTGAGAATAAGACTTCTTGGATTGCTCCAGATCTGTCATGATTTTGTCTACATTATCATCCAAAGCGTGGATCAATGCAGCTCCTGCTCTAACGGTGAATCTTGGATCTGAGTCTGTTCCATATACAAGGGTTGTATCTGTTATCATTTTCCTAGACAGACCTCCTGTTTCTACCTTCCTTTTAGTTCTCTTCACTATCCTCTTTGTCTCTTTGTCATAGAACACAGTATTGAAATCAGGGATTTCTTGCCCTACCTTTTGTACAAAAGGGGTCAGTTTAAGTGTGGGGACCATAGACTATCCAAGTGTGCTGGCAGCCGGTACTTCTGGGTCCTGAACCTCGGGATTTTCCATGTCCTGGGTCTGACCACCAGCTGTGTCAGAGGCTGACTATTTTTTCTCTGTCTAAGTCAGCTTTAGCCTCTCTGCTTCCTATTTCTAAAGCTCCTCATCAAGTTTCCTTTTCCTTTCTGCTTCTTCATTTCTTGCATCTTCATCTTCTTTTTTGGCTGCCTCTTGGGAAGCTCTTCTTTTTTCTTCCTCTTCTCCCTACAGCCACCCTGCAGCTTCTTGGGAAAACCTTCAAGCTTCTTCATCCCTTTTCCTGGCTTCTTCATCAGCTTTTGCTTGTTCATCTTGCCCCTTCCCACCTTTTGTGGTGATCTTCTTTTTGAACCTTTTCCTTAAGGCTGTTATGTTCAAGGCACTATGGAAGATGGATTCTTCTCTATCCCAATGGTGGGTGTATTCGAAATGGACATTATTCTATTTGTAGTGTCCAACCACTTTACTGTGGGAGTCATTTATGTGGAAGGGCATCTCACCAAAATGAAACTTTCCTAACTCTTCCACAAACTCATCTGCTTTCTTCACTCTGGTATTTACTTATAATTTCCTAATTCGAAAGGCAAAGGGGGATAGGCAGCCTTGTTATGCTCAAATAAAAAGCTTCCTATGCCATCCAGGAAGACTTGCCTAACTGCCTCTTTATGAATGATGTAGTCAGTGGCGTTTTTGGGCAGTAGGGAGGGTGCTCTGGAACCCCCAAACATTCTGAAGTAGAGGCCATCCTCAGTCAAATAATAATCTGCATATTCCTGAATTACCTGCAATGCCTCTTCTGACATGCAGTCACATTCTTTCAGAAAAAATGAGAGTATACAATGGCATGATAAACTGTTCACAGAATTCTCGGTAATTACTATGGTACTTGTGCGCCCATAGTGGCTGATATGCAGAATAAACGGGCATCCTCTCCCTGTCCCAGATGCACCTTAGGCCGGGGAAAGGTTGATTGCACAATATACAATCAACAAGTATGGAACTCATGTAAAATTCTGATCTCTTTTGGGACACTCCTCCCAAAGCTGAGGCCATGCAGGTTGAAAGACTATTTGATACTATGTTAGCCCAGTTGAAGATGGTCCCCTGGGTCGCAACATAAAAAATAATGGGCATCCACTCCAGTTTGAAGCTTTTGCCATGCGCTCCTCCAAAAATCATGTTAAGCATTAAGGCGATGAACCTGTACGGGGCCCTTAAACTTGCTGTGTCATATTATCCCATTGGCTTGGTTCTGAAATGTCTTCCAGATAACAACATTCTTTTAAGGGTCTCAACCAGGTACATTCTGATATTTTTTAAGCAATCGTCAGAAAAAAAATATTTGTGCTTCTGGCAGGTGGTAGGCCAGGGATACATATCCTGGGCTATAGGCAACATAGCCTTGTTTGTCGAAATTCTCCAGGATCATGGTGGTTACATCTGCCCAGGGCAGAATCCAACCAATTGCGTCAGAGCATGGGAAGAGCTCTAGTCTTGTGGCAATCTTCATTAGTGAAGATCTCTCTATATTGGCATATATTCCTTCCTCTTCCAAGCCCATATTAGGCACCTCTCTGCACGTGATCAACCTGTATATATCTCCCCACTGGTACTTAGGTTCTACACCAGATATGCACTTGGTGTCCTCATAGATGTATTCGGTTTTGGTAATAACTTCCATGTCAGGATCCTATTTGACCACAGGGGCCTTCTTCTTTTGTCGCTTCGACATTTTGAGTTCGGAATCTTCCTATTATACATGCAATTATCATCATTAGGCCCTTTCCGGCTAAGTTGCAAACATTAAGACACAATGTGCAGTGTTTCACTTCGTCTATGTTTAACATGACGGAAATCAGTTAAATGAATCGAATATGTGCAAGCTAACACTGATGTCTAATACCAAAACAGTTCTATTAATAAACTCGAGTGTGAAGCAAATCTACATGAACATGAAGAAAACTACGGTTATCTGCATGCGCCATGATCGTCACGATGTGGGGAATGACAGGGGTATTTATTTGAGTTTTCAACGGTGTGATTTTAGGAAAAACATTGCCTGCGTGAATCTATGGTCAATAAGGTTACGTTGTCTTATGCAACCCCCAACCGGCTCGGGTTCAAAACTGACCGTGAAACGGGTCGTTTGAAGCAGCGCGGGGAAATGCGACTCTAGTTTGAGGATGCAGGTGGCGTGAAAAAGGGGAGAAACCAGTCCAAGCACCACAGGGAGGCCACAATAAACCGTCCTCCATCGACTTATCATCAAATGGGGTAGATTTGCGTAGACAGTGTAACGAGCATCTGCACCAATCTCCCCAAACACTAAGCGCAGGGTTGAAATACATAATGGATGTAGAGAGAAACTACCCTGTGGTGCAAAAAACACCCCCACTATATATGCATGTAACTAATGGAGCCAAGGGAAAAACGGCTGTGGAAAAATGCTCGAACGAAACGGGATAATTAAAATAGGATCCTACCTAGCAACGCTGCGTGAACGGTGGGAAGAGGGTTGTCAAGCTTCCACGGTTGAGCCACCTATAAACGTGGGTACACTGACAACGGGGGTCCTTGTGAGCTCGAGAGAATGATAGCACACGAGAGAGACAGATCACGACAGTCCAAATAGCAATAGAATAATAAACCCGACCCCATATATATATATATATATATATATATATATATATATATATATAGTCAACCATAAGCGGCGGGGAAATATCGGACAAATAGACTCTAAGGATCGAATGTCACAAGAATAATTCCTTTCGCTACGTCGGGTGGCAAAACCACTAAGCTATCTATGGGGATAACCGAGGGAAAATAATAACGCGTCAGAGCTTATGAGATTAAACATCAAAGCGATAACGGAAAAGGGAGCCACAACGACAGAGACATAAAGGACATCACACCCCACCATGTAAGGTCTGAATCATAAGAGAAAACAACTAAAAGATCTAAAAGGTAGTCATTTTTGCGGCCACAACGGCGGAAACCCAAAACCCAATGATTGACGAAACAACAAAGCGGAGCTTGAAAGGTCAATACAATAATCAGGGGGCTTCAAAGTTCGACGTCTGCAACTGCGGAGAAAGAAGTAATAAAATGTTCCAATGTGAAAACCAAAAGTTACCCGATTGAGACAAATGCGTCGGAGACAAATATCGAGGCTGAAGCTTATTATTCCTCTGCAACGGCAGGAGCAAAAGCAAAGAATCTTCTGATTCAAACACTTGAAAACTCACTCAAAGGAAAAAAAAAAGTGGATCATTTCAGGCATTAGAAACAGTCTTTCTGAAGAGTCATTAAATCAAATCAAAGAAGAAAATCACACCAATAAAAGCAAAAGGAGGGTCCCGAAAGTTTTTGAATTTTGGGAAAATGTTGCAGCTGTAACAATTGGTGACTACCTGGTGAACCTAAGATTTTTGACTTAATTCCTCCGCAGTAAAAGACTGTCTATCTCAAAATTGAAATCTTCTAGATGTTTGTATTCCTAAGTTGGCCAACCCATACATTTAAATCATTGAGAAGCAGTTCATTCGTTGGGAAAAGGTAACATTACAAATATTTGCAAGTCTGAATAACTCTTTTGAGGCATAATAAGTGAGATTTATTTTACCCGTCCTTAGGTAGTTTCTATCTTGGACACCACAGGATTGTAACATATAGTATACATCATTATCCCCTTGTTCCTCATTCCCATGCCAAGTGCACTTTTGTGCTATTTGAACTTTAGTTCTTGTGAGTCCTCCATCTGCCTTTCTTTCTGAATTTTATTCAGGCTCCTCTCTCCATAGTGTCCTTTTGTGTGAGAGAAGAATTTACTTTTCATCTCACAGGCGGAGAGGAACTTTTGGCAATTTGAAGTTCATGCTTTTGATGCTTTGCTTTGATATGCATTATTTCTTTAAGGAGTTTTGACTCTTGATAGATTTTAGCTTTTCTGAAATCATGGCATGGGATCATTTATATATGATATACTATTTACCTTGCTTCCTTTCCGTGGGTCCTTTGCTGCCACTCCCTTGGACATTTTAGATATGAGATGGATGAAGCCTCGAAATAGTATTCCAGAATTCTTAATTCTGAGTTATTTACAGGGGTTTAGTAGGACTTCAATGAATACATGGCCAATTAGGAACACCGATACTAGAAGACATTCTCTATTTTAAAGCAGTCTTTTGCTCAAGATTTCAGTTAATTAAGAACCCTGATGTTTCCATTGCAACCAAAAGTTTGCCTCTTTATTCAAAACCAAAAGAACTAGCAACAAAGCATCAAACCAAGAGAAAACAACATCAAAGCAATAAACCAAAAGAAAAACAACATCAAAGCAATTAACCAAAAGAAAACATCATCAAATTATTTATGTACAGAATCATTAAAACAAAAGAAACGAAAAAGTGTCCACTCCTAAAAATATTCTAACCTAGTGAGTCAAGGGGTGGGATGGATTGTAGACATGAGATCCCTAACCATGGTCTAGCTGTGCTATTTTTGAAATCAAAACCATGTCTAATATTCTAAAGTCATCCTTTTCAGCCTGAGGAAGTTGAAGGAGCTCAGGATGAATGTCAATTCTAGAGCTGGCCTTTCCTGAGGTATGATATCTTAATTCAAGCTCTATTAGATAATTTCCCAGGATAGAATTATCAGATTCATTACCTTCTCCCAGCTTAGTGACAGTATGCTTCATGTAAGGTTCTCTCGAAATTTTAATCTGATTAGGAGTACCCTTAAGAGGTAACCATAAATGAGACCAGTCTAAAGCAAAATAACCTTTTAACTTGGTAGACCAATCTTGGTTGAGAATAAGCCCATATCCATCCAGTATATCAGCCACCATAACGTCAATAAATTGACATATCTTGTTATTTGAAGATAATCGTATGAGAACATTCTTCATTTCTCCCACTACTTTGACACTCGCTCTATCTAGTTGCACTACTTCCCAGGCTGTGGGCTCTGGCTTCCCATTAATCTTTTTGCAAACTTCAATTGGCATAACATTTACCGATGACCTAGAATCTACCAAACAATTATGTACATTATGATCCAGCAAGTCTAGAGTCAAAAGAAAAGGCAGGGTTTTAGCCTTTTCTTCCCAAGTGCCTTCTTCTCCCGACTGATTTTTCGTGGGTACATCTTCTTTAACCTCCTTAATTTTTTGAGTGATTCCTTCATCAACATCTAACTATGCTTTCATAGGTTTGACAAGTTCATTGATTGGCTCTGTTTCCTAGTTGACAGTAGTGACTTTAGGTGTTTTATCTTCAACATTGACATCTGCTTGTCTCTTGATATTCTCTTGCAATTTTTTAATCTTCAAAATTATTGCATTGTCTTTAATTGTTAGGTCTATATCTTTTGTTGCTGTTGGTGTGTATTCATACTTAAGAGTGTTCTCTTCTGTGTTGAAAAGTGAAACACCATCCCATATAAACATGGTATCATTATCTTGTTTCTCTAGGGCCTTGTTATTCTTTTCTTCTTTACCACCGTCTTTAGTCAATTTGGAGTCCAACAGCTAATTCATAACCAATGTGATTGAATTTAACCATTGAGGACACTTCTTTTCAGAATGAGGTTGTTAGTGAAAAGTGCAGAAATTGTGCCCCCTACCTCTGTTATATTCATTGATGTTGAATTTGGTGGAGGGATCTTCAATTGGTTGCTATCCTCCCCTTTTGGGTTGTAGGCTTTGTGAGTTCTCTGAATTTCCATTTCTTTCTCCATATCTATTATTCGGTTGGATAGTTTTTAATCATTTTCAGCATTCCCTCAAAATCATGTGATTGCTCCTCTTCAGGTTTAGTCAGCAATAAGGCTCTTCTCCCTATAGTTCTTTCTTTAGGTTGCTTGGGATAGTCTTCTATAATTTCCTTTTCAGACTCTACCCTTTCTGCTTCTTCATAAGACTCTACCAATGTAGGTTGAGCTTTCATTTTGGCAAACATGGCTAGCTCAGGTCCTAGGGATAAGGTATAATATTCAATTAAGACTTTGTCTGAGGGTCTGTCAGTTTCAGAAAAGTTCTTTAATTATGTTGAAAACCTTTGAGTAAAATGATGTACCTTCTCATCTTTCTCTTTTTTTAAAAAACCAAGACCTTTCATTAGTGAGGCATGTGTCTTTTGGGCTACGTACTTACTCCTAAAAATCCTTTCGAAGGTGTCCCAATCGGGAATAGAGTTTGCAGGCAAACTAAAATTCCAGGATGTGGTTGCTCCTTTAAGGGTATGTGGTTATAATCGACAGACCACATCCTCATGTTCCCCGACCCTTAAACCTTCTACTGCTAGATAGAAAATTTGCAAGTGGTCATCTACAGCAGTCTCTTCATCGGGATCAAACTTAGGCAGGAGCTTTTCAAAAGCTTGAGGTAGGTTATGCAAAGGAGGTGTCAGGTTCAAAGGTTATCTAGCTCTCCAAGCTGGCAGTGGGTTGGGCTGATTCACACTAACACTAGCCATGAGCAAGGTGAACGATCAGGAGTCTAAGCAAAGAGCAATGTGAGGTGAAACTGGGCTTACTTGCTTCAAAGGTAGAACCAAAATCTATAAGTTCTTGGGTTAGGTCAAAAGCTTCCAAATATCTGTTGGTGGGGTAATATTGGGAAAATAAGTTTCCATGGCCAACCATGCACTGGCGGCCCTCCTTCTTGTGCCAGAAAATATTGAGGCCTGGAAATTCGCAGGCGACAACAGTAAGGGATTCTCCCCAGTCAACGTTCCCAACTAGCCCGTGACGGTTTGGTATAGGGAATCCGTCCGGTTTGTGGTCCGGCTACCGTAGGTGAACTAACAAAAGGGTTTATCGATTGTCGCCCATTCCACCATGTATGTTTTTGTATTTTGACTTAAAGTATGATATGCACGTGCCTAATTAACAATCCAGGGTGATAAGGATGCAAGGAGTAGTCACAACGTGATGCACAAGTTCTTACCTCTCGTCTTAGAACTCACCAGCATCTAAATCACATATGCAGCAATAAAGTAAAACTAACTATCTATCTATCTATCCCCAGGGAGCCAAATTGTAACTTATTTATGAGTAATGTATATTGTGCATGCATTATAAAGAGAAATTACAGATAGTTGATATTCCTTCCTACAACACATGAACGATTAAAGATATTTAGACAACCAGGTAGCCAATTGTTTATGAACAACATGCATTACTCATGGTGGTAATTTCATAGAATAAACCAGAAATCATTCAAACAAGAGCACAGGCTCTAAGAGTTAGAACAATCTCACAGTTAATGGACAAAAACTAGAAAAATGAAATAGTTCATCTTTCACCAATCCACAGCATAGCATTTGAACGTCCCACCAAACTTTCTCCGACAGGAAGACAATGATTCTTTATTGCAAAAAAAGTAGTTCTTCTTACAATATCTCTTTACATGTCTAACTGGGAAAAATCCCCTTCGTTCTTCTAAGTATTCTATATTTATACAAAAAGGATGAGACTATTGGGCTACTCACAAATAACCCTTGGGCTTCCCAACTCTTCGCCTCCCAAAATTTCACTTTCCTCTAATGTTTACAAAATCGTTACATATTACACACGTGAACAATTCTTCATGAGGAGGGCCCCACTTGAGTGTTCAAAAATTTCTTCCACGCCAAAGCCTCAAAGGCGATGCCTTCAAATGCACAAGGTTCCAAAAAATGAATGTTTATCTCAAACTTCGTAGCCTGGTTTTTTATGGCCTCAATTCTGGCTGCACTCAAATGGAGCTGATCCTCCAATAGCTACACACTAATGGCAGAATGATCTACTTCACTCCTGAATATCTGTTCATCAAGGGCCCTAATGTGCTGTATTTTTGCTTCCTCCTCTTGATACCTCTTCTACAAAATCTCCACAAATGAGTTGTGGTATGGAAAAACATCTAGCCTCTGCTCAGCTTCTACTTGGCACTGGTTATAGGTAATTAGGAGCCTTCTGAAGAATTCTGTGCTAGCTTCTTTAGTCTTTCTCACAGCCTTTTTGAATTCCTCGGTTGTGTTGATAGCAAACTCTAATAATTCATAATCCTACTGAAGGGCCTATAGATCTTTCGAGGGCAGCTCTTCATGAGTTTCTTCATTACTTTCCAACCTTGCCATTCTTGCTGTCAGGACTTCCAAGACATCTTGAGATCTATCAACAAAATAAGAGGAAGCCTCCATAATTTCCTCTAATCAGCTGTCTATTTGCAAAACTTTGCATCTCTCTTCTTCTATGGTAGTTTGCAGCTGACGCATCTTGGCCTTTTGTGCCAGCACATGTTCCTTGAAAGGTTGGAGGTTAACCTGTTGATCTTTTGCTTGCTATAAAGAGGTGGTTAGAGAAGAAATCTTCTCTTGAAGTTTCATCTCTTGTTCTTGCACTTGCTTCTCACTTTCCTCCAAAGTGGTCTTTTGCAGCTCTAAGTCTTCTATCTTTTGCAGCAGTTGTTCCTTCTCAACCCTTAGCTCCTGATACTGTTGCCACACTTTCTCTAGACACTCTTGTGTAGTTTCCATAGACCTCCTTTCTTCTTGGAGAACCTGCAATTCATCCTTTGAAGACCTCATCTCCTTTTGCATGTCCTCATATTTTCTCTTCAGCTTACTGTTTTCTTTTCTCTCCTTTCTTAATGTGTCTTTCAGCTGAGAAGAAGACTTCTTGGATTGCTCCAGATATGTCATGATTTTGTCTACATTATCCTCCGAAGCGTGGATCAATGCACCTCCTACTCTAATGGTGAATCTTGGATCTTGGTATGTTCCATATACAAGGGTTGTATCTGTTATGATTTTCCCAGACAGACCTCCTATTTCTACCTTCTTTTCAGTTCTCTTCACTATCCTCTTTGACTCTTTGTCATAGAAGATAGTATTGAAATCAGGGATTTCTTCCCCTAGCTTCTGTACAAAAGGGGCCAGTTTAAGTGTGGGGACCATAGACTGTCCAGGTGTGCTAGCAACCGGTACTTCTGGGTCCTGAACCTTGGGGTTTTCCATGTCCTAGGTCTGACCACCAGCTGTGTCAGAGGCTGACTGTTTTGTCTCTGTGTGAGTCAGATTTAGCCTCTTTGCTTCCTGTTTCTAAAGCTCCTCATCAAGCTTCCTTTTCCTTTCTACTTCTTCATTTCTCACATCTTCTTCTGCTTTTTTGGCTGCCTCTTGGGCAGCTCTTCTTTTTTCTTCCTCTTCTCCCTGCAGCCACCCTACAGCTTCTTGGGACAACCTTTGGGCTTCTTCATCCCTTTTCCTAGATTCTTCATCAGTTTTTGCTTGTTCATCCTGCCTCGTCCCACCTTTTGTGGTGATCTTCTTTTTGAACCTTTTCCTTAAGGCTATTATGTTCAAGGCACTACAGAAGACAGATTCTTCTCTATCCCAATGGTGGGTCTATTCGAAATGGACGTTATTCTCTTTGCAGTGTTCAACCACTTTAATGTGGGAGTCATTTATGTGGAAGGGCATCTCACCAAAATGAAACTTTTCTAACTCTTCCACAAAATCATCTACTTTATTCACTCTGGTAAACTTATAACTTCCTAATTTGAAAGGCAAAGGGGGATAGGCAGCCTTCTTATGCTCAAATAAAAAGCCTCCTATGCCATCCGGGAAGACTTGCCTAACTGCTTCTTTATGAATGTTGTAGTCAATGGCGTATTTGGGAAGTAGGGAGGGTGATCTGGAACCCCCAAACATTCTGAAGTAGAGGCCATCCTCGGTCAAATAATAATCCGCATATTCCTCAATTACATGCAACACCTCTTCTGACATGAAGTCACGGTCTTTTAGAAAAATGAGAGTATATAATGGCATGATAAACTGTTCACAGACTTCCCGGTAATGACTGTGGTACTTGTCCACCCACAATGGCTTATATGCAGAATAAACAGGCATCCTCTCCCTGTCCCAGATGCACCTTAGGCCGGGAAAAGGTTGATTGCACAATATACAATGAATGAGTATGGAGCTCATGTAAAATTCTGATCTCTTTTGGGACACTCCTCCCAAAGATGAGGCCATGCAGGCTGAAAGACTGTTTGATACTATGTTGGCCCAGTTGAAGATGGTCCCCTGGGTCGCAACATAAAAAATAATGGGCATGCACTCCATTTTGAAGCTTTTGCCATGCGCTCTTCCAAAAATCCTGTTAAGCATTAAGGTGATGAACTTGTATGGGGCCCTTAAGCTCACGGTGTCATATTCTCCCATTGGCCTGGTTCTGAAATGTCTTCCAGATAACAACATTCTTTTAAGGGTCTCAACCAGGTCCATTTTGATATTTTTTAACCAATCGTCAGATAAAAATATTTGTGCTTCTGGCAGGTGGTAGGCCAGGGCTACATATCCTGGGCTATATGCAGCATAGCCTTGTTTGTCGACATTCTCCAGGATCATAGTGGTTACATCTGCCCGGGCCAGAATCCAACTAAATATGTTAGAGCATGGGAAGAGCTCTGGTCTTGTGGCAATCTTCATCAGTGAAGATCTCTCTATATTGGCATATATGCCTTCCTCCTCCAAGCCCATATCAGGCACCTCTCGATGCGTGATCAACCTGTATATCTCTCCCCACTGGTACTCAGGTTCTACACCAGATATGCACTTGGTGTCCTCATAGACGTATTCGATTTTGGTAATAACTTCGACATCAGGATCCTCTTCGACCATAGGGGCCTTCTTCTTTTGTCGCTTCGACATTTTGAGTTTGGTATCTTCCTGTTATACATGCAATTATCATCATTAGGCCATTTCCGACTAAGTTGCAAACATTGAGACACAATGTGCAGTGTTTCACTTCGTGTATGTTTAACATGATGGAAATCAGTTAAATGAATCCAATATGTGCAAGCTAACACCGCTGTCTGATAGAAAAATAGTTCTATTAACACTCTCGAGTGGGAAGCAAATCTACATAAACATGAAGAAAACTTCGTCTATCTGCGGGCGCCATGATCATCGCACTGCAGGGAATGATAGGCGGATTTATTTGAGTTTTCAATGGTGTGCTTTTAGGAAAAACACTGTCTGCGTGAATCTATGGTCAATAAGGTTACGCTATGTTATGTAACCCCCAACCGGCTCAGGTTTGAATCCGATTGTGGAACGGGTCGTTTGAAGCAGCGCGGGGAAATGCGGCTCTGGTTTGAGGATGCGGGTAGCACAAAAAAGGGGGTCAACCAGTCCAAGCACTACAGGGATGCCATGAAAAACCGTCCACCATCGACTTATGATCAAACAGGGTAGATTTGTATAGACAACATAACGTCCATCTACACCAATATCCCCAAACTCTAAGCGCAGGGTTGAAATACATAACGGCTACAGAGGGAAACTACCCTGTGGTCCAAAAAATGCCCACACTATATATGCATGTAACTAATGGGGCCAAGGGAAAAACGACCATGGAAAAAACTAACTCTAGAAAAATCAACAAAGTGCTCAAACGGAACGGGATAGTGCAAATAGGAGCCTACCTGGAAACACTGCGTGAATGCCGGGAAGAGGGCTGTCAAGCTTCCACAGTTGAGCCACCTGCAAACATGGGTACACCAACAATGGGGGTCTTTGCAAGCTCGAGAGAATGACAGCACATAAGAGCGACAGATCACGATAGTCCAAATAGCAATAGAATAATAAACCTGGCCCCATATATATATATATATATATAGTCCACCATAAGCGGCGGGGAAATATCGGACTGCGGGAATCTAGGGATCGGAGATCGCGAGAATAATTCCTTCTGCAACGTCGGGTGGCAAAAACACTAAGCTATCTGTGGGGATAACTGGGGGAAAATAATAATGCGTTAGAGCTTGCGAGATTAAACATTGGAGTGATAGCAAAAAAGGGAGTCGCAACGGCGTAGACATAAAGGACAACATGCCCCGCCATGTAAGGTCTGAATTGGAAGAGAAAACAACTAAAAGATTGGAAAGGTAGTTCTTTCTATAGCTGCAATGGTTGAAACCCAAAACCCAATGATCGACGAAACAACAAAGCGGAGCTTGAAAGGTCAATACAATAATCGGGGGGCTTCGTAGTTCACCATCCCCAACTACGGAGAAAGAAGTAATAAAATATTCCGATGTGAAAACCAAAAGTTAGCTGATTGAGACAAATGCATTGGAGACAAATATTGAGGCTGAAGCTTATTATTCCTCTGCAACGGCGGGAGCGCAAGCAAAGAATCTTTCGATTCAAACACTTGAAAATGCACTCAAAGGCAAAAACAAAAGTGGATCATTTCAGGCATTAGAAACAGTCTTTTTGAAGAGTCATTAAATCAAATCAAAGAAGAAAATCACACCAATAAAAGCAAAAGGAGGGTTCCGATATTTTTTGAATTTTGGGAAAATGTTGCAGCTACAACACTTTTGTAACCCAACAAGTCTAATTTTCAAAAGATAGGAAGAGAATGCACACAAATACAGAAGAGGGTCCTGTTTTCTCCAAATACGCCTCTTATTTGAGTTTACAAGGAACTTTTAATATCCCACATCTTCATTTATGCATACACAACCATTCTTTTTAACATCATTAGCATTTCGTGTAAGATACTGTTTAATGCAATTTGTATACACAACACTGCTATAACGCATAATATTACTGGCAAAGATGAGCATACAAATGAAACATAACCCATAATATCAATGGCAAAGATAAGCATCAAAATGGAAGCATAACACATAATATCAATCGCGAAAATAAGCATCAAAATGGAAGCATAACCGAAACACAGATGTACGTGGTTCACACCCCCTTGGGGTTATGTCCACCAAAATTAGTCATTTTCTTTATTAAAAGAAATCATCATAAGAGGTTATACAACACACATCATATATACTTTGTTAACCTCATCCCTTACCAATTTCTCTTATGCTTGGAGAGAACATTTTACAACAAGTCTTAGTAAAATATCTTAACTTAACAATATCACAGGAAAACTAGGTTTTACTCTTGAACACAGATTGCAGACACAATGTTTACATAACTCGCGATCTCATATAGAACTTCCAGCCTATGCAACAATATAAAGAAAACAATATTATACTCAGTTCTCAGTACCAAAATATGGTATTTCCTTACTCCTAAGGAACGACCCAATGCAAAATCTAAAACGCAGTTGGGCATGAGCTTTGGAATCGAGATAAAAGGATGGATGCCGTAGCTGACAAAAATATTCTGGAAGCTCACGTTGGTCTTGGTATATCAACCCAATGCATCCTGAAATGTATGGGCTCTAAAGAAATAGACTTAGGTTTGAAACGAAAGTAGACAGTTATATCCTTGCTTAACCAAACTGTAATCACCTATCCAAGAGGCTCAAACTTTGTAGTAAGGGTGCCCATGCATCTAAAAGATAGAGATAAAATTAACCTCCGCTGATTATGGTTACAGGCATATTTTCCTTGGCATAACCCTAGAAAAATATAGTTTTAAAATTGTCACAAGGCAGTTTTCTTCCAGCACAACTATTGGCAGGGGATAGCCATCATAGTCGGTCTGCTTATACACGGCTAACTCTCACTATGTTTTTTCCCATAGATTCTGGTCTATACACATGGGTTACCCTCTTCGATCTATCCGTAAAGCTAGCATGTTCCCTAGTACAAGAGGACAAGAACTAAATCATGTGATTCCCTTGGACTCCAACTTCTGAAGTACGGTGGCATTTAACCATTTTTAAAACTATAAGTGGTTTTCTTATTACAAGACGCGATGGTCTACTCATGTCACTCTTCAGTTTCCTGAGGGTGCCGACCTATAAGTCACAGGATGTATTCATAGAAATCAGACCCCAAAAATATGGAATCTATGATACGAGTAAGAAAAATCAGAGAAGGTGGAAGAAACCACAAGCTGTAAATCAAAACCAAGAAATCCATCCACAACTATCCAGACCTATCATCTATGCATTAACAACATCTACGTTTTGAAAATGGAAACGAAAACAAACCTGGGAATGCCAGATTCAAATGCGAGCTAAAATATACAGCCAGGACTTCACCTTTTCGATAATCGTGGAGATATGCCTTCAATGATGTAGAGATCGGTTCAAATCATGGAGCTCCTCCTCCTTTGAGACACCGTGACCTCATTTTACAAGTGTGGGGATGTACTCCAGAGTCTATTTCTGAGGTTCGTTCCTACACCCACTCTTCACACACAGGAGTTTTCTCTTTACAAGGCAAGGACTGTGCCTTCTTCTCCAACTTTCAAGTTTATAAGAATGTGGAGCTCCTTGCTGGTGGAAAAACATTTGTACCTCTCTCAACACCAAGGAAGTTTCCTCTAGGCATTGAGACTCTTCCTTTTTTTATCTCCCCGCTTAATGCTAAGCTTCCTCCTTTTATTTAAAGGCACATACATCCCTTCCTTTTTTGGTAGATATAACCGTTTGAGTATTAAAACTGCTCCTCCCTCTTACCTACCTAGCCAAGGGTGCGTTAACCTTCCGATAGTCTGCATAAATTTTTTAGGTCAATAACAACACCTTCTTGGGAGTAATTTAAGGCGGTAATTCTGCCATAATTATTGTGGAGTCAAACTTCCCTAACGTATGCCAAAAAGTAATTTAATTTGAGGTAGGCTTTCTGCCCAATGAGTATTTTTCTTTAATGTATGCCTAATCACATATTCCCTTTATTGATGTACTTAGGGGTGTCGCATACTTAAGAAATTATTTCTGGGGTTAGGTGACCATAACTTTTCATAAGGACCATTACCGTTTTAGCTATAAAAGTCTTCTTCCTATTTATTTTTGAATAGAGGATCCATACTTAATACAGAAAAATAACTTTTGTGAACCATGGTTCATCCACGAGTCATTTTCTATTTTTCTTTTATGGTAAGGAATACCTTCTTTGCAAGGATACAAGTAAATAGTGGAAAAAGGATCATAGGGGTTTGCTAAATGCTAACGAAGAGATCATCTTGATATTGACTTATTTTCTACTTAGGAAGACACATAATGCTTAGTTCTTCAAAGGAAGTCATTACATTCTTCTGATTTTTCCCCAAAGTGTTCCATGCTATTCCTCGTGGGACAACCCATCATTTGAATTTCAACTCGTTATCTTGGTTGGGTTACCCACAACCATCCGCTCTTATATATGTAGCAATGTCGCTAAAGGAAATGCTATGGCAGAAAAAGTAGTTCTACTCATCATGCTTACCTATGTAAACATTTCCCTATCGCCCCTTTAATATATACACACATGTACAAATAAGTGTAATATAAGCCTTCATGAGTTAGTCTGGGTAGATGGAGTATCACCCTTTTGACGAGGTGCATTGATGGTGATAATTGGTTTTATTTTTTTATTGCCCTTTTTTTTTAATGAGGCTACAACCTATAGTCGTTTCGTAACTCAGTTGTTAGGTTGCTTCTCTTCCTTCTTTAAATCATCCATTTTAACTCTTAACTCTTTTAAGCAGTGAAAAACAAAAATGATTGCAACCTCCTCCACCATGGCTTAATCATCATAAGATTAAGTACTAATCTATAGTGTCTTAGTTGAGATAAGTCTTAGTGAACTACTAAATCCTTTTATAGGTGCGGACCTTATGTCTAAAATGTCAAACGAAACGTAAAACTATGGCATCAAATAAGGTTCTTCAAATCTTCGCTTCTAGCCCCGTGTGGGTTTTGGTTAGCCCCATTATGTCATGGTTGTATGCCTTCTAAATTCTCCACTTAGGTTAATTAACTCATGTGGCTGCAAGGTTTTGTTTCTGGTGGCACCTTGGCCTTAAGCTCCTCACCAAAAACAAGTACAATAACATTTGAATTTGCAAAATATCTAGGGTATGTGAGAGGGATGTTACATCCTCCCCCCCTTAAAAATAACACCATCCTCGATGTTCCTATTTTCCATCCAATTTCCTTCTTTCATTCCATCATCTTTTCCTGTTTTCGTCCTTTTCATCCTGATCCCCTGTGATCTTTCTGTATCTTCTCATGTCACTATTGTTCCGGACCTGTAGCTTTCCTACAACAAGATCGGGTCTAGCCCAATTTTATTCAGTAATTCATGTCCAAAATTATAGTTTAACTTTAACAAAAACCATAGATCTGTTTTGTATTGTTATATTATGCAATTTATGGGACACTTTCTAGTATTTATTGGTACCATAATACCCAATGATTTTCATAGTGCAATTTATTCATCAATAAAATATAACTACTACCCTTTGGATGCTGGTTTTTTTTTATCTCCAACATTTGAATAGTTATTGTCGTCCTCGACTAGAGGAAATCCCTTCCTCTCATTACCCATTTAGCATGAAATAGTTACTTGGAAATTTGTCAACACGTTTTACATTCATTTTGTTTTCCGAACTCACCCTTGAGTTTTCTTTCCATTCTGGTGTGGACTTACAATAATTCTGAGGTTACTCTCCCTTTTAACCTCTAGTTAAAATTTTTCTCCTTAGTGACATCAAACACCGTCCTGTCTTTCCAGATGTCAAAATTTTTTCCTAGGTCTTTTTGCCACACCATATGCCTAACACCAATGTGATCATGTGACAATTGCTTTCCTAACACCATTGTGTCCCTACAGTATATATGCCTAACACCAGTGTGCTCACGCGACAATCACTTGCCTAACACCACGGTGCTTCTGCAGCATCCAATTTTTTGTTTTCCTTGTTTTTATTTAGTATAAATTTTAACCTTGATTATTGCAACGCACACTCCTTGGGTGCTTGCATGACTTTACTATCATTGTCCCAATTCTTGAATTGGATACATGGTCCGTCAAAACATTCATTGATAACCCAAAATTTCAATAATCAATTATCAGAATTTCATAATTTGCATCGATTTTAATCGTCATTCATGAGTTATATAACCTTGTAAATCATCTAAAAAAATTACTCCTTACTCTTTTTTGAGTAATTGAGCACAACTTAGATATGTAGGTGGATTTATATACCATAGTGTACGTCGATTGTAGCAATGGTCGTAATCTTGGTGAACCGTGCAATGTTAGTATGTAAGAAACATCATCCACAGTTAGTCCTTGGTTATAAACCTTGAGATTCGACAATTATAATAAGTAAAACATCACCCATACTTAACCTCATTATTTACAGCAGCAAATATCATTTTGTTTTTCTAACAGATAACTCCGACTGATAGTGTTCCATCCTACCACATTAGCATATAACATTATACAACATTCATCAACTCACTTATTTTCAATATCAATATCTTTAGATAATCAAATCCATATAAGCTCTTAAAATTCCAATCTCAATATGACCCAAGCAACAACAATGCTATCAAATTCTCAATGGCTTTAATCACAAGATTACCAACAAAATCCTTCAATCTAGCCCTAGAATCAATTCTAGGGTTCTTACTAGAATCTACAAATAGACACATGAAATCAATAAGCATCCATTCCAACAAATAGTCTATTTGGCTACTAAATTAATACCCAAAATGATAGTACCATCCATGAGCTCATCAAAACATAAGATAGTTCAAAATCAAAACTCTAATCCAAAGAACCAATTATAGAACATTCACCAATAAGAGCATGATTCTAAGAGTTCATTTACTTAATAATTATGAATATGGTATTTGTAACTATACAAAGACTTTCTAGTATGTATAACATCATTCACAAATATCCAAAAACATCCCTAGCGAGATCAACAAGGATCAAGAAATAGATTCGCCAATCTATCTCTTTAAAGATTTCAATGCTCAATCCAGCACTATCATGAACATAAAGAGATAGGCCCTTGAATTGTATTTATATATGTCACTTTAGTGAACACGCAATAGGTTTAAAACACAAAACTTCAATACCTCTATTTATGGATTTATAGCCACAATATCACTATCAACTTTCAATCCTTCCTTTTACCACCATGTCAAGAAATGTGTCAAACCTTCCTTCTTTAAGCATTAAATCAGATCCTTACTATTCAAATCGCAAGAGAGGAGAATAACTGTCAAGGAAAATTCACCAATAATCATATTTCAATTAGTATAGCAATCAACTATAAAAAAAACAAATACAGAATTGATGCATATGTGATCGATTTAATTTGGAAGCCAAATAAGGATTTCAACCTAAATATTCAACCAAAGGTCAATGTATTACATATATCAGCAGCAATCCAATATAATCAACGTTCATTGTCAATGTTATCAACCAAATTTTAATAGGTATTGAACTCAGATCTCAAGCGAATGATACCAATGTTAAGTGCAAAGTTGTTGGAGGACTAGCGGCGTTCACTTTCAAGATTTATATACTTGATGATTTAGATCACAAAAGCAATTATTCCATAGTGTTAATGCCCAAAGAGATTAAACAGGAAGCAAGCCTTTCAAGGTAAGATAAGCCTAATATCATATGTATGACATGGTTGTCATCAAACCACCCAAAATGTTACGATGAGTAGATCATCCATATGATTTTGTGCAATTTATTTGTTCACGGTTTGCATGAAACCCCAAGTATAAAGAGGTGCTTCAAATGTTAGTATTTCTAACATTTATTTAATAAAATTTGTACTTAGATAGTCTTGACAGTACAACATATTTTTTTAGCATTACTTAACTTGTGCTTAAACCATTTTACTATGCATGATAGTTTTGCGGTTAATCTCATATAGTTACTCCTAAATGATCAGCTTATCAGGTTTCCCTTTTAATTGCTGCCTTGATATCCTCTAGGGTTTATGTATGTAGTATATATATCTATAACCATAATCCTTCACCTGATACCTCTACAACATTGTAGTATACTCTCCTGAGCTACGTATGTTTATTATTACCAATAACGAGTCCTAACTCAAGTCTAGATGACAATATTCAATTAGGTCTTTAAGTAATTACGGAACCTTTGCAATCCTACTCTTTAACGATGTGTTTTACAACATGATCCTATCACAAAAATATTGTTCTTCCATCTGGAATTCTAAGAATCTTTTAAACATACATCTTGTCATTAACGGACAATTCAACTATGAAATTAGGTTCTAAAGGTTGCTTGTTTCAGCAAATCAAATCCCATATTACCATTCTAGTAGAAGTACTTTCATTGACCATGATTTTGTTGAAGAAGACTTCTATTCTTCGCAATAATTTATTGGTGCCATTCAAATTGAGATGAAACTATTGTCTTAGCCATTTATAAACCTCTTCGAAGGTAATCAAGGAAATAGCAAACTACCTATGTACTTATGTCATCGGCTTGACGTGGAGCTGGCTAAAGTAGTGGGCATCTTCATTGTGATTTTGAGAAGACATTCCACCTTCTCCTGCACAACTACACAGTCAATAAATAACTGTGTTTGGTACATCTGAAAGGGTACCTGTGTTGCAAAACACTGTAAACTTGTTGATTTTCTATTGTCACAAGGCAAGACTCAAACATTAGTTCCAAAATGAAATATGTAGAGGCATTGTGAGCCCAAATAGGCCCAAGTGTTTCAACTCTTGCTCTGATACCATATGTGACATACCCCTTAAACCTCAGTGCCATTATGGATGAAAAAGGGGGTAAGATTTTCTTTTATTTACTGTTGCTATGAAATGAGTCGATCATTGTAACAACCCTTGAATAATAACATAAATTTTTGTACTTACAAAGGGAATCTTGAACTATCAATACAACAGCCTTATTAATTACTCATGTTGCACATATCTATAAATTCCTAATCTATGGTAGCGTCCTTTATTACCTTTCTAAGGCAAAACCCATACAGGAGAATTATTTGTATATGTGATGACAGGATTTTTTTTATTACGAGTACATTTAACTTATCTTTATTAAAGGAAACACATCTCAGGTGAAATATTTTCATCCCTGCAACTCAACCATATTAAAATTAAGTTATCATAGCATCATAATATCATTTGTAACCCAACAAGTCTAATTTACAAAACATAGGAAGAGAATGCACACAAATATAGAAGAGGGTCCTGTTTTCTCCAAATAAGCATCTTATGTAAGTTTACAAGGAACTTTCAATATCCCACCTCCTCATTTATGCATACACAACCATTCTTTTTAACATCATTAGCAGTTCATGTAAGATATTGTTTAATGCAATTTGTATACACAACACTGCTATAACCCATAATATCACTAGCGAAGATGAGCATCCAAATGAAACATAACCCATAATATCAATGGCGAAGATAAGCATCAAAATGGAATCATAAACCATAATATCAATGGTGAAGATAAGCATCAAAATGGAAGCATAACAGAAACACAGATGTATGTGGTTCGCCCCCCCTTGGGGTTACGTCCACCAAAAGTAGTCATTTTATTTATTAAAATAAATTGTCATAAGAGGTTATACAACACACATCATATATACTTTATTAACCTCATCTCTTCCCAATTTCTCCTATGCTTGGAGAGAACATTTTACAACAATTCTTAGTAAAATAACTTAACTTAACAATATCACAGGAAAAACAGATTTTACTCTTGAACTCATATTGCAGACACAATGTTTACGTAACTCGTGATCTCATATAGACCTTCTGGCCTATGCAACAATATAAAGAGAATGAGCTTAAACTTAGTTCTCAATACCAAAATCTGGTATTTCCTTACTCCCAATGCGTCCAGAAATGTATGGGCTGTAAAGAAAAAGAATTAGGTCCGAAACAAAAGTAGACAATTATATCCTTGCCTATCCAAACTGTAATCACCTATCCAAGAGTATCAAACTTGGTAGTAAGGGCACCCACACATCTAAAAGATAGAGACAAAAATTAACCTGCACTGGTTATGGTTACATGCATATTTTCCTTAGCATAACCCTAGAAAAATACATTTTTGAAATCGTCACAAGGTTGTTTTCTTCCAGCACAACTACATGGCGAAATTTCACTATGGTTTTTCCCATAGATTCTGGTCTATACACATGGGTTACCCTCTTCGATCTATCCGTAAATCTAGCATGTTCCCTACTACGAGAGGCCAAGAACTAAATCATGTGATTCCCTTGGACTCCGACTTCTGAAGTACGGTGGTATTTAACCATTTTTAAAACTATAAGTTGTTTTCTTATTACAAGACGTGATGGTATACTCATGTCACTATTCGTCTTCCTGAGGGTGTCATCCTATAAGTCATGGGTTGTATTCATAGAAATGAGACCCCAAAAATATGGCATCTACGATACCAGTAAGAAAAATTAGAGAAGGTGGAAAAAACCACAGGCTATAAATCAAAACCGAGAAATACATCCACAACTATCCAGACCTATGATTTGTGCATTAACAACATCTATGTTCTGAAAATGGAAATGAAAACAAACCTGGGAATGCCATATTCGAACGCGAGCTAAAATATACATCCAGAACTTCACCTTTTGGATAATCGTGGAGATACACCTTCAAGGATGTAGAGATTGGTTCAAATCATGGATCTCCTTCTCCTTCGAGACGCTGTGACCTCCTTTTCCAAGTATGGGGATCTACTCCAGATTATATTGCTGAGGTTCTTTTCTACCCATGCTCTTCACACGCAAGAGTTTTCTCTCCACAAGGCAAGGGTTGTGCCTTCTTCTCCAACCATCAAGTTTATAAGAAAATGGAGCTCCTTGCTGGTGGAAAAACACCTATACCTTTCTAAATACCAACGAAGTTTCCTCCAGGCATTGAGACTCTTCCTTTTTTTTATATCCCCCCTTAATGCCGAGCTTCCTCCATTTATTTAAAGGCGCATAAATCCCTTCCTTTTCTGGCAGAGAGAACTGTTTGAGTATTAAAACTACCCCTCCCTCTTACCTACCCATCCAAGGGTGCGCCGACCTTCTGAAAGTCTACATAAAATTTTTAGGGCAATGGTAGCACCTTCTTAGGAGTAATTTAAGGTGGTAATTCTGCCATAATTATTGTGGAGGAAAATTTCCCTAACGTATGCCAAAAAGTAATTTAATCTGAGGCAGATGTTCTGCCCACTGAGTATTTTTCTTTAATGTATGCCTAATCACATATTCCCTTAATTGATGTACTTAGGGGTGTCGCATACTTAAGAAATTATTCCGGGGTTTAGGTGACCATAACTTTTCATAAGGACCATTACCCTTTTAGCTATAAAAGTCTTCTTCCTATTTATTTTTGAATAGGGGATCCATACTTAATACAGAAAAATAACTTTTGTGCACCATGGTTCATCCACGAGTCATTTTCCCTTTTTCTTTTAGGGTAAGGAATACCTTCTTTGCAAGGATACAAGTAAATAGCGAAAAAAGGATCATAGGGGTTTGCTAAATGCTAACGAAGGGATCGTCTTGATCTTGACTTATTTTCTACTTAAGAAGACACCTAATGCTTAGGTATTCAAAGGAAATTGTTACATTCTTCCGATTTCTCCCCAAGAGTTCCACGCTATTCCCGCTGGGAGAACCCATCCTTTGAATTTCAACTCATTATCTTGGTTGGGTTACGCAAAACCATCCTCTTATATATATATATATATATATAGCAACATCGCTAAAGGGAATGCTATGGCGGAAAAAGTAGTTCTACTCATTATGCTTGCCTATGTAAACATTTCTCTATCGCACCTTTAATATGTACACACATGTATGAACAAGTGTAATATAAGCCTTCATGAGTTAGTCTAGGTAGATGGAGTATCACCCTTTTGACGAGGCACATTGATGGTGATAATTGTTTTTATTTATTTTTATCCTTTTTTTTAAAAGAAAGGCTACAACCTATAGTCATTTCATAAATCACTTGTTAGGTTGCTTCTCTTCCTTCTTTAAATCGTCAATTTTAACTGTTAACTCTTTTAATCCATGAAAAAGAAAAATGATTGCAACCTCCTCCACCATGGCTTAATCATCATAATATTAAGTACTAAGATATAGTGTCTTAGTTGAGATAAGTCTTAGTGACATAGGGAATCCTTTTATAGGGGAGGACCTTATGTCTAAAATGCCAAACGATACATAAAACTATGGTATCAAATAAGGTTCTTCAACTGTTCACTTCTATCCCCCTTATGTCATGGTCTTATGTCTTCTAATTTCTCCACTTAGGTTAATTAACTCATGTGGCTGCAGGGTTTTGTTTCTGGTGGGGCCGACCTTGAGCTCCTCATGAGAAACAAGTACAATAACATTTGAATTTACAAAATGTCTAGGTTATGCAAGAGGGATGTTACATCTCACCATCAAGAGTCTTGGCAATACATAAATGTCCCCTGATCAATGGATTCACTGATGTGTTCGACCACAACACATCTATTCACACTTGTGTGATTGCACTCTGTACCTTTATTCCCATTATCATTATTGGTGGGATATCTAGCGCCTATTAATCGTATACATCAATGACCGATAACTAGACGATGGACCATCATGTTCAACCTCGACACCTTTATTCGCATGATGGGACATGTACCAATAAAGGTTTGCGTAGAAGACCTCTGACCTTGGTGGCATTCCATTCCATATAAGCTATCTCTTTGATCATTCCAATATCCATGAGATGTCAGCTCTCATGACCATACTCCAGTGTATTATCAGATGTCTTCATTCAGTATGGAGACCTTGTTTCAGTGTATATTGTACGTGGCGATGACCACATGACTCATATGTTTATCATGCCTATTCATGATCATTGTACTATGTTGTATCTGAGACTGTTTTCCTTCATAGTTGCAGTCACATGCTAAGACTTCTTATTGTATTGTACTGATGAGCAAATGGTTTTTCCACCTAGGTGTTCATTACTCCACTTCTGGGATTGAGATAATGTATTTCAGTCATCATGTTACCCCTATGACCTCACACATTAGGGGGAATCTATTATAGATGATTTTACCACACTTTTATAGCCTTCCATGTCCCTCTACAAACTCTTTGGAACCCCTTTGCTCAAAATATATCTAATTCTCCCAGACTATGACTGATTTTATTATTATTGTTATTTTCATTACTGTTTATGCATGATGAATTATGGCTGTTGATGACTCAGCCAAAGGGTCCGGGGAGGATTGATGTAATAAATACCCTTGGGGGTTTCTGACAAATGATTAATAAAAATGTTATTCATGCAGTGAATATAGTGGAAGCATCCAGGTTAAAAGAGGAAACATGTAGGAGACAGTGAGGAAAGGGACCAGCTAATTTCAGGGACTGATATAATGATGTGTTAGATGTGTAGAAAAATCAGCACAGACACATCCCTGGAAAAAGGGGGATACCATTAAGCCCTAGGAATTCTGGTAAGGAAGGGGAGAGGGATAATGGGCAAAGACCTAGGAAAAGAAAAAGGATCCAAGGAAGAAGAGAAAGAAAAGGAGAGCATACGGTGTAGGAAGGACTTTGCTGAGTATGCTGGGAAAGAGGTCTCTGTTGAGAGAGTGCCTGCTATTTGGGCATGTTTTCCTGTGACTGTTCATTTTTCTTTGAGTTCTGAAGTTAGGGGTCCCTGCTGTCTCCTGGGAGGTTTGACTCGAGGGTGACTAGAAGGCAAAGGAGTTGATCCTAGTCTACGTTTGGGTGGAACGTGGCTGCTTCCACTATAGTTGGCACAGCAGATCCATAGGTTTTGAGTATGAGTTGATGATTGCTTATGTATATTGGAATGTCTTCTTTCATTTATTTTAGTTTTATGTTATGTTAATTAGTAGCTAACCTGGTTATGTTGTAGGAGAAAATATCATCTGATAGAATGCCCTAAGATAGAAATGAATTTATGTTGTTTTCCTATGTATGTGCTTACCATTAATAGATCTCATCCTTTCACCTAGCTGGGTTATCTAGAGGTTCAAAGTTACAACCTTAGATATTGTTAATACCTAGGTTATGGTATAACGTAGATCTGATCTTATGAAGTCTAGTATTATTTTAGAATCAATTTTTTTTACTTATATTTTTGCGACTTAGTTTTCTTTGAGGTTTTTTTTGGATAACTAGCACATGGGTCAGCCCACGAAAGGCCTGTCAAAGGCCTTAACCCATGACGAGCTTAGTCGGACTATCCTATCTAGCTCTTTTCCTTCGAAAATCACCAGTGGAGTTTTTTTTATGAAAAGCGATAAGGTTGGTTCTTCTGAGGCCACTTGCTTGCAAAGCTCAGCATACGCCCATTTTCTTATTGGATGTTTGAGAAGTCTGTTGACGACAAGAAATCTGTATCGCCTAGATACTTTGACACTATTAATATTACGTTAACAGTGGATTTTTTCCCATAGGAAATGCATGACTGAGGACCGATGGAAACCTTATGGGCATGCTCCTTTCCTCTCAGACCTCTAGGTTAGTTTTCATGGGATGTGGATTGGATGCTACTGAAGAACTTGGATCCAAAGACAAATCGCACTCGTCAGGCCACACCTGCAACTCGTCCACAAATACCCTAGTCCCACTCGCTGGGTTAAACGACGACCCAAGAGGGTTGTCTACGGAGAAGGGACTCCTAGGTTGTATCCTAAGAGGAACTGTTGGAACACAAAGGCATGTTTTCTCACCTTACTTACTTGGCCTGAAACCGAACGAGCATAGGATCAAGCATCCTTTTAGTCAAAATCCTTCGCCTCGGTCAACTAGGGTATTGATTTCTTTCTATTTGAGTTGAAGACCCAACAAATGACGCATCCATCTTATGATCAAGGGAATGCACGATTAGGGTTGGATCCCTATTCTAGCTTTATTACCAGACTTTTGGGTAATCGTGGTCATACCACCACAGTAAAAAAAACTTCAACCTACCACAGCTAGAACTTCAGACAAACGCTAACATTGAAATTGCTTTGTCTTAACCACTTAACAAAGAAAACACAAAAATTGGGTCATCACCGACAGTGTATAAATAGCCATTAAAAATATAGAATTAAATTTATTGATAGTCCCATTACACAGCAATATAAAAAGGTTTCCACAATCTTAGCCGAGCTACTATCCTCGTCTTAAATCCATTAAGCCCCAAAATGGTGCATTAAAAAATTAAAAGGGACTGGTAGTCCATTCTTAAACTATACATTTTATAACAGAAAAATACCATAGATTCTGCCCCGTCGTGGGTTTGGTGCTATGCACCCTCATAAGACCTTCCACCATTTCCATTTTCAAAATCTTGGAAAATCCCCCCCAAACTTCCTTACAATGCAGACCGCGAAGCTTTTCCCACTCCTCAAGATGAACAGGCCACAACTAACAATTTACACCAAAGAGGTGGTAAAACCACTTACCATAAAGGCTCCCTGGGTCTCCTCCCATTGTCGTCCAACTAACCGCACCTAGTACCTGTGAGACAAGGTAAGGTTAAGTCAGTAATAAAGGAAAATGAATCTATAATCCAGAATCCATCTTAAAAACTGAGAAAATCGTTACCTAGAGCAGATATGGGTTTGGGCACCAACAAAACACAGCACTGTTACTTCCTCCAGACCTCAAAGGGATTATAGAACCAAACACTAAGTTTCTGAGCAAGACAATGATTTATTGGATCCTTCGAGAAGTCTCCCTTATCCCGAAGAGTCATCAGTACATCAAATTTAAGAGACATAGTAATAACAGGCGTACAATGCCATTTTCCATAGGGCGACATCTCACCACCTCCGACGTGATCCTCAGGATCATAGCAAGTACCGCCGGTAGTGAATCATAGAAAGGTGATAGTTGCATGGTATACTTCGACCACGTTAACCCCTCGACCCAGGCATGTAGTTCCAACACGGCATCCCCATGGCTGATGACTGGGTAAATACAACCCACGTGGATCCTTCCCTAGAACCTTGTGACCATTCTCTTTCCAATATTTATGCCTTGGTTCAATCCGGAGTTATAACTTTTCCATCGGAGGGAGGATCGCCTCATTAAGAACTTCGGATAGGCCATTATGTTAAAGTCTTTGCATGGATTTTCTTACTTGGGAGAGTTTTTGCATGGACTCTATTATTGGTCCTTTCCTTTAATAACTTTGAACCCTTACTTGTGCCTTAAAGGGTTATGAAGGCCCTAGAATTTTGTTTGGAGGGTTTTTCCCTTAAATCTTTTCCACATAGAATTATTTTCTCCAACCTTCCTTGAGAGTAGATTGACCTTGTCATGGAATGCTTTTTGTTCGCCTTTTTCTCAAGGAACCTGTCACAGGAAAGTGAGTGTTAGCTGAAGCTCAGTAAGTGTTTTTATCAGCCCTATGGATCAATCTGCCATTAGTGGAACCTACTTTTAAAACATGTTCATAACTACAACCTCTAGATACTGAAATGCAAGGTCTACTTTCCTTTTTAAATAGTTATAGCCTCAACAAAATTTAAAGACAAGGCTAAGATTACCATTACTATGCCAAGACTGCTACCTATTGATAATAGAAAAGAACTAGGAATGATTTTATGCCTTGTAAAAGAAGAAACAAAAAAAAACAAAGGTCTTGAGGGTAGTTTACATATGGTATCAGAGCACAGGATTCATCCCTATAGCCTGTAGGGTGCACTTTGTTTCCTGTTTAAAAATTGCAGAAAAATATGTATATATATTACAGATTGAAAGCACTCTAACATATTATTGGCTGTTGTGTTGCTTAATTGTGGATCTATGGGTTTTTTTTATTGTTATCTTGATAAACTACAGGAACTATCATGGCCTCTCCAGTGGAGAATGAGAACCAACCATAAAACTTAGAACAAGTACCACCAACCACACAACCAGCAGAGGAACATTCTGAGGCCAGTCAAGTACTAGAAACAATGAGGCACCTAATCGTGGAAATATAGAGCTATAAGGAAGACAATGAACAATTCAAGAAAGTGCAGGAAGAACAAAAGGAGATCAATGAAATCCCGCTACAAAGTTTGCACGAGAAAACAATGGTAAGGAGCCTCGAACCAAGACTAGGAAGGGTCCCAATAGGGAAGAAAGTGTAGAAAGGATTAGTTCCTATAACAAGACCCAAAAATCTGAAAATTAGGTCAAGACTAGCGGAAAGAGAAAGGTTGATCACCTGGAAGGTGAATTCAAGAAGATCAAACCCACTAGTTTCGATGGGGAATCTAAGACAGGGGAGGAAGCGGAGGCATAGCTATTGGACATCAAGAAATATTTCCATATCTACAACTATTCAAGCAACATGAAAGTCTGAATGGCAATTTATAACCTCAATGGCAGGGCTAGTATCTGGTGGAAGGACCTCAAGATCTCGCAAAGACTCAAGGAGAAGACCTTGGAATGGGTAGAATTTAAAAGATTGCTTAAAAAATAGTACCTATTCGAGAATTACTATGAAAGGAAAACTAAGGAGTTCTATGGGCTAAGACTTAGCTTGATGAATATGGAAGAGCTCATTAATAAGTTCTTGGACCTGTTGAGGTTCGTACCCTATATTACAGAAGAAAAGGTGAAGGTACAAATATTCCTAAGCTGTTTGTCATAGGCTTACAAGGACAGAATCAAATTTGACAATCCAAAGACTCTGGATGAGGTACTAAGGAAAGCTCGGTTGTGTTATGAGAAGTACAAACAATGAAATGACTCATCTAGAACATGGAAAGATAGGAAACCACAAAGGTTCAGCCAACAGAGAAAAGGGTTCAGAACACCACCATACAAGAACACCCAGAGAAATACCCAAGGAGGCCCTTATATTAAAAGTGGACCACCCCCGCCAAGATATACAAAACCGGCCAGTCTGGGAGTGAAAGGGACTGACAAGGATGCTAGAGAACCCCTGACATGTTTGGAATGTGGTGAACCCCATTTAAAGAGACATTGCCCATGCCAAACTGGGGAAAATAATACCTTGCACAACATTCAAGAAGCATCGAGAGTTGGGGAACTTGACATGAGTTTCCACTGCATAAATGCGGCCTTAGAATACCGACAAACTGATCATCAATATATTATAGTAGAAATCGAAGGTATTGTTTCAAACCATGCTGTATCTATGTTGATTGATCCAGGAGTTACGTTGAGTTACATTTATCCGAGGATAGTGAAACTTTTCCAACTGGCTAGAGAAAAACATGCAAAACCATGGTTGGTCCAGTTGGCCACCAGGGAAAAAAGAAAGGTAATAGATTTTATTACTAACTGTGAAGTTCAGTTGTAGGATCATAAAACCAAGGTTGACCTAAATATTTTACCCTTGGGATCATATGACATGATTATTGGCATGGAGTAGTTAGAGAAGAATAAATTAGTATTGAACTGTTATTAAAATACTTTTAACTACATTGCTAAAGACCAATTTCTTTGGATGGTAAGACGGTTGCCCAAACCTGTCTCAATAAGACAAATTTCAGCTATGCAACTAAAGAAAATCCTGAGGAAGAGCTGTAAACTCTTTGCTCTTAGGGTTACTGACTTACTCCTAAAAAAAACCATACCTCTATAAAACAATACTTGGTCCTAGAAGAGTTTCCTATCATTTTCCTCGAAGAGATACTGAGCCTACCCCCTCAACGGGAGATCGAATTCTCCATTGAGCTACTACCCAGATCTACACCAGTGTCAAAGGTGCCTTATCGGATGAGTATTTCAGAACTGACTAAACTAAAAATTAAGCTGCAGGAACTTTTAGAAAAAGGATATATCAGACCTAGTGTGTCCCCCTGGGGTGCCCCAGTCTCCTTCGTCAAAAAGAAGGACGGGACCTTGAGACTCTGTTTCGATTACCAGCATCTGAACAATGTAACCATAAAGAATAAGTATCCCCTGCCCAAAATCAATGACCTGTTTGGTCAAGTAGGAGGGGTGAGAGTATTTTCCAAGCTGGACTTGCGATCGAGCTACCATGAGATCCGAATAAAAAGTGAGGACATAAACAAAACCACCTTCAGAACCTGCTATGGACACCACGAATTCATAGTGATCCCTTTTGGCTTAACCAATGCCCCTGCCACTTTCATGTACCTGATGAATGACATTTTTAACAGATATTTAGATCAGTTTGTACTGATATTCATCGATGACATTCTAATTTATTCGAACACCCAAGAAGATCATAAACATCATTTAAGGATAGTGGACCCCAAGAAAATATAGGCCATATCTAATTGGCAAGTGCCTAAGGACGTGGCTGATGTCTGGTCATTTATGGGACTCACTGGCTATTATAGAAGGTTTATCAAGGGCTTCTCCAAAATTGCATACCCCATTACCTCCTTAAAAAAGAAGGGGGTAAAGTTTGCTTGGACATTGAGATGCCAAGAAAGCTTTAACCAACTTAAAGAGTTGCTGACCAAGGCCCCAGTCCTAAAAGTAGTCAACCCCCTTAAAAACTACACGATTTGTACTGATGCCATTTTATAAGGAGTAGGATGGGTGCTATCCCAAGATGGACTTGTGGTCTGTTACGAGTCATGCAATTTGAAAGAGCATGAATGTAATTACGTGGTCCATGACTTAGAGTTGGCAGTCGTGGTGCATGCCCTGAAAATGTGGTGGAACTACTTATTGGGGAAGAAATTTTTGTTACTAACCGATAACACCTATGTGAAAAATTTATTTACACAACCCGGATTAAACGCTCGACAAGCAAGGTGGTTAGCCTTCCTCAGTGAGTTCGACTTCGAGGCAAGGCACATAAAGGGTATGGAAAACAAGATTGTGGATGCTTTGAGTCAAAGGACTCATGGTATTAGTGAGATAACCTCGAGCCAACCCAAGAGTGGCTGCTTGGACAGGGTCAAGGCAACAAGCACTCAAGACACTAACTATAATGAACTACATAGTAAGATACAAAATCCTGAGTTAAATCTGGAAAGAGCAGCTTTTAAGGTTGACCATAAAGGCTTTATTTGGTTTAAGGATAGGTTGTATGTACCTAACGTGTTGGAAATAAAGTTGTTTATTATCAATGAGATGCAAAAACCTCCTTTTGCAGGCCATCCAGGGTACCAAAAGATGGTAACTGCTCTAAGGAAGCAGTTCTTTTGGCCCAGTCTAAAACCTGATGTAATTGAATATATATCCAAATGTATAGAATGCCATCATGTTAAAACAGAATATGGGCATTCGACCAGTTTGTTGAAGCCTCTACCAATACCCTAGTGGAAATGGGAGATCATATCTCTGGACTTCATCACCGGTTTACCAAAAACACAGAGACATCATGACTCTATCATGGTGGTGGTGGACAAATTAAGCAAATCTGATCATTTTATCCCAATAAAATCAACACATAAGGTGGCTGATATTGTAGAAATATTCCTAAAGGAGATATTCTGACTGCACAGCGTACCAAAAATGGTAATATCAGATAGGGATGTGAAATTTACATCAAACTTTTGGAAATATCTGTTTGCAAGTTTAGAAAGAAGAATTAACTTTAGCACTAGCTATCATCTGACAATAGATGGGAAAATAGAACACACCAGCCAGACCATAGAAAACATGTTAAGGATGTATGTGATGAAGAGACCCACTCAATGGGAGAACTACCTACACTTCGTGGAGTTCGCTTATAATAACGATTATCAAGCCTCAGCGAAAATGAGTCTGTTTGAAATACTATATGGAAAGAAATGCAATACCCCTGTCAGTTGGGATAATCTTGTGGAGCGTGTGCTAATTGGACCTGAGCTGTTATAGGAGATGGAGAAAATAGTTCATGAAGTACAAAAGAACCTGAAAGTGACTCAAGAACGACAAAAGTGTTACACTGATTTAAAAATTAAACACAAGGAGTTTTGTGTTGGCGACCACGTGTACCTATGGGTCAAACCCAAGAAGTGTTCCCTCAAATTGGGGAGCTGCAAGAAATTAGCTCCAAGATTTTGTGGACCTTTCCAAGTCCTAGAAAGAATAAGGCCTGTAGCTTACAAGCTGGCCCTTCCTATCCATTTAAAGATTTACAATGTTTTTCATGTTTCATTGTTAAAAAAGTATATATATGACTCAGCTCACATTATCGATTGGAATGTGGTATAGGTGGAACGTGAAGGAGAGTTCCAGGTGGAACCTACATGCATTCTGGACAAGAAATAGAATGTACTTCGGAACTGAGTCATCGCTTGGGTAAAAGTGCAATGGAAGCACTTTAGCCCTGAGGAGGTAACTTGGGAACTAGAAGATGAAATGCGAATAAAGTACCCTAGCTTGTTTATCGAGCCAATGGGTGAAGATGAACACTAAGGACAGTGTTTAAAATAAGGAGGTGTGGATGTAATGTCCCCAGAATGTGACTTATTTTATTATTATTGTTATTTTCATTACTATTTATGCATGATGAATTATGGCTGTTGATGACTCAGCCAAGGGGTCCAAGGAGGACTGATGTAATAAATACCCTTGGGGATTGATGACAAATGATTAATAAAACTATATATATATATATATATATTATTCATGCAACGAATATAGTGGAAGAAGCTAGGTTAAAAGATGAAACCTGCAGGAGACAGTGAGGAAAGGGACTAGCTAACTTCAAGGACTGATATAATGAAGTGTTAGATGTGCAGAAAAATCAACACAGACACATCCCTGGAAAAAGGGGGATACCATTAACCCCTGGGAATTCTGGTAAGGAAGGGAGAGGGCTAATGGGAAAAGACCTAGGAAAAGAAAAAGGATCTAAGGAAGAAGAGAAAGAAAAGGAGAGCATACGGTGTAGGCAGGACGCTGCTAAGTATGCTAGGAAAGAGGACTTTGCTGAGAGAGTGCGTGCTATTTGGGCATGTTTTCCTGTGACTGTTGATTTTTCTTTGAGTTCTAAAGTTAGGGGTCCCTGCTGTCTCCTGGGAGGTTTGGCTTGGGGGTGACTAGAAGGAAAAGGAGTCGATCCTAGTCTACAGTTGGGTGGAACGTGGCTGCTTCCATTGTAGGCGATGCAACAGATCCACAGGTTTTGAGTATGAGTTGATGATTGCTTATGTATACTGGAATGTGTTCTTTCATTTATCTTAGTTTTATGTTATGTTAATTAGTATCTAACCTAGTTATGCTGTAAAAGAAAATATCATCTGGTAGAATGCCCTAAGATAGAAATGAGATTATGTTGTTTTCCTATGTACGTTCCTACCACTAATAGATCTGATCCTTTCACCTAGCTGGGTTATCCGGAGGTTCAAAGTTACAACCTTAGATACTGTTAATACCTAGGTTATGGTATACCGTAGATCAAATCTTATGAAGTCTAGTATTATTTTAGAATCAATTTTTTTTACTTATACTTTTGCGACTTAGTTTTCTTTGAGGTTTTGTCTGGATAAATAGTGCTTGGGCCAGCCTACGAATGGCCTGTCAAAGGACTTAAACCTTGACAAGATCAGTCGGACTATCCTGTCTAGCTCTTTTCCTTCCAAAATCATCGGTGGAGTTTTTTTTTATGAAAAGCGATAAGGTTGGTTCTTCTGAGGCCACTTGCTTCCAAAGCTTGGCATACACCCATTTTCTTATGGGTTGTTTGGGTAGTCTATTGATGACAACAGATCTATATCCCCTAGATATTTTGGCACTGTTGATATTACGTTAACGGTGGAGTTTTACCTATAGGAAGGGAACGACCGAGGTGTGAGGGAAACCTTATGGGCATGCTCCTTTCCTCTCAGACCTCTAGGTTATTTTTCATGGGATGTGGCTTGGATGCTACTAAAGAACCTAGATCCAAAGATAATTTGCACTCATCGGGCCACACCTACAACTCATCCACAAAAACCCTTGTCCCACTCGCTGGGTTAAACGATGACCCGAGAGGGTTGTCTATGGAGGAGGGACTCCTAGGTTGTATCCCAAGAGGAATTGTTGGAACGCAAAGGAACGTTTGCTCACCTTGCTGACTTGGCCTGAAACCAAACGAGCATAGGATCAAGCATCCTTTTAGTCAAAACCCTTCACCTCGGTCAACTAGGGTATTGATTTCTTTCTATTTGAGTGGAAGACCCACCAAACGACGCAGCTAGCTTATGGTCAAGGGAAGGCACGATTAGGGTTAGATCCCTATTCAATATTTATTACCATACTTTTGGGTAATCATGGTCATAACACCACAGTAAAATAAACTTCAACCTACCACAGCTAGAACTTCAGACAAACGCTAACATTGAAATTCTTTTATCTTAAGCACTTAACGAAGAAAACACAAAAAATGGGTCATCACTGACAGTGTATAAATAGCCATTAAAAACAGAGAATTAAATTTACTGACAGTCCCATTACACAGTAATATAAAAAGGTTTCCACAATCTTAGCCGAGCTACTATCCTCGGCTTAAAGTCGTTAAGCCCCAAAAGGGTGCATTAAAAAATTCAAATGGACTGGTAGTCCATTCTTAAACTAAACGTTTTATAATAGAAAGATACCATAAAGTCTGCCATGTCGTGGCTTTGGTGCCATGCACCCTCGTAAGACCTTCCATCGTTTCCTTTCGCAAAATCTTGGAAAACCCCCCCATACTTCCTTACAATGTAGACCACAAAGCTTTTCCCACTCCTCAGAATGAGCAAGCCACACCAAAGGGGTCGTAAAACCACTTACTAGAAAGGTTCCCTGGGTCTCCTCACACTATTGTCCAACCAACCACACCTGGTACCTACATGAAAAGGTAAGGTTAAGTCAGTATTGAAGGAAAACGAAGCTATAATCCAGAATCCATCTTAAAAACTGAGAAAATCATTACCTGGAGTGAAGATGGGTTCGTAAACCAACAAAATGCAACACTGTTTCTTCCTCTAGACACCAAAGGGCTTACAAAACTAAACACCAAGTTCCCAAGCAAGCCAGTGATCGATTGGAGCCTTTGAGAAGTATCCCTTATCCCTAAGAGTCGCCTATACATCAAAGTTAAGATACATAGTAATGACAGGCATACAATGCCAGTTTCCATAGGGCGACATCTCACCACCTCCCACGTGATCCTCAGGATCGTAGCAAGTACCGCCAAGAGTGAATCATCGAAAGGTGACAGCTGCATGGTAGGATTTGACCACGTTAACCCCTCGACGTAGGCATGCAGTTCCAACATGGCATCCCCGTCACTGCTGACTGGGTAAATACAACCCACGTGGATCCTTCCCCAAAACCTCGCAACCATTCTCTTTCTAGGAGTTATGCCTTGGCAGGGAGGATCGCCACATTAAATTTTCCATCGAAGTGGGGATCGCCACATTAAGAACTTAGGATAGCCCGTTATATTAAATTCTTTGCATGGATTTTCTTACTTGGCGATTTTTTTCATGGACTCTATTTTTGGTCCTTACCTTTAATAACTTTGAACCCTTGCTTGTGCTTTAAACGATTATGAAGGCCCTATACTTTTGTTTGGAGGGTTTGTCCCTTAAATATTTTCCACAGAGAATTATTTTCTCCAGCCTTCCTTGAGAGTAGATTGACCTTGTCATGGAATGATTTTTGTTCACCTTTTTCTCAAGCCACCTGTCACAGGAAAGTGAGTGTTAGCCGAAGCTCAGTAAGTGTTTTTATCATCCCTATGGATCAATCTGCCATCAGTGGAACCCACTTTTAAAACATGTTCATAACTACAACTTCTAGATACTTAACTGCAAGGTCTACTTGCCTTTTTAAATAGTTATAGCCTCAACAAAATTTAAAGACAAGGCTAAGATTACCATTACTATGCCAAGACTGATACCTCTTGATAATAGAAAATAACTATGAATGATTTTATGCCTTGTAAAAGAAGAAAAAAAAAACATAGGTCTTGAGGGTAGTTTACAATATAATTTGATGTTCCAAGACACTCTTCAAAAAATACCCATTTATGTGCATATGCGGGTCACAAGCTTACATCTCATGTGTACATGCATCTTGTCCCACTCTGACTCGTGTACATTAGGAAATGTTCCCAGAACTAAAATATTTTGGAGTTTTCTTCATTGTGTCATGGATAACTTGACCTTTGGCCTTCCATATGCATCGAAAAGCTCTGCCTCCACCCTTCACTTCCTATTGGAGGGCTATATATTGTGCCGCTTGGATAAATTAGAGGAGGAGAATAAAAGAGAGCAAGGAAACTATAGTTCATTTTTGCCTCATTCATATATGCTTTAGTATGCATCTCCTTTGTCCTTACGAGCACCCATATTACTCTTCCCAAGATTGCCTTTGTGTTGTGAGGTTGCCATTGTGATGGAGGATTGAAGTGGTAGAGGCCCAGGTGGAGGACTCGTTTTCTTCATTTCGACAAGGTGCCCATAGAGGTTGTCACTTGTATCTTTGTTCATTATTAATAGAAATATCCATTTCTTGTCCATTATATAGCTGTAACTATGTATGATCTTTATCCATGGAGGATGTAGTTACTTTGATTTATATATATTCGTTTTATATATGCTAGAGTAGGCCTAACACTCTAACATATATCATGATTGCCTTGTTTTTTGTTGCTGAGGACCAATTGTAGGTACATGCATCATTGAAAATATAAATGGGGATCGACTACAACCTTCCGGAATAAAGTACGCCTTCCATCCCTTAGTGTTAGTTCTTTTGGCCTCTATTGCATATTGGAAATGGGTTTATTTCTAGTGTCATTGAGTCTTTTTTGGTCCAATCCAATCCATAGGAAATCTTCTCTTTAACATTTCTAACTCCTAATGTCTAAATCAATCTACAATCAATTAACAACTAGGGTAGGTGGAAAAAGGCACCACTCTCCCTTAAATCATGCAAAGCTAGGGTTAGACTAACTGATTGTAACTGGAACTTGACTCACCATAACTGCTTACCAAACATGAAAAACTGATGGAGGCTACTAGTAGCACTCAGAGTGGCTCTTAGACACTAGGGATTGACATTGGTGGCACCAATGGAACTAGTGGTACCAAAACACCAATAAGGTGATAAATGAAATCCTAAGTTAGGAAATAATGACAAATAGACTATATTGGACAAAGGACGATTATTAATCCAAACACTCTCCTCTTAAAATCCCCTATTCAATGCATCAACCACCACATTTTCTCTACCATTATTATTTAAAATATCATAACGATATCGTATCATCTTAGCAACCCACCTATGCTACTTTGGCAATGAAAATATTTGTTCAATTAAATATTTTTAACCGTAATGATTAGTATTGATTTAGAGATGACTCATTATTAGATATAGGCTCCTCGACTCAATTAGATGAATAATGGCCATCATCTTTTTTTCATATGCGGAATTTCCCAAATTTCAATCACATATATGCTTCTTGGTAAATGCCAAAGGACATCTGTTTTACATCAATATTGACCCAATACCTCTTCTATAGGCCGCATCACATTCTAAGATAAAAGTATTTGTTGAATGAGTCATTTCCAATCTTTGAGTGGTGCACATAAGATCCTTTAAGGATAATAATTCCTACTTAGCTTCTTTGCTCCAAATAAAGACAATGTTTTTTAGTGAGTTAAAGGAGTTTTAATATTTTGCATAAGTTTTCAAACATTTTATGTAGTATCCTATGATTCCTAGGAACCCATGCAATATTTTTTAGTGTCTTGGGGAATATTTAATCTTTCATAGCCACCACTTTGTTTAGTTCCACTCATACTCTTTCCTAACTTACAATTTGACTTAAGTATTCAACCTTGGAAACCCAAGAAGAACATTTGTAATGCTTCATAAATAAATGGTGGTCACTCAATAAATACAAGGCACAATCAACATGATTTAGGTAGATTTTACATGTTTTTTTGTATATCAAGATATCATTAAAGAATACCATCACAATTTATTACAAACGAAAGGTTAGGAGATTGTCAAAACCCCAAATTTACACAAAAAATTAAAAATTTTGATGTAACATAAATTGTTTATAGCTACAGTTTGTTAACAACTAGCGGTTAACGGATAAACAAAATAGTTAACAAAGTAATGATTAACATAAGCACATACAAATTAATACTAATTTAATTTCGATATGTGATGTAAATAATCTGCATTCAATTGTTTCCAACTATGTTGATGATTTGATTTCTGTCAAGTAGGTGAGAAGCTACTTTCTAACTGGGGCTTACGTAGCGATTGCTAACTTACGTGGATTTCTGGATTTACAGGCTTGACAAGTAAAATTTTGAACCGGTAAGAGTTTATTAAGGTGTTAATCCAGATATACTTCTTTCAGCATAAATATATATACTGCTATAGTAAAAGTTTGCTTAATAGCATTCAAGGATACTACAAGGCAAAATAATATTTCTTTTACTTATTTTGCAGTAGTGATAGTATTTTAATTTCCTGTTGTAAAGACCAATAACCTTACCATTCTCAATATTTTGCATTAGTATGACTTTTGTTTCGAACAGTCCTTCTTTCTAGATACTAGCCAAGTTACTTATAGATCTCACAATTTTGTATAACAAGTCCTTCACTGACATATGATTTTATTGCTGTTATTATTCCTGAAATTTAAAACTCTGTTTATCAGCCTAGAAATAAAACTAAGCCTTATAATAAGAAGCTTACAAACGTACCCTCAGTTCTACTTTTAAATTAGCTTTGGTAGAGGAAATTTATGATCTTATTATTGTGTTATCTCTATAATGATCATTTGCACAAATGTCATCAAGTTGTGATTTCTATCTCCAAACTTCTTCATGACATAAGTAAAGTGGCAAAATTACATTATCATATAAGTGATACTAGATTTATTCTTGAATAGTTTTACAATCCTTTACTACCAAGTCTAATCAAATCTTGTTTTCATTCATCTCAAAGATTTGGTATCTTAGGAAGACCAATGATCATATACTTCCCATAAGTTTATCTTACTCTTAGTACTAATAGGTATAACTCCCGATTCAATATTATTCCAATGCTAATGCATACATTTATATATTACATATGACGGTTGTGTTTCACCTTCCGCCCAGCCTTTTCGGCTTCCTACATATATTCAGATTTATTTATTTACAATATATAATCCCAACGGATTATATCCTAACAACCCCCTCTTAATCTGAAGGGGTGTTCGTAAGTCCGAGCATGTTTCTAAATCTTTTAAACTTTTCTCATCCAAGCGCTTTGGTGAAGATGTCTGCAATTTGATCATTTGTGAAACAATGTCGAAGATGGACTGTCTTGGCCTCTACATGATGTCGAATCAAATGATACTTTGTGTTGATGTGTTTGGTTCGATCATGGAATCTAGGATTCTTAGCCAGCTTGATTGCAGAAGTATTGTCGACCAATAATGGAGTGGAGTTTTCTTGTTTTTCTTGCAAATCTTCAAGTATCTTCCTGAGCCATACTATTTCTTTCGTTGCTTCAGCTGCAGCCACATATTCTGCTTCTGTTGTTGAATCTGCCGGAACTGATTGTTTGTGTGATCTCCATGAGACAACTGCTGATCCAAGACTCATATTGTATCCAGAAGTTGATACTCCTGTCTCCTTATCGCCATCAAAATCTAAGTCTGAGTACCCAATAAGTTTGAAGTCATCCACTTTAGAGTACTTGAGTCCAACGTCTTGAGTCCCCTTCAAGTATCTTATAACTCTTTTTGCAGCTGACCAGTGTCCTTCACAAGGTTTATGCATGAACCTTGAAAGTATTCCAACAACATAAGAAATATCTGGTCTAGTTGTTGTAAGGTAGATAAGGCTTCCTACAAGTTGTCGATACTTGGTCGCATCCTCAAATTCTTTTACTTCGCTTGATGTGAGCTTCATTTTCTGTTCCATTGGAGTAGATATAGGGTTGCATTCTCTCATGCAAAATTTGTTTAGTAGTTCTCCAACATATTTTTTCTGAGATAGGAATATGTACTTAGGATGTTGAGTGACTTCAATTCCTAAATAATAGTGGAGATGTCCCATATCTATCATTTCAAATATCTTTTTCAAATCTTTCTTTATGGATGCTATATAGCTCTCATTGTTCCCTGCCATCAAAAGATCATCGACGTACACCACAAGATACACAACTGATATTCCTACTTTCTTTATAAATAGTGTTGCATCATCAAGATCAAAATGTTCAAAATTTAACCTCAAAAGATGCTCGGTTAACTTTTCATACCATGCACGAGGTGCTTGTTTTAGGCCATACAAGGATTTGACAAGCTTGCATAACTTTTGTTCTTTTCCTTTCACAACAAAGCCTTCTGGCTAAGACATGAAGACATTCTCTTTCAAGTCTCCATTCAAGAAAGCAGTCTTCACATCCATTTGATGAACTTTCCACCCTTTCTGAGCAGCTAAAGAGAGTAAGGTCCTGATGGTAGCCCATTTTGCTGTAGGAGAAAATGTTTCTTCATAGTCAATTCCTTCTTTCTGTGCATAGCCTTTTGCTACAAGCCTCGCTTTGTGCTTGTCAAGTGAGCCATCTAATTTGTATTTTTTCTTGTACACCCACTTGCAGCCAATTGGTTTGGTTCCAACTGGAGGGTCAAACAGATTCCAAGTTCCATTCTTCATGAGTGCATCATACTCATTCTGCATAGCTTCTTTCCACTCAACCTGAGTAGAAGGTTCTTCAAAGGAAGTTGGTTCAAAGTTAGCAGATAAATTAAATTCACAATCAAATGATACATGCATGTCATCACCTGAATTATCTGCTCCTCCTCCATATTCATGTCTTTTCGAAATTCTCGTTCCCGTCTTTCCAAATTCATCCGGATGGACACTTTCAAGTGTCTTTGTGGCCCATTTAGGAATATTCCGTGATGGTTCTGGTTGATCAGTTGGTGGTGCTTCATCATTGATTGAGAGTCTTTCAATTCTCTCAATCACATCATCCAATTGAATCTCTTGATCAGGTGAAGTAGCAGGAACTTCTTCATGTGGGGGAGTTGGTGCTTCATATGGAAATTCCAAAGGTTGATCCAAAATAGGAATCCCCCCTTCAAGGTTTGGAATTTCATATTCATTTTCAGAATATGTATTTGGATGAGGATAACTTTCCAAATGATCAAGATGTCTCTCAATGGACTGGTCATTTTTATTAGTCTCAAGAAAAATGACATCTCTAGAAATAACAAATTTCTTGTTTACCTCATCATACAGACGGTATTCCTTGGAGTATTCTTCGTACCCCAGGAAAATGCATTTTCTGCTTCGAGCACCAAGCTTGTTTCTTTGCTCCTTTGGAATCAAGGCATAATAGGTGGAACCAAAAACTCTGAGATGCCTGACTGAAGGGAGATGACCAAACCACATTTAATGTGGAGTCTTGTTATCAAGCGCATTTGAGGGACTTCTATTTCTCAAATAGGCTGCACATTTTACTGCGTCACCCCAAAACATTAGTTTTACATTCTTGAAAAACATCATTGAGTGAACCATATTCATTATGGTTCTATTCATTCTTTCTGCTACACCATTTTGTTGAGGATTGTAGGGAACGGTAGTCTGATGTGCAATTCCATGTTGGCGAAGATAATATTCAAAAGCATTTGAAGTGTATTCTTTCCCATTATCAGTACGAAGTGTACCAATTTTTTATTGTGCTTATTTTTCTATTAATGCATGAAAGTCTTTGAATGTTTGAAATGCTTCTGCTTTTGTCTTTAAACAGTAAATCCAGCACATTATTGAGTAGTCATCAACAAATGTAATAAAATACTTATTCCCATTTGCAGAAGGAGTTGGCATTGGGCCACATAAACCAGAATGCACTAATTATAATTTCCTACTTGCTCTGAAATTATATTCATGGAATGGCAGCTTACTATGTTTCCCTAATATACATGCATCACATTTGTTCTTCTCTTTGGGAATGGTGGGCAAACCAAATACACCATTCTTTCTCAACAAATGAAGACTGTTATAATTTAGATGACCAAATGTTGCATGCCACAATGAACTAGATGACAAATTAACTTCTCCATGCTGAGAGAGGTAGGTATAGTTCTGAACTCTTGCAGATGAACCCTTTAGCTTCAGTAGCTTCCCATCGTCGTATCCAATCATGATGACTTGGTTGTCAGAGGACTTTCTTATTTCTACGATTCCATCAAACATGTGGATGGAATGGCCTTGCTGTCGAATCTCCACCATGGACAGCAGGCTTCTTTGCAACTCTAGAAGATAAAGAACATTCTTCAACAAGAAATCAGGGAATCCAGGCATCTTTATCCA
>LPNX011020671.1:39985-74865 GCA_001517045.1 Pseudotsuga menziesii | reverse complement strand
GCCAACAATATTTGTAAGATGAAAGTGAAGTCATTTCATTAATTCCAAGATTACAATGTGCAACAATACAATGAGCATAATCAGAAGATTTACTAGCATCTTGATTTTTACTGTCATCTTTCTTCTGGTTATGCTTGTCTTTGATGGAGTCCCATGAAGCCCAACACTGATCTGATGTGTGCCCAGTCTTTTCACAACACTTGCACTGCAAATCTGATCTTTTGTTGGAGTTGTTTTTTCCCCCTCTGCCTTTGAAATTTCTTCTTCCTCGTCTTCTCTTGCTACAATCTCCCTTGGAAGGATCTTTGGACCGACTCTTTGTTTTATGAACAAAGTAAAGGGATTCTTCAACAGGTTCGCTTGATTTCTTGATATTTCTAGACCATTTTGGATATGTTTCCTTGCCAGTGAGGACATCACCAACAATAGATGCTATAGATTGCATTTTTACAACTGTTAGTGTAATTTACAACTATTAGTGTAATTTACAAAGAGAAATAGAAAAACAATAACCTTGCAGATCTACAGTCTTTGCCAAGGTGAATACAATGCAAGTTTATAGCATACACAGGCTTCTTCAATACAAAATATATCAGTCACTAGTAATATATCAGTCACAACGCAATATATCAGTCTCAGTATCACAATGCAATATATCAGTCTCAGTATTCAGAATTTTTGAATATTGAGATCGGTCTTCAAGTAGGTCTTCAACAGGCTATAGCAACACAGGCTCGCTTGATTTCTCAATATGTAGGCAGCTCCATAGGTTCAGTCTCATATATCCAAAATGTAGCTTGCAGCATTTTAGGAAGTAGAAAGGAACATGTATACACCAGCAACATGAATAAAAAAGTTTCCAAACTCCATGCAGTATATATACTCACAGGACGTAGCATAAAATATAGGTATACTACTGATAGGTATTCAACGCAGCATCCATGCATTCTTCAGCAGCATACCACTCAGTCTTCAACACAGCATCCATGCAGTCTTCAGCATAAAAGATAATTTTTATACACAGCATATATTATTTCTCCAATGCAATCTCAAACAGCAACAATTAATACACTCACAGCTCGCATATCAGTCAATAGGAGAATGCAGCAATAATTTTGGATCGATTTCAATGGAAATCAAAAACAAGAAGGACGCAGTGACTCCTAACTCGTTGCAGCGCAGTTTCAGTACCCAAAAGATCACTAGAATACACGTAGATACTATGGAGGCCTCTTCAAGAGAGCAGTCTCCACGCATATTCTTATCATGTCTTCACCTCCATGTTCTTAGAACTTGAAATGCCCTTCGAATGATAGCACAAAACTTCAAACCCTAGAACGGACGGGAAAAAACAAGGGATCTCATAGGCATGTAATGACCCTCCAAATTGTACAGAAATTTGGCTCGTATCACATCAAATATTGCTATTCTTCCATCCATAGTACTGCATGCAAGACAACTTCCATTTCAATTCCATGCAACAGCCAGAAGGATTCGCGGAGGCATAAAGGCAGTCACCAATCTCAACGCAGCGCAGTCATGATTCATGACTTATACACATCACTATTGGGTAAAATTAGGGTTTTGAGAGCAAGCAGTCATGGACGACGGTGTACTCATGGCCAAAGAGCATTCATCTCAATCCTTAGATATTTTGGGGTACTCTAGGTTGAGAATCTGCCTCTAAAATCTAGAGAATCTCACATCTAAGTGAGTTCGGGTGAGAATCTCGCGCAGAAATACAAACGTAGAGATACAGGTCAAAATGAGAGGGAACGCGGATTAGAGAGAATACGAATCAAAGTTTGTAGGTATGCACACAGGAATAATACTCAGTGCAGCTCTGAAAGCTCAGGCCTGGGAGCTAGCAAAAAGAGGCAGAGATATGCTAGGTCTAAGTTACACTATTACGACCCCCTCATGAAATCGCAGCATCTCCCACTGATAGGTCTAAGTTACACTAATACGACTCCCTCATGAAATCGCAGCATCTCCCATTGATAGGTCTAAGTTACACTAATACAACTCCCTCATGAAATTGCAGCATCTCCCAAAGGTAGAAGAGGTAAATGAGAAGAGAATAACGCATACAAATGAATCCGCACAGGCTGGCAAAGAGAAACGCATGCAAATGGCAGACTGACGGAGCAGGTAGTCTGGCAATGGACTGGCAAGCAGAATGCCAGGACTGAAATGCAGCAGGCAGGAGTTATGGCAAATAGCCAAGCTCTGATACCACTGATAGGTATAACTACGGATTCAATATTATTCCAATGCTAATGCATACATTTATATATTACATATGACGGTTGTGTTTCACCTTCCGCCCAGCCTTTTCGGCTTCCTACATATATTCAGATTTATTTATTTACAATATAAAATCCCGATAGATTATATTCTAACAAGTACCATAGGATGCATTTGAAAGTGTAATATACCGCTTGTACCTTAATGCGTTAAGTGATTTGTTTGCGTATTAAGTGTTTGCAAAAAACATGATTATCAACCTTTTCCACCAATAAGCCTTTATATAACATCATCATTACGAAGAAAGATAATAAAAATGCACACCATAATACTACAAATGAGACAACCATATTCACGTGGTTCACCTCGTCCACGAGGCTACGTCCACCAAATTAGTTATTATTTTTATTTCTTTATCAAAATAGTATACTTACAAGTCAAATCTCATCAATGGTCGGTTTACCTTACAACAAGGCTCATTGCAGAGAGCCTCTTGTAACTAAACAACTTCTTTTTTTTTTCGACTCCTTATAACTAACTCATAAAAGGATTTAGTAGCCCCTTGGGCACTTGGTGAATTTTGACTTTCATAAGGCAATCGGGTACCCTAGTCTGTGGGCATCATAAAACAAAATACCCTAAATACGCTTTATGTAACTTCTGTGTTAATTATGACATAAACTCAGGTAACATTTATAAAAGGCACCCCGCTTGATAAAAAAGGATATTTCAATCTTTTATACTTCTGCGATGGATTTTCTTTATACTGTACATTATGGGAAGACATTTATTAACTAATGTGATCCTTTAATTTTCTAAAATACCCAATCAGGAAAATATAACCATCCACTTACAGTTTCCACACAGGAAGACTGAAAAATGCAACTCTAACTAGAACACAAAATGCAAGAGACAAGAATTCGGAATCTATCATTAGCAGGTTCGTGCTCTTTTAATAAGACAAAAAGATCTTGCGCAAAAAAAGACCACAATAAAAGGATACTGGAAACTTAGCACAACAAAAGACCATCAACAAAAAACATAAAAAACACATACTGGAAGCTATACATCGTGACACTATCATTTGCATTTATGCTTCATATGAAACAAGATTTCTAATACACAATCAAAGTGCAGTCACTCAGAAATACTAAACGGTTAACCTTGAAATTTAAAAAGAAACACACCCTGACACTATCATTAGTTTTGTGCTTTGCATCAAACAACACCTTTTATATGAAGTCGCCCAGAAATACTTAAAGGTTAAGCGTGAAATTTAAATGTAAACACCCTGTCACTATCGGTAGCATTTGTGATCCACATCAAACAATACTATATATGCAGTCAGAGAGGATAAAAAAATGCAGCCATCATAATATGCTTCCAGATCCAAACTCTGGTGTATAAAACAATTTATTTAGATAAAATAAAAATTCAAATCAGAGAGCATAAAGAATCGCAGCCATCAAGATATGCTTCGAGATCCAAACGCTCAGTATTAAAACCATTTATTTGGATGGCATTAAATGTAGTCAGAGAGCATCAAAAAATGCAGTTATAATAATCTACTTCCAGGTCCAAATGGTAGGTATAAAAACAACTTATATGGCTTGAATAAAAATGCACATAGAGAGAATAAAAAAACGCAGCCATCATAATCTACTTCCAGGCCCAAATGATGGTTATAAAAACAACTTATTTGGCATAAATAAAAATGCAGTCAAAGAGCATAAAAAAAATGCAGCCATCATAATCTACTTCCAGGTCCAAACGCTCTAAGGTATAAAAAAAACTTATATGGATTCAATAAAAATGCACTCAGAGAGAATAAAAAAATGCAGCCATCATAATCTACTTCCAGGTCCAAATGCTGGGTATAAAACAATTTATTTGGCTTAAATAAAAATGCAGTCAGAGAGCATAAAAAAACAAAGCCATCATAATCTACTTCCAAGTCCAAAAACTAGGTATAAAAGAACTTATATGGCTTGAATAAAAATGCACTTAGAGAGAATTAAAAAAACACAGCCATCATAGTTTTTCTATCTCATGCAGATCATCGCAATATCATCTAGTTCCTTTCAAACACTGTTAAATATCAACAACAATGCAGACAGACCGTTTGGGTGTAACCCTTAACTCTTCCCTCCTCTCATACATATATAATACTCATTTCTTTCAGTAACGCCATCCTCTTTAGCCTTCTTGGCCAAAAATGCTAAACATAGCACTTTTTCCATTGAAATTGTCAGGAGGGATTTTAAGCTGAGAATTCCCAAGATTTAAGGTGAACGTTTCGGCCCAAGATTTTGGCCATGATTGTTAGGGTTTAGGGAGGATTTATTTCCCTCCTTCAGGTTGAAATTAATGCAACTGATGAAGGAATTAATTCTTCATTTTTTTTATTCTCCTTCATCAATATTATCAAATCCATGCCCTTCTATTATTTTTCCATTTACTTTTTTTTGACAGATTTTTTTTAAAAAGGGACATAATTCCTATCATTTCCATTTGACATATATATTATTTCATTATATATATAAGAAAATGACTCAATCTATTTATCTAACAACCTATTTCAATAAAAGACTTAGCCTTATCTTTTCCTTTTGACATAATTCTATGTCAATTTTATATAAGAAAGTGACTTGATCCATCTTTTCCTTATATAATAGACCTATGTCCTTTTATACAATAAAATGACTTATCCATTTTTTTCCTTTTTGACCAATTTATAAGGCAACTAACTCATATAGTTTCTTAACCTTTAATTCTTTGGGATGGTTTTTCCCCTTTGGTTCTTCCTATTTTACGGTTAACCCCTCGACCCTTTTGTCAAGGTCACTACCCCTTGAATTACTTAGACCATGTCTTACTTACATTTGATATTATGTAGTTGGCCATTTAATTGGGATAAATATGGCGACACAAGAGTCCCTGTGGATGCCATAGTCATGATGAGACCAAAGTTACGTTATCGTAGTTAAGGCTCTTTAACCTTTTTCTATTCTTTTCCCTTGTGGGTTTAGTTTCCCTTCGGTGAGAAGCGTCCAACTCTTAAGTGTCCTAAGGAACTTTGGATAGTATCAATTACAAGTTCTTACTACTGGGGCCTTGTCCTTGAGCTCCTCACCAGAAAATGAATACAATATTATTCAATAGTTTACAACGCATTCAGGGGTCTATACGAGGGATGTTACATCCTTCCCCCCTAAAAATAACACCGTCCTCGGTGTTCCTATTTTCAACCAATTTCATCTTCTGTTCTAGTGTCCTTTCCTGTTTTTGTCTTTCTGTTATGATTGCTTGCTTTGTATTTCCTGTCATGATCCTGCATTTAAAAATCATTCATGTGCATGTATACTAGCATCCATATTGAAAAAATGTAAAACTCATAAATCGACACTATACAATGGTTCCAATATGCATGTCAGTTCTATTTGCCAAAAAAAATAGACATATTACCTCATAGGTACTAGTTTACCTGTAATGCACATACCTCTTCTTGGCATTATTATTTTCCTTTGGATGTCCTCCATCCCAGCACTCCAAGTGCTAACAGTACTCTGAGTACCAATCCAAGCCACCCAGCACAAGGATGATACCCTTCCTTGGGCGTATCTCCTTCTTGTGCTATTCAGGGCACTTTTCCATTATTCTTTTCTATGGATGTCCTCCATCCTAGCATACCAAGTGCTAACAGTACTCCAAGTACCAATTCAAGCCACCCAACACAAGGATGATACCCTTCCTTAGGTGTATCTCCTTTTTGTGCTCTTTAGGGTGCTTCACCAAGCTGAGGCACCTCCATTCTCGCACACCCCCATAGCGCCTAGAGGTTATTCTCTTCACAGAGTCCCCCACTCATGTAACAATCCTCTAATGTGTGTGGAACGAGTCTTAACCAAAATGTCTTACATCTAGGCGTCCTCGAAATGCATAGTGGTCCCTCGTTGGCCCAGGGAAAACAAGGTAGCTTTCATCCACTACATCCATCACCACTTCCTCATGGTGATAACCTTTTTCACATGAGATTTTTCTCATGTTTTCTTAACTCATTACAGTCCTGGAGCTTTAGCACTCCTCAGGGCCACAATTTCCCATTCCTGCAATCACTCCATAGGTGGTCAGTTTATCATTTTATTAATTCAAAGAAAATCAAACATTTAGCATAAGTCATGCCTTATTTCATTTCTCATTCATCGGATAAGAGCATTTTAACACCAGAATTGACAAGAAGGCATTTACAAGAAGCTACAAAACCTTTTCAATTTCTTATACCAACACCATTCACAAGAAAACACATAAAACCTAAGATTTTTGACATTGCAACCACTCATTAACTTCAATTTATTATAACAGATTCAAACATTCACTTTGTGTTGCAATTTTATATATACTACATCTGAACATTTATCTACTAGATATTATAAGTCTTCAAACAACCTATAGAATTATTGTGGGTCTCAATAAATCTATAAAAGACTAAATAAATGCCATCGTGATTAGAGCTACCTCTATGCAAAACTAACTTCTTACTTTTAACTCTTCTTTAACCAATGATGAGAATATTAATAAACCAACCCAAGGGAAGATCCAGGTCACTGAAAACAAGGTGCTATCATAGCTCCACCATTTCTTTTATGTCAAGCAGGTCAGTTGTTGAGTATTAGCAGTATCCCAAAAACTAATAATGAATGTAAATTTAGTAAGAAGTAAATTGTCTGCAATGACCAAAGTTTAAAAATCTAAATCAAGGAAGAGTCCCACAAAGACCAACATCCAAAACATGTTAGCAATTCTAAACAAAAGTAAATTCCCTGCAATAAGCCCATCACAATAAAGATCAGAAAATCCCCATCAAAGACTAACAGTTCCAACTTCTGGAAAAAAAGGTTTGCCTCCCATAGCCTACAATAGTTAATATATGGGAAAAACTAAGGCCAATGTAGACCTCCCATCTCATAAGGGGACCATAGGCGTGCCCTCTACAACAAATTTGTCCCATCGAGGGAACAAGTCTAGAACTATGCAAATTCTAAAAACTTGGGAGAACAAGAAACCAAGTAGTGAAATGATACAGATCAGTGCAAAATAATGCACACTTTAAACTTTGCTACTATTATGGAACACAAATAAAAAAAATCTAGAAACAACAGGGCATGCCAAACAAATTTAAAATTACATTGGTTTGCGATCAAATTTGTCAAGATGGAACACACTTATCACATTCTAAGGAAAACAACAACGTTCAGTTTAAAGGAATCAATTCAATCTTTTCATTGTTTACATAGTTACACACCAAAACAATAACTTAATCCTTTTAGTATAACCCAAGGATAACGAATCGATATTTGTTTTCTTTAATTTCTTTAATTAAATAATATCCACAAAAAAGATAATGTCAAAAGATTAGTTCTATTAACGACCTCAATCGCAAACTCTAACTGCATAATTAACAGATCTACATAAGCACTCCGATGATGATCACAAACAACGCATTTACAAGATTTGGAAAAAATAAAAGGGAATCACAACTTCTTCAACAACATTGTAATTCCTAGGTCTATTAATGACCTCACTCGCAAGTATCTGTATACAGTGCAAGCATAGCCAAACAGATCCTTCAAAAACACAGACATAAAAAATACACTACCCATCCAAAATCAAGCGCTGGTAGCCTTTATATTCTGGGTTTATTCAAATCACGGACCTTGCTTAAGTGGAACGCCTACATCAGGTTTATGAAAAATGCAGGCAAAGGAGATCACACGATGTGGCTAATATTTCACATCCCAATCACAAAAGCATAACCTCTAAGACATAGATTCTAAAATTAATATGTGTTAACCACGCACGCCATATCAAACAAAACCCAAAGTAGCAGCGCTTACAATTTTATGGATTATGCTAGATCTCATATCTTTCAACTATGAATGGCATTTTAAAGATGAAAACCCAAGGTAACAACACCTACCCTTTTATGGATCACATTGGAGCTTTTATGTAACAAGCCAGGGCCTTTATGGAACACGCTGGAGGATAACATAAAGATTAAATATTCTTATTAGTTGAAAACACAACGATTCAACCAGCTTTGGGATCGGGATATTGAATTAAAAACACAATGACTTCCAACAAAACCTATAGGATCTCAAATTAATAAAAGGGATATGTTCCTATGCTGAAAATCCACACCGATTTCAACCATCTCGTTGATCGGGTTCCTCAAATTAAAACACAATGATTTTTAACAAACTCACGGGATCTCAATTTAGTTAATGGATAGGGTTTCTACGATGCTAGAATAAACATTTCCCATAAGGAATTAGGAGTCAGTGTAGAACACTAGAAGAAATTCAACATATAGTTAATGGCTGCATTTTTCCATTTTTTCTGAAGGAAAATACAATTCAACATTAAGATTATCTTTGTTATTTTTCATATCATTCAAGGAAAATACAATAAGTCGATTCAGCTGCGTTTTTCCTTATCTATTTCATAAGTCTATTCAATAAAAGAATTGACAGATACATTACCCAATTCACTGGTACATGATTCACTATTATGCAAATAGCAACTCCGTCTCACACAATCACTGGGATCCGTCCAACGCAAGACCGACCAATGGTAGGTAGGGTTGACATATCTCTACTTGCCCTCAAACTCAAACTCTTCAGCATAGAGAGTTTCTTTTAGACGATCATATTTCAAGAAGGGCTTTTTCAAAATAACTATACTTTCAAATTTTAAATTTACACACAATAATAGTAAATGTGGAGTATAACATATTTGTTTTCTCTAGAAGCTTTCTGGTCGAGGTGATGACTTTAAATTTCCCATATAAAGAGAACCATAAGGATAGACAAAACAGACCTAATCAAACACTCCGAAATTTCAAAATACAAATACAATCATGAAATCAATGAAAAGCATTTTGTAAAATCATTGATTCGTTTTATAACTTCAAACACTTCCATAAATGAAATATGGACATAGAACTAAAGGCACCTAAACCTACTCCGAGAAGAACTTATATTTTCGAAAGCCTCTTTGAACAGAAATGGATCTCTCACTGTTTTTGGTACTCATCTGCTTTTTAATTCGATGAGTGACCCTGAGAGAGTATGAACTGGCGCGTCACAATTTCTTCCACATGTAATCCTGCGAAACTATCATGTTAGCCCATTCTTAAGGGTCCAGTGTTGTAGCTAGCTCTGATAACATATGTAATATACCGCTTGTACCTTAATGAGTTAAGTGATGTGTTTGCGAATTAGGTGTCTTCAAAAAACATGATTATTAACCTTTTCCACCAATAAGCCTTTATATAACATCACCATTATGAAGAAAGAAAATAAGCATGCACAACATAATACGACAAATGAGTCAACCATATTCACGTGGTTCACCTCGTCCATGAGGCTACGTCCACAAAATTAGTTATTATTTTTATTTCTTTGTCAAAATAGAGTACTTACAAGTCACAACTCATCCATGGCCAGTTTACCTTACCACAAGGCTCTTCGCAGAGAGCCTCTTGTAACTAAACAACCCCTTTTTTTTGGACTCCTTATAACCAGCTCATAAAAGGATTTAGTAGCCCATTGGGCACTCAGTGAATTTCAACTTTAATAAGGTAATCATGTTCCCTAGTCGGTGGGCGTCATAAAACAAAATACCCTAAATACGTTTTATGTAACTTCTGTGTTAATTATGACATAAACTCAGGTAACATTTATAAAAGGCACCCATCTTGATAAAAAGGATCTTTCAATGTTTTATACTTCTGCGATGGATTTTTTTTATACTGTAAATTATGGGAAGACATTTATTAACTAATGTGATCCTTTAATCATCTAAAATACCCAATCAGGAAAATATAACCATCCACATACCGTTTCCACACAAGAAGACTGAAAAATGCCACTCTAACTAGAACACAAAATGTGAGAGACCAGAACTCGGAATCTATCATCAACAGGTCCATGCTCTTCTAATAAGACAAAAAGATCTTGCACAACAAAATACCACCATAAAAAGATACTGGCAACTTAGCACAACAAAAGACCATCAAAACAAAACATAAAAACACATACTAGAAGCTAGACTTCCTGACACTATCATTTGTGTCTATGCTTCATATCAAACAACATTTCTAATATGCAGTCAAAGTGTAGTCACTCATAAATACTTAACATTTAACCTTGAAATTTGAAAAGAAATACACCCTAACACTATCATTAGTTTTGTGCTTTGCATCAAACAACATCTTTTATATGAAGTCACCCATAAATACTTAAAGGTTAAGCATGAAATTTAAACGTAAACACCCTGTCACTATCAATAGCATTTTTGCTCCACATCAAACAACACTATATATGCAGTTAGAGAGAATAAAAAAATGCAGCCATGATAATATGCTTCCAAATCCCAACTCTGGTGTATAAAACAATTTATTTAGATAAAATAAAAATGCAAATAAGAGAGCATAAAGAATCGCAACCATCAGGATATGCTTTCAGATCCAAACGCTAGGTGTTAAAACCATTTATTTGGCTGGCATAAAAATGTAGTCAGAGAGCATCAAAAAACGCAGCCATCATAATCTACTTCCAGGTCCAAATGCTAGGTATAAAAACAACTTATATGGTTTGAATAAAAATGCACTCAGAGAGAATTAAAGAACGCGGCCATCATAATCTACTTCTAGGTCCAAATGTTGGGTATAAAAACAACTTATTTGGCTTAAATAAAAATGCAGTCAGAGAGCCTAAAAGAAAACGCAGCCATCATAATCTACTTCCAGGTCCAAACGCTAGGTATAGAAACAACTTATATGACTTGAATAAAAATGCACTCAGAGAGAATAAAAAAATGTAGCCATCATAATCTACATCCAGGTCCAAATGCTGGGTATAAAAACAACTTATTTGGATTCAATAAAAATGCAGTCAGAGAGCATAAAAAAAACATAGCCATCATAATCTACTTCTAGGTCCAAATGCTAGGTATAATAACTACTTATATGGCTTGAATAAAAATGCACTCAGAAAGAATAAAAAAACACAGCCATCATAGTTTTCTATCTCATGCAGATCATCGCAATATCATCCAGTTCCTTCCAAACACTGATAAATATCAACAACAATGCAGACAAACTATTTGGGTGTAGCCCTTGATTCTTCCCTCCTCTCATGCATATATAATACTCATTTCTTTTAGTAACGCCATTCTCTTCAGCCCACCTGGCCAGAAATGCTAAACATAGCACTTTTTCCATTGAATTTGTCGGGAGGGATTTTAGGCTGAGAATTCCCAAGATTTAAAATGATCGTTTTAGCCCAATATTTTGGCCACGACTATCAGCGTTTAGGGAGGATTTATTTCCCTCCTTCAGGCAAAAATTAATTCAACTGGAGAAGGAATTAATTCTTCAGTTTTTTTTTAATCTCCTTCATCAATACTATCAAATCCATGCCCTTCTATTATTTTTTCCATTTACTTTTTTTTTACATAATTTTTTTTTAAAAGGACTTAATTCCTATCATTCCCGTTTGACATATATATATATATATATATATATATATATATAAGAAAAAGATTCAATCTATTTATCTAACAACCAATGCCAATAAAAAACTTACTCTTATCTTTTCCGTTTGACATAATTCTATGTCAATTTTATATAAGAAAGTGACTTGATCCATCTTTTCCTTATATAATAGACCTATGTCATTTTATACAATAAAATGAATTATCCATTTTTTTCCTTTTTGACCAATTTATAAGGCAACTAACTCATATAGTTTCTTAACCGTTAATTCTTTGGGATGGTTTCTCCCCTTTGGTTCTTCCTATTTTACGATTAACCCCTCGACCCTTTTTTCAAGGTCACTACCCCTTCAATTACTTAGACCATGTCTTACTTACGTTTGATATTAAGTAGTTGGTCATTTAATTGGGCTAAATATGGCAACACAAGAGTCCCTGTGGATGCCATAGTCATGACGAGACCAAAGCTATGTTATAGTAGTTAAGGCTATTTGAACTTTTTTTGTTCTCTTCCCTCGTGGGTTTAGTTTCTCGTCGTTGAGAAGCCTCCAACTCTTAAGTATCCTAAGGAACTTTGGATAGTATCAATTACAAGGTCTTACTGGTGGGGCCTTGGCCTTGAGCACCTCACCAGAAGACGCATACGATATTATTCAATAGTTTACAACGCATTCAGGGGTCTATACGAGGGATGTTACAAAAAGTAAGAGTTATGCGAGGGCGTAATTACTAATTATTTTTACACACACCTTGTTGATTTATAAACTAGCTTCTTATCCACTAGTGTTTGCAAGGAACATATATGCATATATATTTCATCATAGGATATAACCTATCATATCCCCATATCCCTTTCTACTTAGATACCATATCCATGCTCTATCAGAGGTATCAAAAAACTAGTACCTTGAAGAAAAGGTTTAATAATTTGATTTAAAACTTTCCTTTTGTATCCAACCATGCATGAAACTCTACAATACCCAAAAGAATTCAAACCACTAGGAACCTATATAAAAAACCAAGATGGAGTAGCGATCTCATCTTCGGCATATACACTCAATGCAATAACCCACTTACAAGATGGGCATTCTGTATATACTGATTTCCCATTTAGCATATAAAAACATATGCAATAAAAATCATATAATGACGGCATATTTGTATGGAGCAATTTCACATTCAACGAGTTTTCATGAAGAAAAACATATGCAGTAACATCATAGTATGCAACGATTTCACATTCAGCAATTTCTCATTAAGAAAAACATATGCACCAACATCATATAATGATGGCATATTTGTATGGAGGAGTTTCACATTCAGCCATTTTTCATAAAGAAAAACATATGCAGTAACATCATAGTATGCAACGATTTCACATTCAGCGATTTCTCATTAACAAAAACTAATGCAGCAACATCATATAATGATGGCATATTTGTATGCAGTGATGTCACATTTAGCGATTTCTCATAAAGAAAAATATATGTAGGAACATCATATAATGATGGCATATTTGTATGCAGTGATCTCGCATTCAGTGATTTCTCATTAAGAAAACATATGCAGTAACATCATAGTATGCAGCGATTTCACATTCAGCAATTTATCATTAAGAAAAACATATGCAGCGACATCATATAATGATGGCATATTTGTATGCAGTAATTTCACATTCAGCCATTTCTCATAAAAAAAAACATATGCATTAACATCATAGTATGCAATGATTTCACATTCACTAATTTCTCATAAAGAAAAACATATGCAGCAACATCATATAATGATGGCGTAATTGTATGCAGTGATCTCTCATTCAGCGATTTCTCATAGAGAAAAAATATATGCAGCAACATCATAGTATGCAGGTCTTTCACATTCAGCGATTTCTCTTTAAGAAAAATATATGCAGCAACATCATATAATGATGAAATATTGTATGCAGTGATCTTGCATTCAGTGATTTCTCATTAAGAAAACATATGCAGTAACATCATAGTATGCAGTGATTTCAAATTAAGCAATTTCTCATTAAGAAAAACATATGCAGCAACATCATATAATGGTGGCATATTTGTATGCAACAATTTCGCATTCAGCCATTTCTCATAAAGAAAAACATATGCAGTAACATCATAGTATGCAACGATTTTCACATTCAGCAATTTCTTATTAAGAAAAATGTATGCAGCAACATCATATAATGATGGCATATTTGTATGCAGTGACCTCGCATTCAACAATTTCTCATATATAAAAGCATGCACACGATCCTGGTACTCTTCTTTAATATGCAGATGTATTGAACGAATGCAAAGAAATGATGATACATTTCAATGTATGGATCTATGCCAAACGTAGACAACGCTGGTGGCATTCCATTGTGCATATCTATTATAAAAACAAGTAGACAATCAGACTAACGATCTATATAGACACATTCATATTGATATAAATAAAACACAGGGAAAGTACAAACCTTCACACCTCGATCCTTCTATCTATGAAAATATACATTTCGGTCTTATGGTCCAGCACAGGCTGAGTCAGGTTTATTTATATACACAATCATAACTATGAAATATACATTTCGGTTTTATGGTTCATCACTGGCTGAGTTAGGTTCATTTATATACATAATCATAACTATGAAATAAAATGCACAGGAGAATGTTCCTCCCATTATCGAAGACCATTCCAACAAACACCACAAAGGTCAGTCATATAAAAAAGCAGTCAAGAGAAACAACACGCTTACAGGTATCTAGACCAGTAATAAAATCAAGCATATACAGAGGATGCATGTAAAATCCCGGATCTATTTTTCTAAAATAAAATGCATGCACAGGATATAAGTAACAATCCAAATGCAGACTCCTGAGGGTTGGTATGCTATTCAAATCATAGTGTAATACTCTAGATCTCAGTGAAGGATAAATGCAAAAATAAATCAAGATTGTAGTTCACACTACTCCACGCGATTCCAAATCATTACTCAATGCGGCAATGGAATCATTCTATGTCTGAACGAATGGCATCTAGGTGTACTCTAGATCTTCGATGAATATAATGAAAACCTGGAAATGATAATTCCCCAAAATGCAGAACACACCGATTTCATCCCACCAGGGGGAATACACAATGATCTTACAGCAATTTGTGGCGTTCTCACAAATTAAACAATCTGGTGCTATGATTAAAATTTATTTTGAGTTTAAATCAGAACTTAGACAAGAACATTACCATCAACTCATTTTCCGAGACAGGTCACTTAACACACCAGCTCGAAGCAGACAAGGTGTAGAAGACACCCTCGAACGTCCTCTATTCAGCAAATCTTTGTTCTTTCGTCCCTTGCAAAACATCCCAATTTTCCTAAGGCGCACCCCTTCCTTTTCACTTCTCCCCTCTTTAAATCCTGGGGCAGGCTGACTTCATGGTTGGGGTTTCCCCTTTTTTTTACTGGGATTTCCCATTAAATCACTCCTGTTTCTATTTACCAAAAAAAGTATGCCAAGCCTCAATAGAAGAATGTGGAGTAAGACCGACATAAAATCTTCAAGGCAAGATCTCTAAAAAATCAGTCCGTTACCTACATGTTCTCTTCTCATAAATGAGAGAGGTTAGTTTAGTTAAATTTTACAATGGAAGCAGAATCCGCTTGATTATGAAAATCACATCCTTTCCTCAACCCATACATTACCTTTTCAACTTTTAGCTTTGATATATATATATATCAGCACTATGCTTTAGGGTTATTTTAAAAATCCTTTCACCCTTTATGTCTTTAACTTTTAGCTTGATATATATATATATATATATATATATATATCCGCACTATGCTTTAGGGTTACTTTATAAAAAGTGGTAATGTCTATAAGTTCATTGAGGCATAATATATGTTATTACAACATAATTAGCGCTATAAAAAAGAGGGATATTACAAATTTATTGTTATTATCTAAGACTGTAACTCAGCCATAGTGTGTAATTTTTTTTATAATATGTTTAAGCTTTTAAATTAGGATTAAACCCTAGGGTTAATGTAAAAGAACCCTTAGGTAAATATATTCTTAGGATATATCAAATATATTAGTTTATGTTTACCTATTTTACATTCTTACAATAATTATTATATTGTTTATCTTGTTTTAAGTATTTTCTTTTCATTTAAATAAAAGAGTTATACAACTACTGTATGTTCTAAGCTTATTTCTAATTACTATCTACTCTTAATTTCTTATTTGCTTATTACTCTGTTAATTGGTAAGGATTTAGAGTTATGTAATTAATTAAAACAATAACTCTGTAACCTTTAATATCTCTTTATTTATGATAGTTTAATAAATTAGTTAGGGTTCCAACCCTGAAGTTATACCTTTACAGTATAAGCCTGTCTGATAATTATAAGATAGTTTCTTCATAGTAAATATTTAGTTTATACTAGTTATTTATTATATTTTCATTGCTTTTATTTATTAAACTGTCTAGTAGAATTTACTCAGAGTTTTTAAAATGATATAGCATAAATCATGTAACTCACTTTACTCTTTTTAATCTATGTAGTTCTAAATTTAACGCTATTTGGTTTATAGTAAATATTAGACCTAGATTTAGTTGATATTGTAAAAAAATAAACTATGTAATTAGTAGTTGTTTATTTACTTAACTATATGTAATCCATGTAACTCTGATGTTATTATCGTTGTGCATTTCATTCAGGTACTAAGTGAAAATAGAGAAGTATAAACATATCATAACACTATTTAACCTCCATAATATTTCAACATGAAATAAATTACTCTACTGTCTCTAAATACACAATCTTATCTACTCAATTATTCTCTTATCTTCTTAAACGTTCTACCTGTTCTAGAGTACTACCTCGAGTTTCCAGGTTTGGAAAACACAGACTAGAAATTATTTTTCAAAATTCATTTCTTCAATAAACTAAAAGGCCTACTAAATTCTAACAGTTTACAAACTGAATACTTAACATTTATTTAACAAAGCGACCCATATTTATCTATCTAACACAGTAAAACAAAACAATGTAGAACCTATTTAGGAAATATGACAACAGTGTTAGGAGATCGTTCCTCCCTACCAATCTCCTAGAGAGCGCTCAATCAACGCTTCCTCAGGACCCCTGATCTTGTTCTTGGTCTTCTTGGCTCACAACCAGTGGAGAAAAAAATAGTAGACTAGTTCAATAACTCAGTAAAACACCCTACTCTTAGCAGTAATATCTTTCAGCTTCGAAGCTGCACTAGATCACTCAGCATTTATCCCCTCAAACTCTTTCCACAATTTCCTTCCATTGAATTTCTCTGAAGTACGGGAATTTTTTTAAAGATTGCCTAGGTCTTTTGGGTGAGTTTTCATTAATTGAGCCACCTGTAGGGAGGTTGCCACCTGCAATAGTTGGAAGTGGTTTGAGGATGCTGCCATATGTTAGTTTGCTCTCCACCTAGTCTCCTTCACCAATTTGACCAGTAAACACTCTTTTAATAGCTCTCCTAAGTTGTTGTCTCCTCCTTTATTTATTTATAATTAAAATATTCAGAATTACATTAAACATCCTTGACTCTGTTGAGTCATCAATTACAACTTAGCAAAAAATTTAACATATTGTTCTCAAATAAAATCAAATAATATAATATTATTTTTGTAAAATTGGGGCATGTGATAGAGATATTATTTAGGAGGTTATAAAAGGTGGAAAAAGTAGTGTAAAGTCCAAAGGGAGTCACTAAAAAGTGAGAATGAACTTCATGGGTGTAAAAGTTTTTCTTAGGGATATCTACCTCTTTCATCCTTATTTGGTGGCATCCTAAACAAAGGTGTAGCTTTGTGAAAAAATTGGATACATGAAGCTCATTCAAGAGGTTATTAATGATTAGGATAGGAAATTTATCCGTTATTGTAAATTTAATAAGAGCCCTAAAATCACCATTAAGGAGGAATATGGGCTCGTATTGGGACGAATGATGCCAACCTCCAACAACTCCTAAATAATATTTTCTATTTCATTATCTTGTACAAAAGGGTTCCTATAAGGGTATACATTATGGGGATGACTTCCTAGAATTAGTAGAATTCCATGGTGCTTCTCCCCATGAGATAGGGGTAAACCTATAGGTGTTTCAAAAACCTATTAGTGTTTAATGATAAATAGATACAAGTCAAGGTCAATGTCATGTGGGGAGGTGTCCACTATTTGTATGGGATTGAATTATGCAATAATGCCTAAGTAATATTTCTTCAATAACATCTCCATATGGTGGGAGATGATAATTTCAATACAATCAAAGCTGATCACCCTTGAGGTTATATTTGTTCCCTCCCTTATGGAAGCTAATGTATAGGTCCTTCAAATGTGTGGTGATAAAACCCAAAGTATATGGCCATTAAAATGTTAAAAATGCATGAAAACAACCCATTTATATAGAAACATGTGCATTTTTAGATGGAAATCACCCATCTAGATTTTCACATTTTCACGTTGGCCCTCACATTTCATCATATTACCATTTGGAACCATAATTTGGAAAATTCATATACGATGGATATATCAATGGACTTCTTCTACCACTCTTTTATGAATAAAACTATGGCTACCAACATTGTCAACGACTTTGCAGTGCTTGTTGTAGCTTATCACCCTCGATGTTTGGGGTATTAAGCTAATATAAATCCATGGAGAGAGATGAAGGATTCCTCACTATGAGATTGCAAAGTGGTGCCATCTTCCATAGGTGGAGTAATATCTTCCATTTTTTATTCTCACTACCTTCAATTGTTATATCTTCTAGGTGATCTTGTGGGAATACATCTATTTGAAAACAACTCTTATTCTTTACATTTATTCCCTTTGAAATACTTTTCATCGTATTTATATAAAACTATGAAGTGTTGGCATTCTTACATTTCATTCGGAGACAACTTTTGGATTCTTAATGGTGTAGGGCCAAATATGCTAGAAGTAGGTTCCATGAAAGGCATAGTGTAAGTTGGAAAATAAGGTCTTTTGGTTTGGAAATTGATTAACATCTCAACTTCTCTAGCTCTATCACAAGCTTCCAACCATGTTTTTGGGTGTTGAATTATGACATGTGCTCTATTTTGTTCTTTGAGGCTATTGATGAAAAAATCTTTTAAAAATGAATCAAGGAGGCCTATGTGTGAGTTTCCACTTAATCAAAGCATGTACTATTATCCATAACCTTGCATTTTGGCCATATTTTTGTCAATATTCCTAGGTAGTGAATGCCATTTTCAAAATGATCGTGAAGGATATTTACAAATTGGGTCCAAGGAACATAGCTATGATAATATTTATGATGCTATTACGATAATATTTATGATACCATTAGTACCATTTCCAACACCCCNACCCTTGTAATTTTTAGAGATCAACAATAATTCCATGGAGACAAAAGTAGTGTCCCATTTGGATAACCCAACCTCACAGGTTTGAGCCATCAAATTTATGCATTTCTACTTAGATAAAGTGATGACATGAATTGTTGTCCTTAGAGGGTAGATGATGGGTATGTAGAAAGAAAGTGTAAGATCCGTGCACTCCATTTACAAATGCTTCCATGCTTGGATCCTCTTTTTTTTATTTAGATCCATGCATTTACATAACTCCGACAATATTTGGTTATAATGATCCACCTTTGTGTTGATACTTGTGACTAAAACTTGCAAGCCTATGATCATTGATTCAATATCCTTGGGTGCTTTGGGTGCATCTAAGTTTTGGTTATCCATGGGTGTTTATTTGCAAGTGTGGACCAAGACAACTTATGATCTAGAAAGTATTAATACCAACTTATCTCAAAATGACTAGTGGTTAAAGAGGAGTCTTTTGAAATGCACCTCCCATTATTGTATTTTGGGTCCACGTCAAAAATGGTTATTATAGATGTATACCAACATGATTAACAAGATGTAAGGATGATTTTGAGATAGCTCTCCATACGAGAATTTTGTTTTTAACTCTCCGTCAAATGTTATTGCAAATTGACAAAATTAACAAATTCCTCGTGGATGCAAAAGATGTAGAAATGTTATTGGTCGGTCACTTATGACATAGCTCCTAGGGTTTTGAGGACAAAAGAGTGCCATGTGCTATGTTTTTTTGATACACTTGTAAGGCCCAATAGAATTACTCATCTCAGTATATTAAGGAACTAAGTAAAAAGCCTCAACCATGTCCTTAGTTATACTACTTGACTACCCAAGTATGAGAGTATAACCTTCTTGAATGTTATGCTTGGCACCACTTTAGTAGAAACATGGTCAATTGGATTATCTAAAGATGGTTTCGAGTTTCCTAGGGGACTTCCCATATTCCGAGGGTATATGGAAACAATTTCATATACCTGTGTTATATGGCATGGTATAAATCTAAGGGCTACCAACAAAGGTTACATGGGTGTCTAACCATGTGAAACCGCTTATATTTTCTGCATGTATCATTCTCCAAGTACACTTTTACTTATCGAATTATATGTCTTATTATGTTATTTAAATGTGTTGGAACATCTCTATTGCTTTAAAGAAATCCACAAAAAATATAAAGGCATGTGGGCTCGAAATAGTTCTTTGATAGCCTTTGGAACATTATTTAACCCTTAAACTTAAAACACAATGGAGTATACATAAGTTCTTAATGCAAAGAACTAAAAATTATAGAGTGGGATGACCTTTCACTAAGTCAAAACTCAAATGCAACAATAATAGATAAAACAATCTATAGCCTCCTTTCTCTTTAAATAAGATTCCAATAATGAAATCCCTAACTACTTGTGATCCCATAGTTAATGAGTATCAATTACCTGGTAGACTTGAATCAACAAAAGACCCTTTTTACATTAATTAATTATCCACTACTATATTATCAATTTTATTTAAAGAAAATGATTACATACATTAATTGAGTAATTCCTATGTATCTTAAAATAGGAAGGTTACACTAAAACCCTAGATTTCTAGTCCAAAAGAGCACATAATAAGACTATAAATATTAATAGACATAATTTTTGTTTTTTAAGACTTTCAAAATTCTTAACTATAAGTCAACAAAATGTAAACTGATAACAAAAATTATTAATTGTTATTCACAAATTAGTTATTATTGTTAACACTTTTCCTATATTGAAATTATTTCTCTATTTCGCAATTCCACCACCTTCCCATTGTAAGGCTTAGTATATTTATCATCCACCTCTTAGTCACCTTCCCAATATACCTCTTAGTATAGTAATCATCCTTTGATGTTTCAAATTCAAGCTATGAAACTATACCACTCCACTATGTTATAATCAAGGAAATTGTTTGAGCTATGTACAATTCACACTCCTATCCTCTTTTAGGTTAGAATGAATGTTTCCATTATGGTTATAGATGTTGATTATTATTAATTAATTAATTGTAATATTGATTATTATTAATTAATTAATTGTATATGACTATGTAGCATCACTTTATTAATTAACAATTTATTTGTAAGGTTGATTATTTTTAATTACTTATTTGGATATGATAATGTAGCATCACTTTAAATAAAAATGAAAGATCAACTTTGATAAATTAAATTATTATTCAAAAAATTATTTGGATTTTATTTATTGAAATTTTTAAAAAATAAATTAACCATTATAAATGATTGATAAACAAACTTTCAAGGTCATATTCTTTTTTAACAAATTTTAAATAAAAAAAACTTATTTTAAAGGTAGAATTATGGCTTCCCAATATAAATGAGAAACAACTTTGTTCTCCAAAAGAGTTGGATTTTCTCATAAGCACCTTGAGATCCAAAGCAAACCCTTTCACACTTGCCTCCACCTAATTGAAAAAACAAATTATAAAATGAATAATGTCCATTTGACTTTACCTAAAACTTACCCTTCCCACATCCTCATTCTTGCCTGCTGAGTTAAATGAAATGTCCGGGATGGAATAAATGATTTGTGATTTTTTTGACAAACGTCGTATTTTTCAACCAATCCAGATTTTTTATTGCCTGTCAGTCACGTGAGCATCAAAAAACTTTCATGATTTAAGCTCAACGTAGAACCTACTGGCAAACCTTAGGTCATCTCACTCATAAGTCTAAACCCTTCTCAAATCCTTATTCTTGGTCAGGCAAATGCTTTGCTTTCTTAGTTGATAAGAAGAAATATGGGCAACTGTGCGTGCTGCATGGGTGCGGCCATAAACAGCGAGAAGAAAACCATCTAGTTGGTTTGCTCAGAGCGCACAATTCGAATCATGCGTAAACCCATTACGGCATCCCCAATCATGGAGAAATTCCCTCATCATTTAGTCTGCCACTCCCATTCCTTTTACATTGGATAGAGGATGGCAGAACTTTCTGAGAACGAGGAACTGAAGATGTGTAACAGGTATTTTCTTCTGCCAGAGATGTTTTTCCAGTCTGAGTTAACGTTAGTATCCCTTGCTTCCTTCTTATCATCACCGTCTTCAGCTACTGTCACTGCCGCTCATCTTCGCAGTATTGAACGTGCTTCTGTTGTCTGCCAACCGTTTGAGATAGAGAGCAGCGGAATGGGCTGAGGCCGTGGGATCAGAGTTTCTGCAGAGTTGATTATGAAGCTAATGGAGGAAAAAAGAGTTAACAAAGATGAACGTGGGCAGTCAATGGAGACGGATTCTGCAGATAGTAAGCTTCGCCTCTGTAGTAACCCAGAGTTACAGAAGGATTATGAGAAGTTGGTCATATCCAGAGACAAATGCTGGATACCCAAGCTTGGGACTATAAAAGAAAAGAAAAAAAAAAGTATAAACCAGTAGAAAGAGGTGCTAGAATTTATGACGACCAGTACGAAAGATAGTTAAAAATCAATTTGACTGGATGCAATTATATAAACCAGTAGATGATGACATACCTAAAATCACCTCTCAAATATAGTTTTAAAATCAAAAAAAAGTTTTGTAAGATGTCAATTTCCAGGCCTCTACCAAATCACACATGGGCTGCTGAGAAAGAATCGCAACTTCCCAAGTCACACATGCTTGAGTGCCTGAATCCCCGACAAACCCACTTAGACTGCATGGGCATTTTCTTCGGAAAACAAAATGTTTCCATGATGAGAATTAAAACGATAATTATTGCATTTTTCTCTGGACCAATTACTCATAATTGGAGGCCAGCTTACCATCCATGGAATCGGTGCCCACTCCATGCCCACATTGACCTTCATCTATGTTAAGCTTTTTGTTTTTCATTAGCTGTTTAATAAATTCTGCCGTTATGAATACTTTGATAGGTGGAACTTTATGGCCAAGCACTTGGCAGTGTACTATTAAATGCTGTTATTATGAGAATGTTAATAGTTTACTTGATTGTTATATCAAATTTAACGGTTTTGCAATAATCTCTTTTCTGCTACTAAATTCACTGAATATCACCCTTATGATGCATGCATCTTCCTCTAGAAGCTTGCTGTAAAAATCTTCTTAACCTTATTCTTAAGAAGAAATCTCAACAACCTAAAGAACTCACATCTCAATAGCGGCAATCTCCATCTCCATAGCAGCAACATTAAATAAAACATTACTAAATACTTATTGATTTATTTTCTACAAGGTCTTTCTCTATTTAAAACTACTCAGAAAAAGCAAAGACTATTAATATTCAGCCTGTTCTCAAGCACCAAACAACCACCATGCCTGCTGCAGCCGCATTAATTGGTCTACTGCATACCCCAAAGAGCAGAGGCACGTTGGATGCTGCCAAGATGGCTAGCTGATATGCCAGTAGTGAGAGTAGTGGGAGTCAGCTGAAACAGTGATGATAAAAAGAGAGAATGAATAGGAGCCTTAACTCATACTCGAAAAAACACCTCTGGTAGCCTCCGTCCTCTCGCCAATATACAAGGAATGGGAATGCCAACTAAATGGTTAGGGAATTCATGCGTGATTTGGCCTATCGAGATGAGTTGATGAAGAATTCGAGCTTGGATCGAAAAAGTTTACAATTTATTTAAATTTTTTAATAATAAACATTATGCAAGAGGATATTTATATAGTAATATGAAAATAAATTCATTTGAAATTATAAGAAATTATAATAATAAACATTATGCAAGTTTAAAATTTCATTTAAACTGAAATTATATAGTAATATGCAAATAATGATTTTCATTTAATGTGATATTATATAGTAATATGCAAATAATTAACACAGAGAGAGCACATTTATAAGCGCATCCAACTTCACATTTATAAGCGCATCCAACTTTTTATAACGACAAATAGCAAATTTGTAAACATAGTTGCCAAATTCTTTCCACTTTTCCTAATAAGTCAAGCTTACCTTTCATTAAAATGCCACACATAGAAAGTGAAATGTACTTAGTTTCATGGTTTGAAGTATCCAAAATTCTTTCCACTTTTCCTAATAAGTCAAACTTACCTTTCATTAAAATGCCACAAATAGAAAGTGAAATGTACTTGGTTTCATGGTTTGAAGTTGAAAGGAGTGTAAGTTAAGATATTTGTTTCACCATTAGTTTCATAGTTTGTATTGGAATTTATATTGTGTTTTTATGTAAAAGTGAGTTTAAATAAAATATATTGGAATAACATAAATGTAATATTTTTAAAAAGAATATGTATCTATATTAAAAAGGATTAAGTTAATAAAAAGGAAACATTTGAATTTTTTAAAATTTAAAATAACTTTTATTTGGAGTTATGTTTTCATTTGATTATGGGAATTTAATTTTTACCCACTTTTTTATAGTTTTGGACTTTTATTGACCTTTTTAAACTATATTGGCCTAATTTATGATGTAGGGGCTTGTTTCGAGCGAATTTTCACCAAGGTCTAGTGTCTATTACATGTATATTTTTGGACTAGCATATAGGATAGGATCATTTTCCCCCTTGCATCGTCCTATGACCATGTCGCCTTATCTATATGTACGAACCCACTTCGTAATGTTACGGAACTTCACACCGCTACTAGAAGTGGCATTACATAAGTGGTAGAGCCTTCCTATTTCATGGGTGCCCTAGTTAGATCCCTCTTTTCCATTTGGTACCCATGCTGTGGTTTTTTCCCTAGGTCTCGGAGTCCCTTGTAGTGAGGCCGTGTCTTCAAGTGAGAACCACATATTCTTTCTTGAACTTTGTGTTGGCTATCTCCCACAAAGAATCCCATTTATATCAAGGTGTAAATTCATTTTCATGCATCCCCTTGTCATATTGAGCTTTATGTGAGCTCTCCGCTTCAGTTTTGTTAGTCATATAGCCTCATCTTGTCTCAATTCCAACCAAGCAGAGCCTCATTTATATCCTTTGCAGCTTGATTATCCCTTACTGGGAGGAGACATTCTCCAAAGTGTCCTTATCCTGCATATGCTTCTTTGCATTAAGCATAGGTATGTTCCACTGCTTGGAACTAGTTTTCTTTCCCGCAACATGCATCTCCTCCTAGATATGTACTATAAGCACTTTCATTCTTTTTCAAGCTTCCTAATACTATAAAAGACAAAAGAATTAAAAAACATAAAAATCCATACATGAAATGATATTACTTGTGGAAGCTATCAAGTCATGTCGCCTTCGAATATATCATAGTATATTCCATCCATTGATTGGGTTACTAGTATGTATTTAGGAGATATACTCATTTTTTCTAATTTTTCTCCACCAACTGGTTATGCTTCGAGTCCTTATGGAGCCTTTGTCGATGCCTACCACATCGCAGAGATGTCCGAGTTTGCATGTCGAGTTTATGCTTCATGTCAGTTATCATTTGCATTAGGTTGTTGTTCGAAAGAAGTTCGGTTATCTTGTCTTCGCATGTCGGTCATTCCAAATACAGTTAGTGGTTCGTGTACATCTGGTTCATTTGAGTTCTTCCAAATTATCTAGCGTTGCTAAGTACCTCGTGTTGGTTGATCGAGGATTCCTTAATTCCCTCCTTTCAGCGGATTTCATTCCATCGACTTCAGATCATTTATTATGGAATAGGAGTCTAGACTCCATTAAGTTCCTTGAGGCTTGCAGTCATCAGTGGGAGGTTCTCTCACCATCAAATGTCTTCGGAATACATAAATTTCCCTTGATCGATGGATTCACTCAAGTGTTCAACCACAACACATTTATTCACACTTGTGTAATTGCACTATGTACCTTGATTCCCATTATCATTATCAGTGGGATATCTAATGCCTATTAATGGTATACATCAATGACCGATTGCTAGACGATGGACCATCATGTTCAACTCCGAAACCTTTATTCACCTGATGGGACATGTACCAATAGAGGTTTGTGTAGGAGACCTCTAGCCTTACTGGCATTACATATAAGCTATCTCTTCGATCGTGCTAGTATCCATGAGATGTCACCTCTCATAACCATACTCCAGTGTATTATCTAATGTCTTCATTTAGTATGGAGACCTTATTTTAGTTTATATTGTACGTGGCAATGACCAGATGACTCATATGTTTATCATGCCTACTCATGGCCATTGTACTATGTTGTATCTGAAACTATTGTCCTTCATATTTGCAGTTACATGCTCAGACTTATTATTGTATTGTACTATGTTGTATCTGAGACTGTTGTCCTTCATATTTGCAGTTACATGCCGAGACTTATTATTGTATTGTACTAATGAGCGAATTTGTTTTCCACCTAGGTATTCATTCCTCCACTTCTGGGATTGACATAGTATATTCTGGCCATCATGCTACCCCTCTGACCTCACACATTAGGGAGAATCGATTATAGTTGATTTTACCACACTTGGTATATCACACTTTTATGGCTTTCCATGTCCCTCTGCAAACTCTTTGGAATCCCTTTGCTCAAAATATACTTTGATGTTCCAAGAAAATCTTCAAAAAATACCTATTTATCTCTATACGCGGGTCACAAACTTACATCTCATGTGTACATGCATCTTGTCCCACTGTGACTTGTGTACATTGGGAAATGTTCTCAAAACTAAAATATTTTGGAGTTCTCCTCATCGTGTCATGGATAACTTGACCTTTTTCCTTCCATATGCCTGGAAACACTCCACCTCCACCCTTCACTTCCTATTGGAGGGCTATATATTGGGCCACTTAGATAAATTAGAGGAGGAGAATAAAAGAGAGGAAGGAAACTATAGTTGATTTTTGCCTCATTCACGTATGCTTGAGTCGGCATCCCCTTCGTCCTTGTGAGGATCCATATTTCTCTTCCCAAGATTTCCTTTGTGTTGTGAGATTGACATTGTGATGGAGGATTGAAGTGGTAGAGGCCCATGTGGAGGACTCATTTTGTTCGTTTCGACAAGGTTCCCATAGAGGTTGTCACTTGTATAATTGTTCATTATTAATAGAAATATCCATTTCTCGTCCACTGTATAGGTGTAACTATATATGATCTTTATCCATGGATGATCTAGTCACTTTGATTTATATATATTGGTTTTATATATGCTATAGTAGGCATAACACTTTAACATATATCATGCTTTCCTTGTTTGTTGTTGTTGAGGATGAATTATAGGTACAACAATGGTTGAAAATATCAATGGGGATCGACTACAACCTTCCGGAATAAGGTATTCCTTCCATACCTTAGTGTTAGTTCTTCTAGTCTCTATTGCATATTGGAAATAGGTTTATTTCTGGTGTCATTGAGTCTTTAATGGTCCACCCAAATCCATAGGAAATCTTCTCCATAACAATTCTAACTCCTCATGTATAAATCAATCTACAATTAGTTACCAACTGGGGTAGGTGGAAAAAGGTACCACTCTCCCTTAAATCATGCAAAGCTAGCACTGGACTAACTTATTGTAACTAGAAATTCACTCAGCGTAACCGCTTACCAACCATGAACAAATAATGGAGGCTACTAGTGGCACAGAGAGTGGCTCCTAAACTATAGAGATTGGAGTCGGTGGAACCAATGGCACTGGTGGCACCAAAACACTAGTAAGGTGATAAATGAAATACTAAGTTAGGAAATAATGACAAATAGACTATATTTGACAAAGGAGGATTACTAATCCTCACACTCTCCTATTAAAATCCCCTATTCAATGAATCAACCACCACATTTTCTCTACCGTAATTATATAAAATATCATAATGATACAGTATTATCTTAGTAACCCACCTATGCTACTTTGGTAATGAAAATATTTGTTGAATTAAATATTTTAAACTGTGATGATTAGTATTGATCTAGAAATGCCTCATTATTAGATCTAGGATCCTCGAGTCAACTAGATGAAGGATGGCCATCATATTTTTTTCATATGCAGAATTTACCAAATTTGAGTCACATATATGCTTCTTGGAAAATACCAAAAGACATCTATTATTGGGTGTTGCATAATGACATGTGCTCTATTTTCTTCTTTGAGGCTATTGATGAAAAATTATTTTAAAAATGAATCAATGGGGCCTTTGTGTGAGTTTCCACTTGATCAAAGCATGTACTATCATCCATAACCTTGCATTTTGGCCATATTTTTGTCAATATTCGTAGGTAGTGAATGCCATTTTCAAAATGATCATGAAGGATATTTACAAATTGGGTCCAAGGAACATAGCTATGATAAGATTTATGATACTATTACAATAAGAATTATTATACCATTAGTGCCATTGCCAACGTTCTAAGTCTAAATATAAGACCCCCCCCTGTCCTCCATTGTAATTTTTGGAGATCAACAATAATTCCATGGAGATCAACAATAACTCCATTTACAAATGCTTCCATGCTTGGATCCTCTTTCGTTTTATCTAGATCCATGCATTTACATAACTCTCACAATATTTGGTTCTAATGATCGACCTTTGTATTGATGCTTGTGACTAAAACTTGCAAGTCTATGATCATTGATTCAATATCCTTAGGTGCCTTGGGTGCATCTATATTTTGGTTATCCATGGGTATTTATTTGTAAGTGTGGACCAAGACAACTTATGATCTAGAAAGTATTAATACCAACATATCTCAAAATGACTAGTGGTTAAAGAGCAGTCTTTTGAAATGCACCTCCCAATATTGTATTTTTGGGTTCACGTCAAAAAGGGTTATTGTAGATGTATACCAACATGATTAACAAGATATAAGGATGATTTTGAGATAGATATCCATACGAGAATTTTTCTTTTAATTCTCCGTTAAATGTTATTGCAAATTGAAAAAATTGCCAAATTCCTCGTGGATGCAAAAGATGTAGAAATTTTATTTGCCGGTCACATATGACATAGTTCCTAGGGTTTTGAGGACAAGGGAGTGCCATGTACTATGTTTTTCCGATATACTTGTAAGATCCAATAGGATTATTCATCTCAATATCTTAAGGAACTAACTAAAAAAGCTCAACCATGTGCTTAGTTGTACTACTTGACTACCCAAGTACGAGAGTATAACCTTCTTGAATGTTATGCTTGACATCACTTTAGTAGAAACATGCTCAATTGGATTATCTAAAGATGGTTTGAGGTTTTCGAGGGGACTTCCAATATATCGAGGGTATATTTAAACAATTTCATATACATGTGGTATATGGCATGGTATAAATCTAATGGCTACCAACAAAGGTTACACGATTGTCTAACCATGTAAAACTGCTTGTATTTTCTGCATGTGTCATTCTCCAACTACAATTTTACTTGTTGAATTATATGTATTAGTATGTTATTTAAATACGTTGGAACATTTCTATTGCTTTAAAAAAATCCAGAAAATATTAAAAGGCATGTAGGCTTAGAATAGTTCTTTGATACCACTTGCAACATTATTTAACCCTTAAACTTAAAACACAATCGAGTATACATAAGTTCATAATGCAAAGGACTAAAAATTATAGAGTGGGGTGACCTTTCACTAAGCAAAACCCCAAATGCAACAATAATAGGTAGAACAATCTATAGCCTCCTCGCTCTTTAAATAAGCTTCCAATAATGAAATGCCTAATTAATTGTGATCCCATAATTAATGAGTATCAAGTACCTAGTAGACTTTAATTAACAAAAGACCCTTTTTATATTAATTAATTATCCACTACTATATTATCAATTTTATTTAAAGAAAATGCTTACATACATTAATTCACTAATTCCTATGTAAATAGAGAGGTTAGACTAAAACTCTAGCTTTCTACTCCAAAAGAGCACACAATAGGACTATAAATATTAATAGACATAATTTTAGTTTTTTAAGACTTTCAAAATTCTTAAATATAAGTCAATAACTTGTAAACTTGATCACAAAAATTCTTTAGTGTTTTTCACAAATTAGTTATTATTATTTAACACTTTTCCTATATTGAAATTATTTCTCTATTTCCCTATTCCACCACCTTCCCAATATCTAGCTTAGTATATTAATCATCCACCTCTTAGTATAGTAATCATCCTTTGATGTCTCAAATTCAAGCCATGAAACTATACCACTCCACTATGTTATAATCAAGGAAATTGTTTAGGCTATGTACAATTCACACTCCTACCCTCCTTTTAGGTTAAAATGAATGTGGCCATTATGTTTATAAATGTTGATTATTATTAATTAATTAATGGTAATATTGATTATTATTAATTAATTGTATATGACGATGTAGCATCACTTTATTAATTAACTATTTGTAAGGTTGATCATTATTAATTAATTATTTGCATATGACAATGTAGCATCACATTAAATAAAAATGAAGGATAAACATTGATCATTTAAGTTATTATTAAAAAAATTATTTCGATTTTATTTATTGAAATTTTTAGAAATAAATTAACCATTATAAATGATTGGTAAATAAACTTTCAAGGTCATATTTTTTTTAGCCAAATTTAAATAAAAAAACACTTATTTAAAAATAGAATTCTTGCTTCCCAATACAAATGAGAAACCACTTTGTTCTCCAAAATAGTTAGATTTTCTCATCCAAACACCAGCTCATGGATCCAAATTAGACCCTTTCACACTTCTCCAGCTAATTGAAATAACAAATTATAATAAATAATGATGACAAAATCTTCTAAAAGTGTCGATTTGACTTGACCTAAAACTGACCTTCCCCAAGGCTAAGTTAAATGAAATGTCGAGGATGGAATATGCTAAGTTAAATGAAATGTCGAGGATGGAATAAATGACTTGTTGACAAATACCATAAAGTAGTATTTTTCAACCAATCCACATCTTTTATTTCCCGTCACTCACGTGAGCATCAAAACACTTTCTATCATTTAAGCTCAACATAAAACCTACTAATGGAAAACCTTAGGTCATCTCACTCATACGTCTAAACCATTCTCACATCCTTATTCTTGGTCTGGCAAATGCTTTGCTTTCTTAGTTGATAAAGAAGAAATATGGGAAACTGTGGGTGCTGCATGGGTGCGGCCATGAACAGCGAGAAGAAACCCATCCGGTTGGTTTTCTCAGATGGCACAATTCGAATCATGCATAAGCCCATTACAGCATCCCCAATCATGGAGGAATTCCCTCAGCATTTACTCTGCCACTCGGATTCCTTTTACATTGGACATAGGATAGAAGCGCTTTCTGAGAACGAGGAACTGAAGATGGGTAACATGCATTTTCTTCTGCCAGATATGTTTTTCCAGTCTGAGTTAACGCTACTATCCCTTGCTTCCTTCTTATCATCACCGTCTTCAGCTACTGGCACTGCCGCTCATCTTCGCAGTATTGAACGTGCGGCTGCTTTCTGCCAGCCGTTTGAGATACAGAGCAGCGGAATGGGCCAAGGAGGCCGTGGGATCAGAGTTTTTTCAGAGTTTATTATGAAGCTAATGGAAGAAAAAAAAATTAACAAGCATGAACGTGGGGAGGCAATGGAGACCGATTCTGCAGATGATAAGCCTGATTCTGCAGATGATAAGCCTGGCCTCTGTAATACCCCAGAGTTACAGAAGGATTATGAGAAGTTGGTCATATCCAGAGACAAATGCTGGGGACCCAAGCTTGGAACTATCAAAGAAAAAGAAAAGAATGGTATATTCAAAACGAGATTAAGACAGACTTAACAGGTCAGCCGAATATATATTTTTGGGTCCAGCTGTTTTGTTTAATTCGATCATAGATATGTGGAGGGATGTTTACTGCCTTTTGTGTACATGAGTTCTTGTTTTTTTGTTACACCCATGATCTATTATAGTTGGCGATAACATTCCAAAATAGATGTTCTTAAAAGTAAAAGTTGGGATAGGTTATTCAAAAACATACTTAGAGATAGCTGTAGTAAAAGTTGGGATAAGTTATTCAAGAACATTTATAGGGATAGCTGCAGTAAAGTGAATATTAATAATTATTATTATATATAATTTATTTAAATTTGAGCAGAATTTTTGTTACAGAATATATTCTGGTTAGTTATATATTAAGAAGACTAACAAAGTTTGGTCTTTAGATTTTAGCAGAACTTTGTTCTATAGCTCCTGTACTGCAATTGTTTTATTTTATAAAATTTGTTACAGAATATGTTTTGGTAGTTATAGATTACGAAGGCTAACAAAGTTTGGTCTTTAGATTTTAGCAGAAACTTGGTTTTATTGCTCCTATATTGCAGTTGTTCTATTTTATAAAATGTATATCTAGCCAAAAAGTTTGATAAAAAGCTATTGTTTAGGGAGATCATAATATGACTCCCACTTGTTTCTGGAAGTTGAAGGGAGAAGATAATTTCAATCACTAATTAATAACCTTTTTTACTCTCTAGATATATTTTCTTCTGATGCAATTGAAAATGAGAAATGTGAAAAATCAACAACTCCAAAACAATATGCTGAGAAATGTGAAAAATAAAAAACTCCTAACCAATATGCTGAATTCTTGCACTCACATTGTAATATTGTATATCTGTAAAAGTGCACATAGTTTGTTGTTGTATACAATTTTTCTCAATCTATAATTAATAACCTTTTTTTATTCTCTAGCTATATTTTCTTCTGATGCAATTGAAAATGAGAAATGTGAAAAATCAAGAACTCCAAAACAATATGCTCGAAAATGTGAAAAATCAAGAACTCCTAAACAATATGCTGAATTCTTGCACTCACATTGTAATATTGTATGTCTGTAAAAGTGCACATAGTTTGTTGTTGTATACAGTTTTTCTCAAAAACGGTAATAAATATAATCAGGTGTCAACAATACCCCAGATATAAATCACTAAGTAGTGAATTCTATTAGAGTTATCTATGTAAATTTGGCTTTGTGGTACTCTAAGTAATTATGCCGCACTCATTAATATGCATATACATTTGGATAAACAACCCAATAATGCTATGGTTAATTAGGGTTATATTTGTTTAGGATTATTTTTGTATTAGTTTTTGTTAGACTTTGCTTATTTGTTCGAAATAACTATAAAAATTGATGATAATATTTTTCTTGGGATGTAAACTATCATCATATATTAATTTCTATAAACATCAATGATAGCACGGAAACAAACAACATTTGAATTTTGATTTATGTAAACCACTTAAGAACATTTTCTATCAATATACTTCTCATCTCATTTAAGTGATGATTATCAATTTCAGTGTGAATATAGTACTCATCTCATTTCTCAGATGATGATTATTAATTAGAGTTTGTTGTTCAAGAGACTTTCATGTTTTTTTGAATCCAATCTTGTAACTAGGGGCCAGGGATTCAATTCGGCTACCATTATACCTCTAGGTACACCCACACCACCAGAACTCATAAAAAACCATTAAAACATAACCTCTATTTACAACATACCATTCATATCATATCAAGTGAATAACAGATTGAGCTACACCGCTATAAACATGCTAGAATTTTAAAAAAACACAAAGCTTCTGATATTATTTTGTAAGTAGTGAAACTACTAACTAAAATACAGAACTTCTGACTAAAATACAGAACTTCTCATTTATTTTCTAAACTAGAAAAGCTTCGAGTTGTTAAATACAAACTATCATTTTGATACATGTTATGGTTTTTATCAACCTCGAAACATTTTCTTTTCTGAAGAAAGAAGCCATCAAGTCTCAGTGAGTAGGTTGGGGTTATAAGGTGTGCTTTAATAGGGATTCGCACAAGGTTGGTCAGGCATGTCAGCCAGGCATGTGGATTCGGGATCTCACTCAAAGTCGGCGTTGAATGGGGACACCACTTCTTAATTAAGTGAAACATTTTTTTGAAACATCAATAAATTGCTGATAGATAGTTAAGTCGATTGATTTTTGCACGGAATCAGGATTTGCAGTCTCTCATGTGTGAATCCAGAGTATTATATTTGCGAGTTTCTCTCTGGTTAATGTGTGAATCCAGAGTGCATTTAAAGGATCACCTACTTTAAACATTTTTAATTAAGTGAATTTAGTTTTTTAGAAACATTAATAAATTGTTGATAGATATTTAGATTGTTCTTTTTTCATTAAAGATAATAATATTTGGTTTAATATTACAACTATAACTATGTAAGATGTAGAATAGCCAGGTTAAAAGGCTTTCAGACCTGAAAAGTAGCATATATACCAAAAAATTCAATCAGCCAAGTGTAATGAGCTAGATGCCCTTGATTGATGGTAACTTAACCAATCCCAAACCTAATAGTCAATGAATTACAACTATGAGTAATGGTGATAATTCTTATTTACTTAAATTATTTTTCTATTTTTAAAATTTTTATAATTAAATTAGATTAGTTATTTTATTTCTTTTAATAATAAATATTTTCTTGGCTTATAGTTTTTTATGTTTCAATATATTATAAATATTTTGAAAATTATATTTGATAAGGTTGCAAATAAAAATTTTAAATAATTTCCTTTTTAATAGTATTTATAGAAAAGTAAAACATGTTTTTAAATGCATTTTGATGGAGGGTGATAAGGAAGGTGACTTCATATCAACAACAAATGATATGGGTGTTAACCCATGATCCATAAGTTATATAAAAATAGATTGCACTACTATATCATATAAAATATTGTTATCAAGGAAAACAATAATTTTTTCAACTATGTCTATGCAAAGTATCTCTTGATATATAATTGATTTCATGATTTCAAGCTACA
>LPNX011020671.1:21260-39859 GCA_001517045.1 Pseudotsuga menziesii | reverse complement strand
ATTCATAACATTTTTAAGTACATTATAAAATTAATTTTAAAATCAGCATGCATCATCAAAACACATTCACTAACTCATCAATTTATTTTTGGGTTTTATAATTGATTTTATCGTGCATCATTTATATAAAAAAACATGAACAAGGTTTTTAAAGGATGTATATGTCATTGGACTCATATACCAATGCATTATGTGCATGTGGAAATCAATAAAAAACCACAAAGGGGATGTATCTCTATTCTCTTAATTCAAGATTATGGAAGCATCTTTGTACCATGCCATATATTTTTTTAATTAAACAAAAGGGGATGGATCTATATTCTTTTAGTTCATGATTATGGAAGCATCCTTCTACCATGCCATATATTAATTTAATTTAACTAATGCCCTGTATTTTATTACATATAAATATGTAAATATGTAAAGTTTATGGCCATTGAATAAAGAGGAAGCCTTACTAGTGTCCCAACTCTATTATAACTAGTCTCCTAGCTCTATGCGGTTGAAAGTTGCTTTGTTCCAAGTGAATCCTTTTTCTCTATAGTCATTTGGGATAGCTTATTTAGTTTTATTATAGTCTCTATCCTTAGAGTTTAACCCACTTATAATGCCCCGGGGTTTAAATTAACTATCAACTCACTTTCAAACTCGATATGAATCTACAGTTAGCTTCATCCAATTGATTGCAAGTCTAATATGATCACAAGCTCATTTAAACTAACCATCGCTCTTTAAGTGCAAATGCGTCCATATTGGTCCTAATAAATGTGGGTAATTGTGCATCCATCTCTAAATATCATGAGATATGTGTGGTAGAATCCCTGTTTTTCAATCATAAAATACATTTGAATAAAGGGGCCTTGTTTTTGTCATTTTTTTTTCATTTCTCAAGTTAATATTTTATTGTTTAGTGAAAACGACATGAATAATTTATTCTTCCACTAGTACAAAATGGAAAATTAATGGTATTAAAGTTAGCCACTTGACCACTAGTGACAAATGAGTAGTCACTTATCTCCCAACCAAATTAGTCGTTTACCACTTGGTCATAAATTGCTTGAATTACTTCAAGTGTTCGTCATATATTTAATCATATATTTTTTTCATTAGTTAATGTTATTTATTAATTTATTTTATAATTAATTATCATTGTTTGTAAGTATATTTAGTCATTTATTTAGTCTTTGATTGTTGTTAAATCATTTATTTAGTCACTCATTACTCTTAAATTTGATAATTTAATTAGTAATCGATTTATGTAGATAGGGCATGAAAGAATTGAGCCACTAACCTACTACTTGTAAGGAAATCATTCTTCCATTCATCTAGAACCCTTAAATAGAATCAAAGTTCACACTAAGAATATATTACTAGCTCTTACAAACATTAACACACTATGATTCCAATCTACATAAGGTTCTTATGGTTACTTGGACAATTGACTTGAAGCAATATCTTCTTGATTGTTAACATGGATTTTCCCAAAAATATATGTATCGTCACATTATGATCCCTTCTCATAATAAATTGAATCCTCGTGAGTTGAATCTTTGTAACTTGAATAAGATGAATAATTTTTCAAAAACATAGGTCAAACAAGGACAACATGGCCAAATTCAATGTAAAAAAGCATGGACTAAGATGGTAGAGATAAAAGTGATCTTTCAAATATTTTGCTTGTAACATTCACAAGTATCACTTTTTGCAATGTGAACAATGTTTTCCCAAATACAATTAGAAGTCTTTGACTTGCTTTCTCATTGACAATACTTTGACAGCCTTGTAACACTCGTCAAGGATGATGCAAATTTTTTTGTACGTCTAATCAAGCTAGTTCGAAGGCTTCTACAGTGTAATTTTTCTATAGTGGAAGGTTTATTATAATATCATGAAAGTGATAACAACATGCACCACACTTCCTCAATTGTGACCAAATTTCCTTAGGTTTTAATGTTTCCTCATCTCCAACTACCAATGTTTAGTAACTTCAAGTGTAGTGACACCATTAGAAACCACTAATTGTAAATTTTAGCGTAACTAAATAACTTACAACATGCTCATTCTATGTGAAAATGTTTTGTTGTTTCTCTAGGCACTAGTGATTCACAAACAATTTTCTCCACCTTTCAGCTTGATCATAATATAATTTCATTACTTGAAACACAATATATTCATATGAATCAATTAAACTTCATCATATATGAATATTTATATGATAAAACAATACATTCAAGTAAATCAATTAAAATTTATCATATACCAATTATTTGTATGATAGCACCATACATTCATATAAATCAATTTAAATTTATCATATACCATCCTAGATCCAAATCCTAGGTTCTATGAAGCATCAAGAGGGATCAAATATCCCTAGGTGAAAACCTCTTCTCAAGTATTGCACATACGGAGAGGGTTGCACCTCAAGAGATTTGATCCCTCTCAGCACTTGATATATCCTAGGATATGGATCTAGGATGGTTCTAGTCGTGGGTGATGACACAAAACTCGAGTTTGATCAACATTGAAAGGAACAAGTTAAGTTGAAAACATAGATACAATTCTCAACGAAATAAAATAAATGAAAATATAGTTCATGTCACTTTTAACCCCACTTTTATTACAAGAGGAATTTTTCCCATTAGACTATTAAAAAATAGCCTAAGTTTTTTGTGGAAAAATTAAAATTAAAAAATAACAAAAACAAAACCTAGGGGGACTTATTACATGTTCATATGAATCGACCAGAATTCCTAGCATGTTTATACATTGACACACAAACTCTAATAACCTGAATAGGCCTAAATTCCAAGTCGACCACCCCAAATTTGGAAGTATTGGGTGAAAAGCTCAGAAATTATCATTCATTTATTCAACAACAAATAATAACCAAGGGAAAAAACACTCTTGGCTGATCGGATTAACAAATAAATTCCAAGAGACGAAGTCTTTTACAGACACTACCATGCTATAAAATTTTATTACAACTCCCCCAAGGGGGTATGAACATGTGGTAGACAAAAAAAGACTTCCCAGAACCAAGTCTGAAGGTATTATGAAGTCTAAACAAATCATCTTTGTCTCATTCACCAAGATCACTTGATAACACCGACTAAGTACAACTTAGGTGGTAACATTTGGCCCCAACTATGGGACGTGTTCTTGATCTGGTCATAGGGCAAGGAGAAGATACAAGAACACCAGAATCTCTAGTTTATACACCCTGTAAAAACATCTCAACTTGACAAGAAAAACTCAGTGGCATAGGCTTTATAAGAAACCAAATGAATCATTAAGCTGATTTATTTAAACAAAATAAATGTAACTAACTAATGAAAAAAAACATTTTATTATAGCCAAGTACAAAAAAAGAAATTTGAAAAGTAAAATCTCTCTTTTATGGAGCTTATTTTCCTACTCTTAGCATGATATAAAAAGGCTAGGTGTAATAAAAAATCCAATGTAACCACCTAAGCATCTTATTCACATAATTTGTTTTTGCCTTGTCTTTGGTTACCAGCCAAAGTAAAGATACTTTATTCAAAAAATGCAAACCTGCATGATGATCTGGAATGCATGGGTTAGATGGGAAATCATAGGCATGAATACAATCATTAAATTTCTTTTCAAACTGGTGTGTGTTCGCGTAGGCTGCTTCTATTCATGACTGGATACGACTGATATACCAATCAGCAAGATGAGGAAGACTGACTAGATCATCATAATGATCATCAGGGCTGATCAAATGATAACTCGTTGCATACGCCCCAAGTAGCTCCAAATCATAAGTAACCTCTACATGTGAAGAAGATGGCTGAGACTGATCTTCCACCGACTGCATCACATCTAACTTTCCACAACACTACTTCTCAATGTATTTATTACTGCTGACTTTGTGTGGCTATGCATGATATGACTCTGAATGATCATGTGAAAATTCTGAATGCTTCTCTTCCATACTTATATTTTCCCACGTATCCAGATCCACGCTCCCCTCTATAGACGTATCATAGATTGGACTTCCACAAATTTTTGAATAGACACTCCCCTTGCTGGACATATCATGGATGGGATTCTTAATAATATTTTCACAAGTTGGATTATAAATGAAATTCCAATAGTCATCACTTCCATCTATGTTGGATATGAGAGATTCTTCCTTGCTGGTATCACATCCTAAGATATAACTACCCTCCTCCTATTCAAAATAATCATCCTTCAAATTTTTAGTTTCAAAGATATTATGAGAAGTTAAAATTTCAAAAACTTCATCCCTAAGTGATGAACATAGAGGAGTATCATAATACACATCATAAATTTATTCATAAGTATTGATCTTTGTAATGGTTTCCTCATGAGGGATTTATGGAAAAATATTAGCATTGCAACAAACTTTAGAATACCTCAAATCTTCAATGTTTTCAGTTATGGAGACATGAGGAGAGTCTTCAACAATGTGTTCAATCATGGGTTCCTCATGAAGCTCTTCAATAGGATCATCCCGAGTGTGCTCATATAAAATGGAAGTCATGGGATCCTTTAGCTCCTTTAGGTAGGTGAGGGACCCTTCTACAATAGTAACCATATCTCCCTCACCATTATGCCACCTCTCAAACAACATAGCACATAAGTCTTCACGGGAGGTAATGCATTTATAAGGATGACCACAAAACCATATCCATGCCTTCTTTTTCAAAGAATGAGAAAAAATTCACATCATATTATCCTAATGACGTATGTTGAGTTTATTCACAAATGAAAGAAAGGATATGATGTGAATGACAGCTGATTCTCCATTTCCACAAAAAATTGGAGCCTGAGAATATATTTCATCCTAGAGATATGGTTCATAGTCAGGAAAACCCAGGATGCCCAAGAAATCAATGGGAGTATATATATTAGAAATTAGATCACCATAATCTTCATCATCCATAACAACTTATCAATACAATATATCAACCATGTATTTTATTCTGAACTGGAGCTATCAAATAATGAGTATTTAAGGTTTTATTATGTCGTATGAGATCATCCACACACAACAAATCTCAACAAAATTATGAGAAAGTAGGGTTTTATCCCTTCAATAGAGTCGCCAAGTGAAAAATAAAAAATAAGCATTTATAAACCTTTTACAAAAAATATTTTTTGCTTTTCTTTGTAAAAATAAAAACTGAAAAAACGTTAGTGAAGTCACCAGATGAAAATTAAAGATCTACTCTAAGTATTCATCAAACAAAGAAAAAAACAAAAATGGAAGAAAACAAAAATAGTACTCTGGGAATGAAAGGATTTATCCCTAGAAATAACGCCAAAAGATGTTTCAGCCTTTCACACGGCTAGGGGGGAATGTGGCAGAAATATTCAAGTCACTCGGTGTGTCCTTGGAGGAAAGTCTCAAGTCAAGGAAATCACCTTATTCTTGACTCCTCCATTTAGGAAAACCCCTGATGAAGCCAAGGGAGGTAGACACTATGAGTTAATAAGGCTGGTTACTTAGATGATGATGGTATTAAAAGAGTAAGTTTTTTAGGAGTTTTGATTTGACAATTGTAAACAACAAATAACATGATGAGATAATCACAAGTAAGCACGAAATGACACCCAATCACATAAATATTGAAGGAAATAAACAATTGACCAGTGCCTTAAAATGGAGTCAGAAATAATTAAGAGTGCTTGCAAGTGCTAGAGTGAATGTTGTGCAATTGTATCTTCGTACATTTGAAATTATTGTGAAAATATGAGTGAATTAAATTAGACGGGGGGGAATCCATATATACCCAAGGAGTACTTGCAGTATGTCCAAATGTAACAATCGGATACCTGCAAGGAATGTGTGGGACAAATGGAGTCTCTGAGACTATGTTTGTAATACACCCACTAGGATGTAACATTGATTAGCACCTCAAGGTCATTGTCGAGTAGTTCCCACTTCATTTGGGTATTTTTCCACCGTTTATGGTTTAATCAAGGCATTGGATTTTCGCCTAAGGTGGTTAATTGGGGAAAGTGAATCCTAATTATTCTACTGGCTCACATTGGTTTTGATGTAGCTTGACTGATCAGATAAACCCCAGCCAAGTGTAGAGCATACACACCGGAGTCTTGTCAATTTTGATAAATTTTTAAGAGCGTGTTCTTATTAAAAAGAAGACCCTCCAAAAATATCTTTGGGTCCAAGTGGACCTCAATCGGGAAATCAAGGAGGGGTTAATTTTACCGCTTACATGTGAAAAATAACAATGAAAATAGACTCAGAAATACACCACACCGGTTTTCTAATTTGTCCTACCACGATCCTCTTTCACCTTTCGGTTCAATTAGGGATTCGTGGGGTAAGTATTAGTATTGATTTGATTTCAAAATATGGAATAGTGCGAAATATTATCAAAGTATACAATCCTGCATGACAATACTAAACTAGAGCAAAAAAGGAAAAAAATGCAAAAAAGTGAAACGGACGCCGATCCCCCTTGGGGGGATGGGAAGTGGGATCGAAAGAGCCTACTCGAAGTGATTATTTTTTATTATTAAGGGTTAAAATATCATAGAATTAATTTTCACTTTGTTCCTTTTTATTTGGGATCCAAAGGATTACAACAAGCTTAAAACAAGCTTAAAAAGAAGCACAGTGGTGGGGGAAGCCTCCGCGAAGCTCCGGTTCGCCCAAGAGTCAAAAAATGGGCAAAGTCTCCTTCTCTTTTTTGTTAAAACTGATAAAAAACAGCGATCAATTAAAATAAAATGTTCCCAAAAACAATTTAAAATTGTTTTGGGTCACCACACTAATTACCGGAAAGAGACTAAGTTAAAAATTGTTAAAAAGGGCTAATCTAGTTTTGTAAAATGGAACCAAGGAAAGAAATATTTCCTTGGGATATTGGATTGTTGTTGTTGAAGCCAATATGATATGCAATTTTCTTATAGTATATAAAAATTTAAAGAACAAAAAATGGGGAAACTACCTTATGAGCAAGCTACAAATTTCCTTCATAATGCTTGCAAAAAGAGGGTAATTTCAACTAGATCTCCTCAAATATAACTTTGCATGCAAAATAGAAATGAGATTTAAATTTAGGAAAGGATCTTACTAACTAGATATATATGTGATTTTATTAACGAGATATATCTAAGCAATAATATTCTTAAATGGTAACCAATTTGAAGAAAATTTAAATTTTGAAGGAGGAAGAGGAAAAGAGAGGTGCTTATTGCTGAAATAGATCTGCAAAGGAAACACGTGAGCGAAGCACCGAGGGGTACAATATTCACAATATTTATTAGAAAACCATTGGAATCAAACTTGAACCACAAATATTCCAATCATGACAAACCTACAAGCTAAACAACAAATCTTGCAAACAAAACCATTAAATTTGAAGGTACATATGAGAAACAAATGACATAGCATGAAAATAATCGTATTTAGCATGCAAATATTAGCTCATTCAAACATATGTAGAAAAATATGAGCAATTAAACTTACTTACTATGATATATTCCTATGATTCCAATAATCATTCAGGTAGATAACAGTTTAATCCAAAAATTGAAAAAATAGGAGTTCACCACAAAAGCAGCATGATAATGATGATCCACACATGAAAAGTAATCCACAATTTAGACTCTAAAGATTCTCTTTATTTCAACAAAAAGGATGATCTATACAACATTACACAATACCAATCCTTTCTTCCCATCTCTAACTAGCTTGGAAGAGGAAAAAGTTGCTTTATTTATAGCTAGATTGGCTAAGAGGGGCACATGCCTGACTAAAAGAGAGACTGAGGCTGACAAAGAGTCAATCCAAGCCTGATCTGATGGTAAACTAATTCTAAGTGAATATTAATTGAATCTAGCTTGACGAACTGAGTCTAACTGGACTAGAACTGCAAATCAGAGTGACACCTCACCCAGTTAACTGAGTCTGATCTGATGATGAACTAAGTCTAACTGAACTAGAACTACAAATCACAGTGGAACCTCACTCAGTGAGCTGAACCAACCAACAAACAACTCCCAGCTTGATCCACACATGTGGAGGAGAGAGAAAGGAGAGCGCAACCCTGGATCTGCATGAGCTAGTTAAGCTCCTCTTCAACCCACATCATTCCTTAAGTCAAGGAGTGGGAACTCCTGGTCAATCTGAAGCCAATGAGACTAAATTTAGTCAAAATGGAGAAAAATCCAATGATTTAGGAATTTGGATTTGCTCCATTATTTAATTAAATTAATTAATATTTGATTTTTTTTAGATTTTCTCAACTGAGTGATGGAAAAATCACTCAAAACTTAGAAAAAGTGTGTTTATGGGTTTAATAAGTGCTCTCTGTTAAAAAATGAGCACCCCCATGAATGCATCTGACTTTTAACCCCACTTTTATTACAAGACCATTTTTTTCCATTAGACTATTAAACAATAGCCTAAGTTTTTTTCTGGAAAAATTAAAATTAAAAACTAACAAAAAAAAACCTAGGGAGACTTAGCACATGTTAATATGACTCGACCATAATTCTTAGCATGTTTATACATTGACACATCAACTCTAATAACCTAAGTAGGCCTAAATCACAGGCCAACCACCCCAACTTTGGAGTTATTGAGTGTAAAACTCAAAAATTATCAGTCGTTTATTCAACAAACAATAATAACCAAGGGAAAAAACACTCTAGGCTGATCAGATTGATAAATAAATCCCAAGATACCAAGTCTTTTATAGACACTACCATGCTAGAAAATTTTATTACAACTCCCCCAAGGGGGTGTGAACATGTGGTAGATAAAAAAAGAATTCTCGGAAGCAAGTCTAAAGTTCTTCTGAAGTCTGAACAAATCATCTTTGTCCAGTTCACCAGGCTCACTTAATAACATCGAATAAGTACAACTTAGGTGGTAACAATGCCAATGGTGGAGGTAAGAATAGAAATTTTTTTGTCATGGCCATATTGGTGAACAACCCAAGACCTATAGCCAACAATGAAGGACTGGTTGCGTTGTCAAAGGAAGTATCCATAGTGGGGATGGCATTGGCTGGTGTAGTCGGCCCCTGCAGATCCTGGTAAGTTAGTTGATCCACAGTCACAATTTTCCCATCATGAGGGAACATCATAAGCTAGAAAACAGTAGATGCCATAGCTTTCATAGCATACATGTAGCTACATCCTAGGAGAATATTGTAATCCAACTAAGCGTTGGCGACTTCTATGTCAACCAAAACCGTTTTACTGGCTAATGATATGGGGACATGTGTGAGGATCCCTTGGGCCTTGGTGGGGTGATCATCATAGGCACGAAGTGTAGTTGTAGATGGTTGAAGGGTAAGGGACCCAAGTTTCTGCTAGATAGATGTTGACATCACACAGGTGGATGCCCCTTCATCAATGATGCATTGATAGAACACCAAATTCCAGATTGAGACCTGAATTTGGAAGGTGATGGCGGATGGCATTCTGGGTTCTCCTTTGTCCAAATAAAAAGTGATCAATTTGGATTCAGAGGGGTATACGACATCGAGGGTAGATAGTTGAGATTTCCTTTATGTTGGACATGTTTTAAGCACCTCGAGAGAGGACATTGCCATGGATGATTGGGACAAATCGTCTACAATTCTATAATTTATTGCTACTCTTGCAGTGGTGTTGTTGGAGATATTCCTGAAGGGGAGACACAGACCTTTGGCTTCCTTGTCCATGGTAGGTGGAGGAATGTGAAGATGAGTGTTGGATGTAGATGGCACTGATGTGTTAGCGATTTCGGTAGTGGACCCATATTGGTTCCACCTAGTATGCAAATTGACTTCCTCGATTCTCATGGCTAGCAGGTGATGAACTCTTGTTTCTGTAGAAACGGGAAGAAGGGGAGTTGTGGGGGAATGTTGGGGAAAGGGTGCGGTTTCTACCAATCGTCGGAGTGGTAATAAGTTTTTGAGTACCATGGGTGGGGGGCCTGATAGTGCTAGGTTGGGTTGAGTGAGGGTATCCGTATTGGTTTCGTGCTGATCTTCATTCTGAAGAACTTGTTTGGCGCAATCCATGAAGGGGAACTCATGCATATAGTGCCCATAGACATCTCATAGTTTACATTGGTGATTTTTCTATAACAGAGCATTGTGTCTAGGTCGATTTGGTTGTTGGATGCCTCCTTGCGGTTGGTTCATTCCTCGGTTCCTAGCTTGGTTGTTTTTTGGTTTCCTTTGTTGGTTGTTGGGGGCTAGTTGGTTGGGATGATTTTGTTGTGAAAACATGTGTCCCAACGGTGCTAGTGGAGTAGGTGCAGGGGATTGAGTTTCTTGCACTTATTATGCATAGTAGACTTGGGAGGCTGGGGGTACCACAAATGTGGGCATCTACCCTGAATATTTTTGTGCTGACCAAGTAGGGACATGGGCATGCTGCTGTGGTGTAGTTTGTGCGTAGGAGGTTGTAGCTCTAGATTGAGACATCATTCTTCAATAGTCAGGAGCTTGGTTTGGGTAGGAAACACTAAGGGTGTTTCTTGGTTGTGGTGGCATCGTAGGTAGTGTTGTGTGGTGGTATGATTCAAGGGAGATAGAGCCTATGATGCGATATACAGCATAGGATTCCCCCTGTGCATCTCGATAGGAGGTGCCTACATGAGGAGTGTCTGGACCATGGTGTAGAGGTATCTAGACTATGTGTAAATGAGGTGAAACTGTTGGGCCTTCAAGATGGCCTCTTCTTCTGTTTGGGGATGTTTGGAGGTGATGTCCTTGGCTATGGGTGGCATCAATGTTTTAAGAACCAGTCAACCAATTCTACATTTCGATCCAAAATCCGACGGAAAAATCCGATGGCGCGTGGATTTCTCTTTTTAAACTTACCAAAAATCACAAGAATACATTTTTTTTTGTAAATGTGGCCACAAGTTTCGTTGAAGCGACGACTATTCTCATAACCATCGGTTAAGAGACGGTGTGTTAGTAAGCATCGCTTAAGCGACGATGCCTTTAAATTGGAACCTGATGCTTAGGTTCATTTAAATTGGAACCCGACGCTTAGGTTCCTTTTAATTGGTCAACTATTAACATGGAAAGCGCCGTCGCATATCCGACACTTAGGTTCATTTCCTACACACACGCATATAAATAGATGTAGGCCTAGGTTCATTATCTCACACACTCACTCTCGCACTTATCTCTTGGACAAGAAATGTCAAATTTCTAAAGGTTTGTTTTTTGGCCGTGTGCTTTTGTGGGGATCTTCCCACTTGGTCTTGGATTTTGGTCTTGCTCTTTGGTGACTTCTCTCTTGAAGTATCTCTTGGTTAATAATTTCTTGGTTTAGGGTTTGGTTTTGGGCCTTGTGCCTTTGTGGGGATATTCCCACTTGGCCTTGGATTTTGGTCTTGCTCTTTAGTGACTTCTCTCTTGAAGTATCTCTTGGTTAATTTATTGGTTTAGGGTTTGGTTTTTGGCCTTCTGCTTTTGTGGGGATCTTCCCACTTGGTCTTGGATTTTGGTATTTCTCTTTGGTGACTTCTCTCTTGAAGTATCTCTTGGTCAATTTCTAATTGGTTTATTCTTGGTAAATCTTTCTTGGAGAAACTTTGTTCTCTTGTGTTATGGTTTTATACCCTCACTTAGGGTTTTCTCTTGCGGATTTGGCTTGGACTCTTGTGGAAAATAAGATTCATCATATACTTCGTTTTGTCTTGAGTTAGGGTTTACCCTCACATAGGGTTTGCTCTTGTGGATTTGGCTTTGACTCTTGTGGAAAAGAAGATTCATCATATACTTGGTTTTGTCTTGAGTTAGGGTTTACCCTCACTTATAAGGTATTGCTCTTGTGGATTTGGCTTTGACTATTGTGGAAAAGAAGATTCATCATATACTTGGTTTTGTCTTGAGTTAAGGTTTACCGTAACTTAGGGTTTGCTCTTGTGGATTTGGCTTTGACTCTTGTGGAAAAGAAAATTTATTATATACTTGTTTTTGTCTTAACTAGTTAGGGTTTACCCTCAATTAGGGTTTTCTCTTGTGGATTTGGATTTGACTCTTGTGGAAAAGAAGATTCATCATGATATACTTGGTTTTGTCTTGAGTTAGGCCGGTTTACCCTCACTAATTAGGGTTTTCTAGGGATTTGGCTTTGACTGTTGTGGAAAAGAAGATTCATCATATACTTGATTTTGTCTTGAGTTAGGGTTTACCCTCACTTAGGGTTTTCTCTTCTGGATTTGGATTTAACTCTTGTGGAAAAGAAGATTCATCATATAATTCGTCTTGTATTGAGTACTTAGGGTTTACTCATGTGGATTTGGTTTTAACAATTGTGGAAAAGAAGACTCATCATATACTTGGTCTTGTCTTCAGTTAGGGTTTACTCGTGTGGATTTGGTTTTAACCATTGTGGAAAAGAAGACTCATTATATACTTGGTCTTGTACTCTTGAGTTAGGGTTGACTCATGTGTATTTGGTTCTAACCCTTGTGTAAAAGAAGACTCATCATATACTTGGGTTTGCTCATACTTTGTTCTTAGGGTTTGAGTAATAAAATGCCACATAACAATAATGTTATAGGTCATCAAGATCCAGAACAAACTTCAACAATTGGTTGCTAGGTTGTGGGATGGAGTGGAAAGAAGGGGTGATGGAAAATGTTATTGTCCTTGCAGTTGATGTAGGGGCTTTAATAAGAGAAGGTTACTAATCTCAACAGCTAAAAAAAATTGTAGGGAACATGGACATGTTGAGGGGGGGCATGAATATCATCCATTGGTAAGTCAATATAATTCATGATTATATATCATGCGGTCTTTATATTGAGAGTTTTTGTAATTGTATATTGTATCATTTTTATTTTTGTTACTTAATCGACATGACTAACATTCTTTGTTTGATGTTTTAATTGTAATTATAAAGCAAGGGCCTCCTGGGGCTGTTCCGAACATGGAAAATGTGGTAATTGCAGAACAACTAGCGCAGGAGGAACGTCAATATGCAGGTCCTGCGAATACTGATCATGATCAAGTTAATGATGATATGGAATTAGACGATGATCATGACGATAACATAATTGAGGATGATGGTGCAAATACATTAATCAATGATCCATTTAATGTTAGAATGGCCGATGATCAACATCATGCACTGCCAATTGATGACTTTGAAGATATTCATGATTTACCTACACTTGAGAAGGCAGATGAACCACTTTTTGAAGGCTCCCACATAAGTGTTCTCTCTGTTGTGTTGCTGATAATGAACTTGAAGGTTATGAATGGTTTTTCAAACACAGCCATCACGCTGGTGTTAAGGTACATATGTGGTTATATGTTTCATCGATCACATATATATGATTTGATTTATGTTGCTATAATATTTGTATTGGTATACGTACTTCATCATAAAAATAATAAGGATGTATTTTTTGTCGTTAATATTATGCTCTTCAAATATTTATATTAACCATTTTTTTTAAATTTGTTGTAAAATCTTCATAGGTGAATATTTGTTACTGCCATCAAATAAATTACCTCGCACATACCGATATTTAACTTCCATCATGAAATATGTTGGAATGGAGTATCAAGCAATTGATTCATGTCCTAATGATCATATTCTATATTATAATCAATATGAGTTTGCAACAGAATGCCCTATATGTCATAGAAGTAGATACCGAATAGATCAAGTAACCAAAAAGGTGTCTCGTAAGGTTCTTCGTTATATTCCCATTATTCCACACTTGCAACAATTGTTTAGGTGCAAAAACATAGCACAATTTATGGATTACCATGCACGGAATAGAAGTGGAGATGATATTCTTCGAATGCCCTGCAGATGGTTCTGCATCTACAGACATGGAGGAAAAATGGCCACACTTTAAAGAAGAACCTCGTAATGCTATACTTTCTTTGGCAGCGGATGGTGTCAATCCATTTGCAGAGATGAGATCTACTTACTCGGTCTGGCCTGTTTTTGTTGTCAACAATAACATTTTTCCATGGATGTCAATAAAGAGGGAGCATATAATGTTGGCAATGATTGTTCCAAGTATAATTTTTACTTTAGAACAATGTTTTTTTAATGCATTAGTATTTAATTTGTCATGAAGATCAATATTGTTGCATATTCATGTCATATATATATTTCATTTACTTATATGTATTGTATTTGTTGTTTTCTTTTAGGTAAGTACCCAGTTAAATATATGAATGTATATATCGAGCCTCTTGTTGATGAACTACTTAAGTTATGGAATGGTCTCACTATGTATGATGTCTCTAGACCAGTAGGGAAAAGGGAATTTTAATTCCATGCAATGCTTGCCTAGACAATTCACGATGCTCTAGGGCCAACAAATTTATGTGGTCTTCAAACAAAGGGAAAATTTGCATGTCCAGTTTGTGGTCCCAAGATGAAATCTTGTCATTCAAAGAGTTTTCCAAAGTAAGTTTTTGATGAGTATAGGCACTTCCTCTCTAAGAATCATAGGTATCAAACTGTCGAAAAACATCTTTTTAATGGGAAAGAGGAGACCGCATTAAAACCACAAAGAATGACACCTCACACATGGAAGTTGCAATATAATAGAAATAGTCAAGGTACGATTCAATTTGTCTATCTTATATATTCATATTGATCATCTCTTATATGTACTTTTTAATGTTTTATTTTGGATTATATTAATTTTTTTTACTGTAATATACGACATTTTAATCTCTTTAACTTATATATTGATTACTGATGGTCTGCATGAACATCATGAAGGTGTAAATGGGCTTCCACGAGGAATGAAAATTTATCCCAAACAATTTAGTAGGTTGCCTTACTATGAGCACTTACTAGTTGTTCATTTGTTTGATACAATGCATATCGTAAATAATGTAGCTGAAACACTATGGCGAATATTAGACAAAATAAGTGACAAAGAAAAAACTGTCAAAATTTGCAATGGCATTCATGAATCCAATCATGCAATGAAAGATATCATTGAACATTTAAACAATGATGGAGACCAAATTAATATAAGGTCACTTCCATGGTTATTGACTGAGCAACAATGCAATGCGGTAAAAGAAGTGATACAAAAAATGAAATTTCCCACAGGATTTTGTTCAAACATAAAGAATATCATAACAAGGAAAGGTGATTTTGGCGGGGTAAAAACGCATGATTGGCATATCTTCATTAAGTTAATTATATTTCTGGTATATATATTGGTATATTACAATACTGCATGTTTTTTGTTTACTTTTTTGCTTAATTTTGAAAAATATATTGATGAGACGTGTTCATTGTTATAGTAAGTTCTTCCTGTATCTCTCCCAGACAACTTTGACAATAATGTCAAAAAGGTCATATATGATCTTGGAAAATACATGAGGTAATTAGAAACAATATTTTTCATGCATCATCATGTAATTTGTTTAATTCGTTGTATAACTTATATGAATTGACATTTGTTTTAGTCAATCATGTAGATTTGTACTACAATGTTAAATTTTCGTTGTTAAATGATATCATTATTTTCTTGCTTTACATGTAGATGTTTTTCATCTAAATAAATCCACAAAGAATATATAAAGTATTGGAAGAAAGAAATTCCTCGTTTAAGGTGTCAAATGCAGAGATTTCTACCTTCGGCATTTTTCAATGCACAAGAACACTACCTCATACACCAAGTTGAGGAGATTGAATTGTGTGGACCTATACACGCAAGGTCCATGTGGATGGTTGAGAGGCACTTGAAATTTATGAAGGCTTTAGTTAGACAAAGAGCACGTCTAGAGGGTTCTATGATGGAGGGATATATGGTATTTCAGGCCATGGTGTATATTGTTGAATATCTTCCAGGGTTGACGTTTATTAAGACAGAATTAGATCGATGCATTGGTGATCCAAACTCCACTAAGAAATTAGAAGGAGAGTACCTGATGGGGAAAGGTAAATCGAGGAAGGTCAAAGGTAATTATTAAATGGTGTTATAGATTAATATTAATGTTAATGCATTTTAATAATATCATACATAATTATTTCATTTTTAATATTCATTAATGATATGCATCATTAATATTTATAATGTTACACTACATTAGGTAATTATAAATTTCTGAGTTGATTTATGTAATTTTATTTTCATGCAGTTGGTCACGAGTGGGATGCACTACATTTGTACGTCGCAAACAATCTTGATTGGATGAAGGTATGGATTGAATGATGTAATCAATCTGGTCGAGGACTATGATGGGAAGGTGTGGCTTCATTGATTAAAGAAGCACATCGCAATGGAGATGGAAATCTAACAGAAAAGGAAATCAATTTAGCATATGGTTTAAAAGATAAACAGGTAAGCAAGATATTATAAATATAAGCCATATTATTTTCAATTACGTCGATATTCATGTTCATGTTGATGAATTTCATTTTATTTGCATACTTTAAGAACATAAAATACTTACTATCAATTGCAGGTAAAACACCAGAAGGCTATGTGGTGCAACGGTCATAAATATCGCATTAAAAAGATGGATGAAACAAATAAAACATGTGTTTATGGGATAAGTGCAGTCTTTGAGGTCACTAATTTTTCATCTAGAAGCGAAAGATGTCCAGAATTGTCAAAAAATCGATATTATGGATATTTGGAAGATATCATTGACTGTTACTTTAAATCATTCAAAATAATTCTTTTTGTTGTGAAATGGTACAAGCTACGATTGAATCGATTTGATCCCGATAGGACTGTTATTGAACATGCTAATGGATTTACCATGGTCAATACAAAATCGCTTGAGTCACGAACATCAGAGCCCTATGTTCTTACAAGTCAATGTGAACAGGTATTTTACTCAGAAGTTCCTGGTAGACAGGGTTTGTTGTTTGTTATTAGACATGATCCAAGGGGAAGGCCGGTAAAGTATAATATTGTAGGGAAAGATGAAGACGGTGTTGAAGAAGAAGGTGATCATGTAGAAGATCAACATGAGTTGGATGTTGATGATCATAATGTTACGCAGGAAGATGTTGAAGAGTTAGTTGAAGCAGATGATGTTAGAGACAATGTTCATGATGAAGATGATATTGACGATTATCACTTTATTGAAACTAACAATGATGACAATGATGATATAGCCTTTAATCCTTATAATGTTGAATCCGGATCAGATGATACAGATGAAGATGATCATGAAGTGCATTGAACATCATTCCAAGTGATATATTGTGAGGGGTGGGGGGGGTAGATGAGCTTCCACCTTCACGTGGTTGTCCCTGTTGAGTAGAGAATATTAAAATATTATCTAAACAAAGAGAATCTCATTAAAGTACTTTACTCATGTTGGTCAAAACTTATTAGAAGAGGTGAGGGATTTGGTAGTGCTCATGAATAGCATGCAGCATGCAATGTTGTAGTTAATATAATTCCTTACCATGTTGTAGTTATAGTTGTTGTCATCACTCATCACACTATAGTATTTGTTCATTCCTTCCCATAACATTGGGTTGGGCTATATTACATGGTATGTCATGGAATCTCTACTCATTTATTCCTTGCCAAACATTTTTCCTTTTACATGATTTAGGATTTGGTTTTCTGATCACCTTGAACCAATAGCACTCCATCCTAATATTTCTCCCCTTCATGAGGTGTTTTTTTTACTAATGTGTGCCATTGTTGGAAGGAATCTATAGAAAGAGCCTACTCCCTTCACATTCGTAGGACTGAATCATGAATTGAAACACATGGCGATGGGTTGGGAATGACTGTCGACACTTCTTGAAATCCAAATATACTATCACTCCATATATGGATATAATAAGCGTTGATAGGATTCCAAGATAATCCAAGAGACGTATCCTCCATAGGATTTTTTGCCTTGGGACAGAGGTAAATGCAATCTTCATGTAGGACATGGATTATACCATGATTTTCAATGTTTAATTCTTGAATACCCTAGTAATCTTGTTAGGTGTTATTTCATGTTTTTCAACTGTTATATTCCTTTCCCCTTTAATAATAGAAAATAAAGAATTATCCTACTCCTTTTTTATTGGTGATATAATATAATTTCATATAATTATCTTCATGGACACCTCCATACATCCAAATTTGTGCAAACCTAGAAAGACAAGTCAATCTCTCAAGTACCTCAAGATGTAGCTGATTTGGAGCAAGGAGATAATGCAATATATTCAATGATCCTCATCTAGCGATCAATGTGAAATGAAATAGAGGCATGCTATGAATTATTAAAGAAATGCACTTGAATTTGAAAAATGAAAGGTTTTCTTACAATGGAGATTCTACCTACATTTATATTGCTGAAAAGGCCTTTTGGCACTAACAAGGTATTTGGGTTTCAATTATTATATGGACACATAATTTGAAGTCTAGACGGAAAAGGAAAATGATCATTAACATAAAAAATGCTTAAAAATACTTTAAGAATATGTAGGCATACTATTTAAATTACAATTATTTTATGCTGAAAGTATTTGAATGTCGATCAATAAATTCACTTCAACATTCCAGGTTCTTAATATGAAAACACCAATTCTATTGCATGGTGCCATGCATGCCTCATGGAAAAGGGTTGGCGATGATAACAATGATGATAATAACTATGATGAAG